>CP139506.1:145649884-146234493 GCA_021014915.2 Artemisia tridentata subsp. tridentata
TGACATCTACCGAAGCTAGAAACCATACAGAAGAGTAGTGGAAGATGTTCATAGCTGGTGTTACTATCGACGAAGCAGACAGGAAGAGGAGAAGCACTTAGAAGGGACTCGTTTATACCTCATGTAGCAAGTTGGGCATCAAGGCAACCAGACCGTAGGAGATGAACTATTCAGCACATAACCTGGAGTTGACAGCAGCGGTGTTTACCTTGAAGATTGGAAGATATTCTTGCGAAGACGAAGGTGGTGGCGAACATAGAAGGAAATGTTATCGAGCTGGCGAATTTTGAGCTGTGCTAGAAGACCTGTCGAAGAAAACGCAGTCTTGCTCTCTATTCATTTTAGTTGTACTAAGATGAATTGAGAGCAGAAGCAGACTTGCGGATGGAAAGATGCACAGTGATCATGTCAGAGATTCGTGTTACAACACCACAATTCCAAGAAGAGTTGCCGAAGGCCTGAGGAACCATACTCAAGATTATAATTCCTTTTCACCCTATGATCAGATGGACAGATGTAGATAGACTACTTGGACTTGGAAGAGATTTGAGATCATATATTTGAATGGACGGATGTTGAAGCAAACATTCATGTTGGGATGAGTTGATTCTGTGAAAGATGAAGTTATTGATGACCTAATTCACTTCTGCTTAACCCACTTAAGCTTCCGTTACCCGGTAATAAGATCCTTTGAATGATTTAGGTTCTCTATTAGTAACTCCGTTCTGTGTTCATTCTGCGTATGCTTGATGATGGTTTTGTTATGGGAGCTTTGACGAATTGTGGAAGATCTGATGCTTTTGACGATGTACCTTATTTCTGATAAAAATTCTAGGATTTCTGTTACTCTTACGAATAGTTTTGTTTTTCCCTCTTGGTTATGTTGTTTGATTTTGTTGACCTCTGAGACTATAGAAGGATTAGGTGGATTAAGATAGGTTGTTTTTGTTCACGACTTGAGATAAAGTATGACCATCATGGGGGCATATTTATATGATGCTAGTATTATGACGTCTGATCAACGTGATAATACTTACATCATATAACGAGCACTTATTGTAGGCATAGGATATCTGGAGAAGTGCCTAATAAGCTTAGATATCTGGCATCTTATCAGAATTATCAGAGGTTAGTGAGACTATAGATTTACTCTACCGATGCGTTTATTCTACTGTTATCGTCAGGCGACTAGATACGTTCAAAAATTTGACCGCGGTTGCTAATTTATGTTCATCTGTTAAGGACCGATTGTAGAGATTTTTGCCGTCTGATGTTATCAACCAATCTGTTTTCTGTCACTATGGATTCGATCTGTTACTATGAAGAAGTACACCTATGTTTCGATGCATGTACGTTCCGCGTTCGTTGGATCTGTTTTCCTATGATCTGCCATGGGTAGAATATGAGAATTTTGTTATATGAGGATCAAGAACTGTGTGTTTATGAGAATGTCTTTGGAAGAAACTATACTGGAAATGGGACTATTTGGTAAACTGAGGAATTATGCTTATAAGCATCGTCGTGACTTAAAAATTTCATGTTAGGAATCGTATATTCTGTGAGTTTTGCCGTTCGTGAGAATTAAATGTGGTGAGATCAAGGACAAGCTTAGTCCTCCACTCTTTAGACCGTTTGAAAACCTTAAACGTATTAGGGAGGTTTCCTATCATTTAGCGCTACCTCCGCAATTATCACATATTCTTAACCTCTTCTTTGTATCTCTTCTGAGGGGATACGAGTATCATCTGTTACGTTTCGTATATTATTCTTTTGATTTGGATTCAGTATGATATGTCTTTTCTGAGGAAACTGAAGCTATTTTGGATCGACAAGATCGAGTCATGAGAAACAAAGTCATTCCGTTTGTGAAGATTCTTTGGAAAAATCACCCAGAGCGTGAAGCCACCTGGGAAACCGAGGAATCCATGCAAGCCAGTTACCCCCATTTCTTCTCGCAATTCGTTATGTCTCATTCTTGCTTTTCTATTCCAATTTCGAGGACGAAATTTTCTTTTTAGAAGGGAAGAGTTGTAAAACCCAAAAATTCGGATTTCCATTTTTCGTAACTAATTTGAACTTTTACCCAAGTCTTGTAATAATTAAGTAGACACCTAAAACTATATGCTATGTTATGTTTATATATTAAATAAAGTTAACCTAGTAGTATGCCTAAATATAAGTTCATTACGAATTTAAAACGTTCTAACTAACTACAAATCAATCACACATTTTGGCCATGTTCTAAACGCCTCATCTCATTTAAGAGATATCAAATCCATAAATATAGTCCATAATTCATGCACATGATAGACACAAATTAAAACACAATCAAATCACACTTATGACTTTCCCTAATAAACAATCACACGCTCCTTTGTCTCGATTAATATTGTACGTACCTTTTTCCTCCCTCCCATTCACACGTCAAACAAACCCAAATCACGCACAAAAACCCTAGCAAATATACAAGTTGGCTGCTGTTTTTCACTTCCTATTCGAGCTGTGAAAAAGAGGTACGAAGGGTAACAAAAGGTGGTGTATGATCGTGGTTATATTGGGTTCGAAAAGAGTCTTGCTTGGTTCGAATATAAGTTCTGGTTTGGGTCCTCGTTTCATCGTTTCGCTCATCATTTCCGACCCAAGGTATCTAGCTACCTTCGTTCCTTGTTTTCCTTCTCGTCATGAACTCATATCAACGTGTGTGTATATATATATATATAACATGTAAAACTAAAACTAATCGGATCGTTTAAAAACGAATACGAATGAAATGTTCATATTGATCACATAAAATGATGAATCCTGTATCACATGAAATGATGAAACGAATATGTATTATATATTAATCTGGTAGATCCGTTTGGTGATGTAAGTAAGGGTACGATATGGACATATTTAGAGCAGCATGAAATCATAATGAAATGTATACGTCAACCTTGTTCTGTTTTGGATCCGTCGTACCTGCTTGTTATTCTATGCCTCTATTCTTGTCTTAGACACTCATGTTTAGATTTCTAGCATGCGACTAAAACCTGGGAAATAACATAAGCTAAATAATGACCTGCTATTGTTGATAATATTGTACATAAAATCATGCATGTTAAAGGTTAGGATAAAAGAAAACAAGAACCTGTAATACGTATAGGATAGATAGATTTCATGGTGTGATTGGGTTTATATGCATGGTTCTAAGTGTGTGTATATTATCAACAATAGCAGGTCATTATTTAGCTTATGTTATTTCCCATGTTTTAGTCGCATGGTATTGTTTTGAAGTTAGGATAAAAGAAAACAAGAACCTGTAATACGTATAGGATAGATAGATTTCATGGTGTGATTGGGTTTATATGCATGGTTCTAAGTGTGTGTGTATATATATATATATATATATATATATATATATATATATATATATATATATATATATATATATATATATATATATATATATATGTATGAAGTATGTTGAGTTTGTGATGAAACGTAGTTTGGGGTCGTCGCGGTCTAATTTACATGGTATTGTTTTGAAGTTAGGATAAAAGAAAACAAGAACCTGTAATACGTATAGGATAGATAGATTTCATGGTGTGATTGGGTTTATATGCATGGTTCTAAATGTGTATATATATATATATATATATATATATATATATATATATATATATATGTATGAAGTATGTTGAGTTTGTGATGAAACGTAGTTTGGGGTCATCGCGGTCTAATTTAATGTCGAAAATACGTTAATGTAATTATGAACGGCGGGGTCTAAAATTATCATCTTAATATAAAATTATAGTATACACTTTAAAATAATTTTATTTGACATTTTAATATTAAATTTTGATAATGTACATTTCGACCCTAAACATTACAAAATTGACATAAATAACTCTAAACTATTATAATTGTCACTTTAATCCTTAAATATTATTAATTGTCGATTATAACCTTAAAGTATTAAATTACTATTTAGGGAAAGTTACTAAATATGGAAAGGTTACTAAAAATAGAAAGAAACCTAAAACGAGAAATCTGATTAAAATGAGCTTATCAGTAATGCGTGATTATTAATTCGTAGGTTCCGTGAAGAAGGAGTGATTCCTATCTCCGTGTGATCCTATCCTTGTCTGCTTTGTCTTTTGAATAAGTTACAGATATTCTGACCTTATCTCTTAAGGTTTCTCATGATTCGTTCACATCTGTTTGATTTTAGCTTTGAATATGATATCCTTGATCTGAGCCTTTATGATATGGCTTTCTTATATGATCTATACCTTTGCTATGCACCCTTAGATATATGAACCTTTGCTTTGATCCTTTGTTATGGACCTTTGATATGAACCATATGATATGAACCTTTGATATGAACTTTGATATGAACTATGATATGATATGACATTTGAACCCTTCTGTTTGATACCCGAGCCAATATGTTACCTAGCCATGAAGGTAACATGGCCGTGTCATTGATGTACCAATGGCATGACTCTAGTGTGGTTGAGTGATGTTCCACACCGTCCCATTTTGATTATGATATGCGCACTTTATATTTGTTATGGCCAATATGATTTGTTCGGGGGCGTATGGATGCATCCTAGGTTCTATTTGTATTTGGTTGGATATGATATGATATGATATGGTATGATATGTTCGGTGACTGATGCTTGTGTGCAATACACGTCTTTCACATGTTCGGGAGCTAGCTACTCTATGGTTACTATGATATTTGATTTGATTTGTGTTCGGGCTCACGGTAGATTACTGACCTTTCCTTACACTTTGATATTCAATTGTTCATTCCTTCTGTTTCCCCAATGCACCATATTTTATTCTTTGTCCCTTATCTTTTGCTTCGTTTATATATATCAGTTTACTGGGCTTTTTAAGCTCAGCCGCATTTCTTTTCCTGCGGCAGGTTTTAGTGGGAAGCTGGGTTACAAGTGGAGAGTACCTTTCGACTTAGAGAACTATTCCTTGATAGCTATCCTGGATTAGAGATGACTAGATGTGATTTCGTGATCAGACTTAGTAATTATTTGTTGTTCTCATTTGTAAACCTTGTACTTCAGATTTTCCTTTGTAACCTTTGAAATTCATTTTTATTACTTAAGTTTTATGCTTGTGTTTTGCTTTGATATGTCACCATAATGTAATACTTCTACCCTTATCGGGTTGGGGTGTTACATGAAGACTTTGGAATAAAAAAAGTACTCACCGGGAGACAACCCGAATTTATCTTCTTTTTTTTTTCTGTTATCGAGTCTGTCAGACCTTCACATCGATGCGGCACATCCCTTCCCATGGATGCGGCGTATCGACTGCACAGGTCATATGTATCCTTTATTTTTCTGCGTTTTAATTTTCTGCATTTTGAACATTCTGTCAGTTAAATTCAATGCGGCGCATCTATGTTTAAGGATGCGTCGTATCAAGTTTTCTAACTCGTATTTATTCCAGGGTCGATACGGCATATCCCTTACCATGGATACGGCGTATCGACTGACCTGATGAAATTTCCAGATTTTTATTTTTAATTTCTAGGTTTATTTTCTACTAACCATTGATTAACAAAGATTGCACTAGCAGTGATTTTCAAATTAACACAGGTTGCTTGCGAAGAAGTGGTGGTATACAAATGTTCTAAATTTTCTGTGTGTCGCGAGCCATTCATGGAGGCTTGAACGATAACACACAGAAAATAAAAAGTTGCTCACAAACGCATAATGGAGGATCGTACCTAGCAAATCTCAGGGGAGTTTTCCGTTCTAATTCTTTCTATTTCCTGTTTTTAATTTAAATTTTAAACAACGAAGAAGTTGTTTATCTTAAGTGGGGTAGGGGAGGTGGAGAATTAGAACGTCACTTGTCCTTATTTTTCAAATATTTGCTTAATATGTACTTAATATGCTTAAATTTAAAAATTTTCTAGCATGTTTTTGTTAACTATAAGTTGCATAACCACACACATAACCCTTAATTCTAAATTGTGAGAATTAAACCTTATCCGTTTCCCAATATTTACCCAAATTCCACAAATATATGAGTGTGCCGGTGACTTGTAGTAAACTTTAGAACTTGGCTTGTATACTATTCGAGACCACCATAATGAGTATTATTGATATAATTGGAGTGACTTGTCTAACTTGGTAAATTTCTAGGATTACACCTAAATAGCCTATATATGTTGTGTTATATTAACTAACTACACTGGTTAGTTAATCCACATGATAAACCCTTTGTTACTCTCATTATTAGAGTAAGATACCCCTAGAAAAACCCTCGGAGCCATTCCTTTCGTTTCTTACACCAATTTAAATTGTTTCGTTACACCCTTACACTTTAGCCTACCCTGTAGATTTAAGTCTGTGGTTAGTCGCTTTTGGTAAAGTGTGTATTCCCGACATTTCATGTGTTCGTATGCGTAATTGTTATCTTTGGTTAGGTAGGGAATTGCACAATGCAATGGAGTGAAAGTAGATATTGTATTTTTGATTTTCGTGTGTTTACTACTTTCACTAGCACCTTTATGTATGAAGTTATGAAAAGTATGAAGAAAAATTATCCAGATTGATTGTGATAGTGATGTGATGAAATTTTACACCATTTTATTTGATGTTTAAAAAATAATAATAATAAAATCGAAAAAATAGAAAAGAAAAAGAATGAAGAAGTTGGTAAGTTCTATAAACCAACAATGTAAAGTTATGTACTAGTAGAGATATCGCTACCGCTTGTTGTATTATATTTATGGATTGCAAGGGAGTTAGCCATTATGGGAACGCCAACTAAGGTTTATTCTCTGAGTGAGATATTATTGAGTTTAATTCATGTTTACCTACTAAAGCGTGATTTTTCGTGTTAAAGCATGAGTTAGTCTATGATTTGTGTCTTATTCATGGGATGGTTGGGAAGTGATTAACCAGAATTGTTAGGACTTAATCTATTTGTTTTATTTGTTTTATTTAACACCAATTATTTCTCAGTTGTTATCCTTACCCTTTTACCAAGTTGCTATATTCGTTGTTAGTTTTCGAGCATCCGAATATGGTAAAGGCTAAATGAGAATGTCAAAAGCATGAATAAGGTAGTAACCATCCGAGTTTTAGACTAATCGAATAATGCGCCAGCAATCTAGAGTATATCTTGGTGACCATCCATTATGAAAATAACGCGCCAGCGAACTGAGATACACACTAGTGACCATCCGTTGTTTGAGGAATCGAGAACTCGCGCCAGCGAGCTACTAAGTTTGTGCAAGAGATGTTCAAACAAACCTAGGTTATCATAACCCAATTTACTGCTTTAGACTTGTCACTCCTTAGCTTTAGTGGTGGAGATGTGTATCCTTGCCAAACTTATGATAGAATATTTGTCACGACCGAGCAATTGAGCGAATTACTTAAATGTTACCACATATCTTAGTTGAGTGATTTGAGTGATTTCATTTTCCTACTTCGTGAGGTGTTTGGTTGTGCAATTATGATTAAAATGAATGAGTGCTTAAAACCATAAAAATAAATCCTAGGCTGTATTCAGGATACATTTTCATAAGTTTAAATCTAAGGTTTACTTGAGGACAAGTAAAGTTCAAGTGGGGGGATATTTGATGATATCAGATAAGTACATTTTATTGGCATCATTTATCCTATGTTATTCGTTTGTTTTATGTTATTTTATCTGAGAATCGATACTTAATTGCGTAATTTTGTAATTCTCAGTTATAAACAAGCATTTGGTGAAATTTAGCTATTTTGGACTTAAATTGGAGCAAAATGGATCAAGTTGGAAAAGTCTACTAAATTGAAGGAAGATACGCCGTATCATTCTAGACAGATACGCCGTACATAAAGACTAGACGAATATGAAGACCATTGTCTGACTTTGAAGCATGCACCGTATGAATTTATCTCATACGCCGTATATGAAACCTTGGTCAACGAGAAGATATGACTTGTTTTACTCCAGATACGCCGTATGACATTCCAGATATGCGGCGTATCAATCTCAAGACTTCACTAAGATAATCCAAGATACTGAAGAACATGCGCCGCATGAAGACTGAAGGTATGCCGTATCTTATGGCTGTGTATGAATATTCCTGAATATTATAATCTTGGACCCCACGCGAAGTTACCTAGATACGCCGTATCAACTTAGTTGATACGCCGTATCGACCGTGCTGACAGAAAGTATAAATACCCCATTCAACAGCCACATTCGGTGTGACACAAAAAACCCTAAGGAGAAGAATACAGACGAATTGGCAGCACAAGACACAACCTAAAGGAAGAATTTAAAGCAGTAAGAAGGTCCTGTTAGTAATTTAATTCATATGAAAACTCGTTTATTTGTATTAGCAATATGTTAATGGTTGAGTTAGTGTCTTTTTCACTATTTGATCGGACTTAATAGTTTCCAGCTGTTATAAAGAGTATTTGATGTTTATTTTGTTTTTTTATGCATGTGCTTTGATTACATATTAGGATTTATCGCACCTTGTCAACGTAGGCTCACGCAATTACTTCATTAACATCATTTACATAGTTAATGTAAGCCTGTAAAAGGGATAAATAATGCATAAACCTAGTAATCATTAAGTGTTTACACGCCTGTAACTAAGACTCCACTGAGAGAGAATAGATTTTAGCACTCATATTATACAGCTAAGCAATTAAACGTGTGACAAGTTTTCCTACTATCGGCTTGACCTCTTATCTGTATCTGTTTTCTATATATGTACATGTTGGCCATTCACTTATTCGTTCTCTAGTTTTATTTACTGTTTACTTAATCTACATAATCGTACCAGTCTCTCAGGCTGAAAACCCCCTTGGTTTAGATTAGGGCATTATAACTAACTTAGGATTAAAATACTGATAGATATCTAGGTGTTAACATTCCACTCTTAGTGTTCAACACTCTACATACCAACTAGCTACATTCATCGGGTACACTGCTCGTTAGTGTATGTTATAGGATAAGTCGGCTAAATATAAATTTTAAACTTGATAATATAATATATTCTCCAACGATATACGCATGCATCAATTGCTCTTGGGACGACCTAGGCTTTACCGATTACTACACTACACACGACCGGGTACACTGCCCGTTAGTGCATTAGGTAGACCTTAGGTAGACGAGAATTATAAATATTAAAACCTGGGCAGAAATCTTGCATCAAGTTTTTGGCATCGTTGCCAGGGAGCTATTTTAGGATTTTATTTAAGTTTTAAATTTTCGTTAAATTTTCATCATCTCACTATTTCTGTTTAGTTGGAGGTACAATGGGTGAAGTTGACATCGATACGCTTACCCTCAAGGAATACCTCACTTTGATGTGAGAGGAACAAGGGCCTGGTGTGGTTAGGTCGGTTATTGGAGCTGATGTTAAGTTCAAGATCAAGAATCAATTCATATGGTCCGAAAACAAGATCGAAGATTGTAACACCCCCAAAAATTGGGTCCAGCGAAAGCATACACGTCGCTGGGGTGCTACTCAATTGGTATCAAATCACAAGTACAAAGAACGGTTTTTACCTCAATCATTTAAAAAGTAGCGCGGAAATAGGCCCATAAATAAGTTAAGTGGTCCCCAAATGAATATCAGGGTCTTCTATGACCATGCCATGCCCTGCCAAGAGCCTACACAACTAGTTTATCGCCTTAACCTGAAAATACATGCTAAAGTGTCAACACGAGGTTGGTGAGTTCATAGAGTTTAGTGTAAAATGTAAGCGTTTGAATAATGATTTCCCAACAAAGGCATTGAAAATCCACTCAGTCCCAAGTCCCGCCCATACAAGACCTGCAACCTGTGTGTTTATGTAACAACCCACTGCCAAATATGATTTGGTTTAGGTGAACCAAAGTGATATGTGGACCAAGATTTAAAATGAATTTGGTTCGATCAGTACATTCGTTTACGTGACCAATTCATTTGGTTATGTGACCAGTTCATTCTGTCATGTGACCAGTTCATTCTGTCATGTGACTCGTTCATTCGGTCATATTACCCATACATTCGGTTATGTGACCCGTTCATTCTGTCATGTATGTACATAGTGGTGGAGCCAGTTCATTTGGTTAAGTATGCATAATCGTTAGAAGTGCTTGTGTCCATGGGTAAAAAGAATTAAGTGTGCTACAAGTGAATATACAATACATTCGAGTGAATAACAAATTCATAGGTAGAGTAAGTAATGGTTTGACTAAACAAGTAGCATATTCAAATAAATCAAGTATAGCATTTAGATGAAAACGAGCATGTATTCTCCCCCAAAAGTAATTCAAAACGCATGAGAGTAGGGGTTATGAAAACTCACCTGATGCGATAGCAACAATGATCATAATGGATATGCTGAAATGAGACTCGGTCTCTATCTGCAACCTAATATGAATGATATGTTCTAATGTAATTCATGAATTTACGCAACACATGCAAATACGTATGTTACCGATACCACTCGGGAATTTTGGAAATAATGTTTATCGTCGAAAAATATATTTTTGACGTCTCGTTAATTTAATAAATATTTTTCGTGTAAATGTGTTGCAACGATACTCCACGATCTTCGTTTGATGATTTATTGATAAATATAGTGTTTTCGTTGTTAATTAACATTTTTCAATACTTGTAAAAATATGACTAAATGACCTTGCAAAACTAGTCATAAAAGTGTGCTCGTTAGGTGTTAGTGAATAAGCTCGGTGTTTTTGAAAACCTTGTAACGACGTCTTGAAGTCGTATCATTTAACTTTTAAACATACGGGTCTCGATCAATGAGAAAAATGGCTCTCAATGTGATTACTTGCAAAAACTATTTTTAACTTAGAAACATTTTCCTATTAGAAAGCTGAAAGATATATATTGTAATCGTCGGGTTTCAAACGCGTATATCTTGGTCGTTACAAGCTCGTTTTACGCGTTCTTTATATCCACGGCTTTGTATTAATGTGAACTAATATATTTTCAGTATGTAATTTTCAGAAAAAAATAGTTTTCGTCTTCAAACTTAGAATTAGCGTAACTTTCTCGTCGTAAGCTCGTTTTTGCTCATTCCGGCGGCCACGGTTTCGTTTTTGAAAGTATTTTCTAAATATTTAAGCCAAAATAGTCCAAACTTTACTGAGATTTCCAGATTTCACGATTTTGGACAGAACCTTTTCTATTGTTTGCAAAAATCACTTTTCTAGTTCAAGACTTGGTCAAAACACTTCCAATCAACACCACAACTAGTATAATCCTACTATACACCTTCTTAGGGTGTCATGGGTTTCTAAACATCACCAAAAATGGTGGATTTAATGAGGTTATAACTAAAAATCCATAGATCTATGTTTAAAATGAAAATGAGTATCAAGTGGTATGTTTAACATGTATATATTTGCATGATTAGTTGCTAGAACAACAAAATATATCAAATGGAAGTATAAAAGATTAGAAAAGTTTACTTGCTACTTACTTGATGATTTGATGATTTTTGGAAGTAAATGTGTATGTATTCTTGGGATTTTTATTTCAAAATCCTAACTAGAACTACAAATAGGACTTAATTAACACTTGATCTTGAAAAATTGATGGATTCTTCCTTGTGTTCTTGTTGTGGCAGAACCAAATGGGAGAGAAAGAGATGAGAGAGTTTGATATTTGCTAGCTATTTTGATCTTGTATGTGTTAGTGAAATTGTTGGGTTCGTAAAACACCCAATTATCTTAAACAGGATTTGAACACAAATTAAGCCAAGTGTTTGCTAAACCGAGAACAATTCAAGTCACTGAGAGAACAACCTCTCAGTGAGTCATCTTCAGGATGCTAAAGGCGAGTTCAATAAAGGACTCACTCTCAGGAAGGCGGTACTCCCTGAGTAGGACTTAAGCCAAAGAAGAAGATGATGGTTCAGTGAGTGTTGGACAAGAACTCACTGAACCCCAGTCTCCTCAACAACATTAAAGTGATTGAAGACTGAGGAACCAAAGCCTGAAGAATAGGCGGGAACAAAAGGGAAAGATCTGAGAAGATAAGAGTGTCAGACCAAACACTCTTATCTTGTCAGATACCAACCTTCCCTATTACGGCTAAAAGTCATGGAGTGTCAGCCAACAACTCCTAAAGTCTTATTAGCTCATTCCTATTGGTTCTTGAAAATGACAATTACTGTTTGTAATTGTCAGACACGCTACCTCAACAACTTGTAGTATTTTAATCACTTATACTTAGATTACTTGTGTATAAATAGATCAGATGGAGAGAAGTTATGTGTGTTTTGTATATTGAAAGCTTAGAACTTTTAAAAAGTAACTTCTCTCCTACAAAGAGTATACAACTCACTGAGATAGCTCAGTGGGTATATTGTTACCACTCAAGCGAAACTTGAGTTTCGATAGGAGACACCATAAACCCTTGTCTATTCAATCCCAAGTGTTTGTTCCGCAAAACACTTGGGTAATAGATTCTTGGAATTATTTCTAATAAGAATTTAAACGTTGAAAAATATTGTGTTTTTTATATTCACGTATTATAACTGTTAGAAATATTCTTTGCATTGATCTCAGTCATTAGCTCACTTAGTTTAACTTAATTGTTATTACTCGGTGTGCAAAGGGAACAACAAGTGGTATCAGAGCCTCTGGTTTATAAAACCTTTCAAAAACCCAGAGAGCTCCAGGTTTTTAAAACCAAGATCCTAAAATGACTGATACCAATGTACCCCAGTTAGTCGATAAAAAGGGTGGCAGCTATTCGGCTGTAGCACCCAGACTTGAGGCTGGCAAATTTAGCAAATGGAAAAAACGTATGATTTGCTATTTAACTGGGATGGAACCCTACTACATCGCTTGTATCAAGGATGGCCCATTTGTCCCAAAAACTGCTGCAGGGCTAATTAAGCCTAAAGCTCAATGGACCATAGATGAGAGGAGGGTGGTCAATCAGGACCATTGCCTGAAAAGCATCCTTATATCATGTCTTCCTGACGATATAATGGAATCAGTCATCAACTGTTCTACAACCAAGCAAACTTGGGATGAGTTGGTAAATAGCTTTGAGGGTCCCTCAGATACCAAGGAAAATAGGGTCATGGACCTTAAACTTGAGTACAATACTTTCAGGGCAAAGGACTCTGAAAGTCTCTCTCAGACCTACACCAGATACAAGATTTTGATAAATGAGCTATCAAATGATGGTGTAACTTTATCTAAGCATGAGACTAATGTTGGCTTTGTCAACAGTCTCCCTGAGAAGTGGCTCAACTTCTCAAAAGGCCTGAGGAATGCTAACCACATTCAGACCCTTGAGCTCCCTGAAATTTATGGGAAGTTTGTCTATGAAGACAACTTGATCTCAAGGAGATACCCTGACTCAAAAGCTCTTGAGTCCAAAAAGGCCTTAACCTCCACACCCATATCAACTGCTTTCTACTCTAATGGTGTTGTGCAGGATTTTCAAGAGGATTCTGAAGAAGAAATTGATGAAAGGACTGGTGAGGAGTACCTGAACGACTTGAACTTGGAATTCCAAGAAAGGGCTCTCCTTGCTAGTTCAAGACGTTTCATCAAAAGAAATCAGTCCAACTTTACAAAACCAAAAGCAAATGAGACCACTGAATGCTTTAAATGTGGTAAAAAGGGTCATTTTGCTAGGGACTGTTATTATAAAACTATCTCAGAACCCTCTTACAAATTCTTAGGAAACAGTTCCTCAGGAACTAGCAAGTTTCAACCTAAAATGTTTCAGTCCACCCAACAATTTCAAAACAAGGGTCAAAAGGATTTTGAAACAAAATATAGGAAAATCAAAGCTAAACTTGCACTTCTTGAAACTAACCCCATATTGTCTCAGGCTGCTCAAACATCCAAACCTATTCAGATAAAGAACAAGGTATTAGTAGCTGAAGCATATGATTAGGATGAAGAAGAGGTTTCCTCAGATGAGGAAATAAGAGTCAGTGCATTGATGGCACTTTCTGAAGAGGATCAGGTGGCTGTGGGAAAAAGCCATGCTAGGAATGGAGAGTGGGTCAACATCACTATGAAAAAGGTAAATACTTTACTTTCTATGGATGATGATTCTGATTGGCAGTCTTACATGAATTATATTTGTGTTGATCTAAAGTTTATTGAGGAACAAAGGCTTAACCTGTTTTCAAAATATAACAATATTGTGTCAGAATTGAATAAATGTAGAGATGAACTGCTTGCACTGAAACAAGCCAAATTAGAATCTATTACTCTACAAATTCAGAACACTGAAATTTTGAAACAAAACCAAGCCCTTCAAACAGAACTTAAGAAAGAAAAGGCTGTTATTGAAAGCTGGACAAAAAAGAACCCTAAGGTCTTTGACTCTGTGGGCTTAATTCCTAAGATAACTATAGGAATTGACCACCTCACTGAAACCTCCAGTGAAAGTCCCAGTGAAATGACCTTTGTTCCAGCTGGCATATCCTTTGAGCAAGAGATGGAACCCAAGTCAAATGACTGGATTGTCAGGGACAACCCAGTCAGTAAGTTGCCAAACTTTGAGACTGGAAACATCTTGCTCCCTGAAAGTCAGGCTCTGAAAGGTATGCTTGAACTCTTTGACCAACTCAGTATTTCTGATCCGATCAGTGAGCCTGAATCAGAATCAACTCCTCCACTCCCTCCACTAAATACCCTTCAGGGTGCTGCACCAAGCTCAGACCTCCCACCGTTGGTCTACTCCCCAAACTCTCCAAAGGAGAGATCAGGAAAAGGTAGAATCCTTCTGAGAAGACCACCCCTTGAAGTCTCAGTAAATACTGATGACTCATCAACTTTAGTCCCTTCTGAAGTAGCAACCCAAAGTCCTGATCCAAGAATTGATCAGTTGACTGAAATGGTCAGGAAGCTAAGTGAGAAGATTGCATCTTCTGAAAAACCTTCTCAATTAAAGAAGGAACAAAAACTAGCTTCCTCAAAGACCAAATTCAAACCAACCAAACCCCTGAAAAAGTGTGAACTGTGCAACTATACAAATCATCTCACTGATGATTGCTATAGAGTCCTTTATTGCATGATTTGCAAAAAGGAAGATCACAGGACCTCTGATCATAAAAAATGCTCAGTCATGTCAAACTTTTCAGGACTTAAGGCTCAGTGCTTGAACTACCCTTCTGATTCTAAGCAGAAACAAAAGCAAAAGGCCAAGCCTTTTCCACCTTGCCTATTGTATGGATTCAATGACCATCATCCTGAGGATTGTCAAATTGACAAACACTGTGAATCTAGTGGAAGTTCCACTCAGAAATCCTCAGGAAAAGAGAGGGTCATTCAGTCAAGAAGAGGAATGAACAAACAATCCTCTCAGACTACTCAGGCTACCCTTGCGACTAAATGCAAAACATGTGGTAGCTTAGTCCACTCAACCACTGACCATGAATCGATTAATACTTTCATAAAGACCTACAAAACCAAACCCTCCATGAAATGGAGTCCTAGAAAGAACTGACCCAGTTTACTATTTGTACAGAGGCATGCCAGGGATCCTGTTTGGCATCTAGACAGTGGATGTTCAAGGAGTATGACTGGTGTTAAGGAGCGTCTGCACAAATATGTGGAAGAACCAGGACCCAAAGTGATATTTGCTGATAATTCATCATGTCTCACTGAAGGTTATGGTTCAGTAAACTGCAATGGTATTGTCTTTACTAGAATAGCTTATGTAAATGGTCTTAAGTACAATCTGATCAGTGTCAGTCAACTAAGTGATGCAAAATACATAGTTCAGTTTGATGATAAGTAAGGAACCATCTTCAATGCAAATAAGGAAATTGTCCTCATTGCACCAAGAAGACAAGATGTTTATGTATTAGACATGTCCAGTCTAACTCAGGATGGAACTTGTCTCTTTGCTAAGGCCACTGATACACTCAACTGGATTTGGCATAAGAGACTCACCTTCCTGAACTTTAAAAACATAAACAATCTTGTAAAACAAAACAAGGTCCTTAGCTTACCATCACTAGTGTTTTCAAATGATAAACCATGCTCAGCTTGTGAAAAAGATAAACATCACAGAGCATCCTTTAAAACCAAAACCAACTTTTCCATCAGGAATTGCCTACATCTTCTCCATATGGATCTATTTGGACCTGTCAGTCCAATGTCTATTAACTATGAGAAGTATACTCTGGTCATAGTGGATGAATACTCTAGATACACTTGGGTATTCTTCTTGATCAAAAAGAGTCAGGCAGCTGAAACAATCATGTCCTTTGTCAGGAACATTGAAAATCAAAATGATATTAAGGTCAAACAGATTAGAACTGACAATGGGACTGAGTTTAAAAATTATGAACTTGAATGTTTCTGTGATGAGAAAGGTATCTCCCAAAACTTTTCCTCACCATAAACACCTGAACAAAATGGTGTTGCTGAAAGGAAAAATAGAACACTCATTGAAGCTGCTAGGACAATGCTATGTGGATCAGTCCTTTCCAAACATTTTTGGACTGATGCAGTCAAAACTGCCTGTTATACACAAAACAGATCCATCATTGTCAAGAGACATGGGAAAACCCCATATGAGTTATTCAACGGAAGAATCCCTGACATCAGCTACTTTCATGTCTTTAGGTGTCCTGTGTTTATTCATAATCACAAGGATTACTTAGGGAAATTTGATGCAAAAGCTGATGATGGATACTTCCTGGGATACTCACTTGTCTCAAAAGACTTCAGAGTGTTCAACACAAGGAGACAGTAGACTGAGGAAACATTTCATGTTACCTTTGATGAGAGCACTGATGCAATCAGGTTCTCAACTGCCTCAGTAGAAGAGATAGGAATTGATAACTCTTCAAGATATCCTCCTGATGAATATCTTCCTGAAAACAATCCTTCTACTCAGTATCAAGATGATGCTAACCTCTCCTATTACATAATCCCTCACAACCTACCTAACCCAACCATCACTGAGTTTGTTGAGGCACATGCAAACACTGATGAAATTAATCAGTCTGTTCAAAATGCTCAAGAACCAAACAATCTCAGTGATCAGGTAGACACTCAAGATCCAATCAATGATCATGTGTCTACTCCAGAACCAACCCCTCTACCCAATCAGGCCTCCACAAGTTCAAATCAGTATCCAGGACCTCAGCAAAGTTGGACAAGAAGGCATTGACTATGAAGAAACATTTGCACCAGTAGCAAGGATGGAAGCCATCAGGATCTTCCTTGCTTTTGCTACATACATGAACTTCAAGGTGTACCAAATGGATGTTAAAAGTGCATTCTTAAATGGTTCACTGAAAGAAGAAGTTTATGTTCAGCAACCTCCTGGATTTGAAAGCCATGAGTTTCCTGATCATGTCTGTAAGCTTAATAAAGCCCTTTATGGACTGAAACAAGCTCCCAGGGCATGGTATGAAACTCTTTCAGCCTTTCTGATCCAAACCAAAATTTGTCAGAGGCAAGATAGACAACACATTGTTTATCTATAAGACAAATACTGATGTCATACTAGTACAAGTGTATGTTGATGACATCATCTTTGGCCCAACAAGTTACAAGCTTTGCAAACAATTTGAAAAACTAATGGCTAAGCAATTTGAAATGAGCATGATGGGAGAATTAACCTACTTCCCTGGTCTTCAGATCAAGCAGACTGATAAAGGAACCACTATCAGTCAAGAGAAGTATGTTAAGAACCTACTGAAAAAGTATGAACTCAGTAACTGTGCCTTATTCAAGACTCCCATGGTTCCTCCAAACAACCTTGGTCATGATCTCGCTGGTAAACCAGTAAATCAAACTCTCTTTAGAAGAATGATAGGATCACTGATGTATCTACTTGCATCAAGGCCTGATATCCAATTCTCAGTATGTCTATGTGCCAGATATCAATCTGACCCAAGAGAATCACACATCACAGTTGTGAAAAGGATATTCAGGTACCTGAAAGGTAGTCCAAACCTTGTATTATATTATCCAAAATGCTCAGGCCTTGATCTTAAAGGATACTCAGACTCTGACTATGCTAGATGCAACATGGACAGAAAAAGCACCTCAGGC
This sequence comes from Artemisia tridentata subsp. tridentata, assembly GCA_021014915.2. Classification (NCBI taxonomy): domain Eukaryota; kingdom Viridiplantae; phylum Streptophyta; class Magnoliopsida; order Asterales; family Asteraceae; genus Artemisia; species Artemisia tridentata. The sequence goes on from CP139506.1 coordinate 145,667,921, forward strand.
TCTTGCCAAATACTTGGTGGGAAACTAGTCTGTTTGAGTGCTAAGAAGCAACAATCAGTTGCCTTGTCCTCAGCTGAGGCTGAATATGTTGCAGCAGCTAGTTGTTGTACAAATGTACTCTGGATGAAAAGTCAACTCAGTGACTATGGAATTCAGTACAAGATGGTACCCATCTTTTGTGATAACACAAGTGCAATTGCAATCTCAAACAACCCTGTTCTTCATCAGAGAACAAAACACATTGATATTAGATATCATTTCATCAGGGACCATGTCATGAATGGTGACATTGAATTACACTTAATCCCTACTGAATATCAGTTAGCTGATATCTTCACCAAACTTTTGGATGAACCAACTTTCACAAGAATGAAAGCTGAATTAGGAATGTTGGATATCGAGAATCAGTCCACTGATTGAATCCTTCCAACTGAAGTGTAAATTCTTAAAACCTCATGTCCTTGACTCAATGTGTTCATCAGTAAAAAATAACTGAATCCTCAACCTCAGGAACTAAACCCAAGTTCCTGAAATCTTTAGGGTTCAGGAACTAAACCCAATTTCCTGAATCCTTGTAGCTCAGGAATCATTCCATATTCCTGAATCATCAGTGACTAATCCCAAGTCCCTGAAAAACCATCACTGAATGAAAAAGTCATTCAGGGCCCTGAAAAGGACATTCAATACTAACTTAAATGCTCCAAGTATCTAGTTAGTAAATGTCCGAGGTTGATAACTGAATTCTTATTAAATATAAGAATATTTGTTCTTTTGCCTTTTTGGCATACACCTCATGGGCCCCCACTTCCCAACTTGGCATTAAATACCCTCTCTCACACAATACACTGTATGATGATGAAAACTCTGCAACTTCTCCTTTTGCAGAAACTGCTTAACTGTTCACTCTACCCGTTGCGAAAAAAGAGGAAAAGTGGAGTGGTGGCATTTAATGTGGATCTCAAACATTTTATTCAAAATAATTTCCAAAAATTATATTTTGATTAAATAAAACCGCTCAAATATACCAAAAATAACCCCATCTCCACTATCCTATATATACCCCAACCAAAACAAACACACACACGCGTTTTAAAAATCTAAGCTAAACTCTGCCCAATTTATCTCTCAAAACTCTGTGTGTGTTCATAGCAATTAGAAACCCAGTCCATTTGTCCAACCAAACACAAAAATGGCATCTTCTAATGCTATCACCCTCGCCCCAAATGTGAATTTCCCAATGGAGAGCGTGGATATGACCAAAAACAACGTGGTTGGAAATTTCCACTACCCCCAACAATATGAGGGGTACAAGGATGTGGTTAAGTATTTACATAACTGCTTCCTTGCCACGGCCTTTACCAAAACCCCATCAGTCATTTATCATGACTACCTCAGGGAGTTCTGGTGTACCGCAACGGCTACTAGCCTTAAGGACACCAGAGAATCAATCATTACATTCACTGTGATGAATGGGAAGAAACCCCTCTCCCTGGACTACAAGACCTTTCTCAAGGCCACTGGTCTTGATTTCGCCCAGACCTTTGAGGCAAACCCTACTGACCAGGAAATTAAAGCAGAAATGCTATTCCTTGGGCCTTATGACGCTAAGCGTCCTACTTTGTCTCCTGAAGCCTTGTTAGAAAAGGCTCTCATAGTGAAGACATGGTTTCACCCCATCTGGAGACTCATGATGACATTTGTCATTCAAGTCCTAGGAGGGAATAAATCCTCCACTGAGCAAGTGAACTCATCACAACAAATGATGATGTTAAGTCTCTTGGAGGGTAGAAAAATTGACATCGGAGGTATAATCTTCCGAGACCTCATTGCCAAGCTCTCAGGGAAACATAGGCAAAGACACATGTCTTATCCTAGGTTCATTTCCTGTGCGCTTCAGGACCTTCTTGGTTCTGACTACTTAAGGTCTGACGATCAAGGTACAAAACCTAACGTCTTGCATAAGACCAATTTTAGTAGTGACATCACTGAGGCACAACCCACCGCCCTGACCAACTACATGTTAGTAGTCATTCAGGGTGAGAATGCTAGCTCCCCAGTACCTTCACCAACCAAGGAGGTAAAGAAGAAGAAAGGGGGACAGTCCAGTAAGGTGGTTAGACCTAAACCACTCGTCACTAAGACTGTTGCCTCAGGCACCCTTAACATTGTGGCCCAGACCTCTGAGACACCCACTGCAGAGACCCTTCTGACCACAAAACAACCGTCACCGGAGGTCACTGGGAAATCATCCTTAGTGTCCTCGAAAAAACCCTTTCCGCATGTTTCCTTTGACATAAACAAGTCAGAGGAATCAGGAACATCCACCCATTCACATCCCAATGAAGGCACTGATAAATCACAATCAGACCCTGAGGGAGTACAGGGTTCTATATCCTCAGTGGGGCAGCACTACTCCACTGAGAAGGGGACCCATACCCACTCACATCCTGCTAACGTCCTTGAGCAATCACACTCAGGGTCTCAGGGAGTTCAGGACCCTAAATCCCCAAAAGGATTGACCAATCCTGATGGGAAGGGGGTCCATACATCTTCATAAGGAGTGCCTCATGATTCCACTGGAAAACACCCATCAGTGGATGAAGGCGCTCAGGGGGACAAAGACTCGGAGGGATATAAACCACCCGTCGATACGGAACCCAAACCCACCTCAGGCATCTCAGGCACTTTTGTTCTCTCAGGAACTGACCCTAAAAGTCAGGCTGGGCAAACCCCCCCAGTTATTATGACTAGTCAGGCTGGTCAAACACCACCAGTTATTATGACAAAAGAGTCAGAACCTGGCCACAAAGAAGGTGAGCCCTCTTTTGAGGGGGAGCCGAATATCCTAAAGGCTCCTTCTCTGGCTGACTATGAAAATTTGTTGGCTGATGAGTCAGAGGAGGAGATTGATTTTGGTGATGATGATATCCCTGATGCTGAGGAGGAAATGGAGAGTCAATTAAACCCTCCTCAGCCCTCTGAGCAACAACATTCTTCTCCTCCTCCCGAGGATCAACCACCCAGTTCCCCATCAACCTCATCATCATCATCAGGTTCTTCAGCCACTCCTGAGTGGTTGCAAAAATATGACAATGCTTGTCCGGCTTCAGAAAGGCAAATGGCCAAATTCCTTCGCAAAGCCAACGAAGGTCTTTACAATATACTTACGGATGAGCAATGGGATAAGCACACTGAAGTGGCAGCCTCCTATGCCGACTTTAGGGCTTCAGTAGAAGAATCTCAGGCAAAGATTCTTCAGGCCGCTAATCTCACTGATAAACAAATTGGCGACCTGAACAAATCTGTAGATGAAATAGCCACTGGACAACATCAGGAACTCTTCAACATCCTCAAGGCTATTGAGTCAGTCCAAGAACATCTTACAGATGATCCCACCTTTGTCAAAAGACTGGATGCATACTTGGCCTCTCAGGCGTCCACCTCCACCAACATTACTGAGCTTCTAAAGCTCCTTCAAGGGGTAGATCTTCAAGGTCTAAGGACACAACAAGAGTCCATTCATCAGGCTGTTATTGCACCCAAGGAGCACCTGATCCGAATCTCTTCAGCCTTTGAGCAGCTCTCAACAACACATAATGAGCTGGTCACCCACTACACCACCCAAGTCACTGAACTCACTACCCACTAAAAGGAAATGGCTGCTGAATTATGTGCCGTGAAGAATGAGACTTCTGAGACAAAGTCTATGGTCTCAGACATCCTATCTATTCTTCAGGCCTCTCATGCTCCTCCAACTCCTTAGTCAGCAGGTGTCTCCACTGAAGTTCCACCATCTGCTGAGGGGGAGAAAAATGATGATCCGATCCCTGACCCTAATTCTGCCTTGGTAACTGTCCCAAAGACATCCACCAGTCAACCCCCTCCTATTGACAAAGGGAATAAAATCATGGTCACTGAAACAAACCCTCCTCCTGAAGCACGCTTAGTCAAGGCTTCAACTGAAAGACATGCAGATCCTGATGCACCGTTCTATGTTGATTTAGAGGATGGGAGAAGGGTCTTTGGGACTCAGGAAGAACTTGCTGAAATCTTACACCAAGAAGATCTCAGGAAGGACCAAGAGAAAGAGCAGGAACTCAATAGGTCTGTAATTTCTAAGGTTGCCAAAGAAGTGATCAAGGAGTCTGACAAAAAGGACATCAAAGGGGATGAGTTTCTCAAGCTTCAGGCTGAACTCCTTAAGGAACACAACAAACAAGCCAAACTTAAGGAAGAAAGGAGGCAGAAAACATACGAGAGGTATGTATGGCACATGACCAAAACCAAGGATGAAAGCACTATCACTGACATCACCATTCACAACACCAAACCCCTGAGCATAACGATACATAGAGGTCCAAGAAAGTCTGAACACCTTCCAATAATCAAATTTTCAGACTATGGGTTAAGAGAATGGGATATGATGATGCCCATCCTAAGGAAGAAAACCTCAAGCAAGAATGCCCCAAACCTTATCAAGTCTCTGAGTGCCAAGTATGAGGAACTCGCAAGAGTGGCCAAGAGTCTCGGAATTGACCATGATAGGGCACTTGCTTCTCAGGGACTGGCTATCCCTGAACTTACTCAGAAGACCGGGAAGAAAAGAAAAGATGTGGCTCTTGAACCTGAACAATACATAGCTGCACTTCACTACAACAGGATTACTCCTCAGGGAGTCAAGTTCCGTCCCAACCTGGTCATCAAGGAACCTGAGTATGGTATCTTCTTTGTGGATGAATTTGGTCAGGAAGCCTTTCAAAGAGTCTCTGACATTGATAAAGTGGAAACGACAACACTCCTTGCCTACAAACTGATGGCGCTTAATATCAGGAGTCCTGATAATGAGGAGTTTGTCAGGTTGATGGATCAAATGATGAAGGAACGACCTGATAAAGAGGTGTTGATGTCAAAGAAGGCTAAACTAGAACTCATGGGTCTCGTTCAAGAACCTTGAGTATTTTGTACTTAGAATGATAGGACTTGTAATGATATGAATAAATAGATGAATGTTTTGTAATCTCAATGTCCTTATTTATTTTCTAGTACATTAAGTATGAGCAGAAGACTTTAGCTCACTCATACTGATCAAAACACTTAGGCATAATTTATATCCAAATAGGGGGAGATTGTTGGGTTCGTAAAACACCCAATTATCTTAAACAGGATTTGAACACAAATTAAGCCAAGTGTTTGCTAAACCGAGAACAATTCAAGTCACTGAGAGAACAGCCTCTCAGTGAGTCATCTTCAGGATGCTTAAGGCGAGTTCAATAAAGGACTCACTCTCAGGAAGGCGGTACTCCCTGAGTAGGACTTAAGCCAAAGAAGAAGATGATGGTTCAGTGAGTGTTGGACAAGAACTCACTGAACCCCAGTCTCCTCAACAACATTAAAGTGATTGAAGACTGAGGAAACAAAGCCTGAAGAATAGGAGGGAACAAAAGGGAAAGATCTGAGAAGATAAGAATGTCAGACCAAACACTCTTATCTTGTCAGATACCAACCTTCTCTATTACGGCTAAAAGTCATGGAGTGTCAGCCAACAACTCCCAAAGTCTTATTAGCCCATTCCTATTGGTTCTTGAAAATGACAATTACTGTTTGTAATTGTCAGACATGCTACCTCAACAACTTGTAATATTTTAATCACTTATACTTAGATTACTTGTGTATAAATAGATCAGATGGAGAGAAGTTATGTGTGTTTTGTATATTGAAAGCTTAGAACTTTTACAAAGTAACTTCTCTCCTACAAAGAGTATACAACTCACTGAGATAGCTCAGTGGGTATATTGTTACCACTCAAGCGAAACTTGAGTTTCGATAGGAGACACCATAAACCCTTGTCTATTCAATCCCAAGTGTTTGTTCCGCAAAACACTTGGGTAATAGATTCTTGGAATTATATCTAATAAGAATTTAAACGTTGAAAAATATTTTGTTTTTTATATTCACGTATTATAACTGTTAGAAATATTCTTTGCATTGATCTTAGTCATTAGCTCACTTAGTTTAACTTAATTGTTATTACTCAGTGTGCAAAGGGAACAAAAGAAATTAAATCCAAGACAAGTATTCCTAGTGCATTAATTATAGTCCAAACTAATCAAGTAGAAATGGAAGGTTTAGAGGGTTAGGGGGCGGCATGTGGAAGAAAAAAAAGAGAATAAGTGGCTAATTAAAGCCTTTGTCCCCCCCGCCCAAATAAGCATGTGTTAGTTGTTTTGAGTATACATTAGGTGTTACCGGGTACCGAGTTAACTAGAAATAAATCTTGACGAGTTAAAATAAAATATGACGAAGTTGTAAAAATTGTAAAATCATATTCTTTGCAAGAATCGGGTGTTAGAATAATTATTGGGTTGAAATTTTGCAAACCACGTCGGTTATAAGCATTTAATGAGAAATCTAGCAAACGATTTAAAAACACCGGGTAAATAAATAATGAAATTTCTATATCATTGATGTGTCGTGTGTAGTGCAAGTTTTAAATTTTTATAAAATCAATTTATCCGATTCTTTAATCAACACATACGAGCAAGTATACTCGTCCGTAGTAGTAAAGGTGGGTAAGTTGAGATCATCCCAAGGGAATTGTGGTTTGGGTTTGCAAAATAAGTTTTGTCCAAAAAGATTGTCAATCCATTTTGGTGTAAATGCTAAGGTAAACAAAAATCAATCAATAAAAAACAAATATACTTGTGTGTAGTTCCATGATAATTGTATAGTGTAATCTAACAAGTTGGGTGTAACTTGTAATGATGCACAACTTAAAATTGAGTGATTCACAATCAATGGTTTTTATCATGAGAAATCATCTCTAAGAATTCAATCTCCTAGTTAATTCCTTTCGGCCTTTGTTAACTAGAGCGATAATTCTATTAGACTCTTTGTTGTTTGAAAAGCATTTCTTATTTTAAGAATTCCTACGAATCCTTTCGGCCTTTTCTCGTGATGAAATCGTTTCCAAATCCATTTTAATGAGTTAATATGATGCTTGTCACACACCATAATCCATATTAATTCGTGCACTAACTTTTTGGCATAAAAACATAAAGAAAATCCTTTCGGCCTTTGTTAATCTTTAAAACTGTTTTTACCAACTAATTAAGCAAGATTAGATTTTATTTCAACAAAATCATAAAACAAGATATGATTTCATGCATCACTATGAAATAAGAATACTCCAACACTTATCACATCATACACACACGTATAACCAAAATCACTCCATAATAATCATATTCAAACACAAGTAATCAACCATACTTTCATTCATCTTAAAGTAAAAGTAGTTCATAATAACTCAAACAAGAAATACCTATTTGTGAAATTACAAAAACTAGAATTGTGGAACTATAGAAACCACTCTCCTCTAATCGCCTATGATCACACGTAAACAACTCCACACTTGGACACAACTCTTGAGACTTGAACTCAGGATTCCCTGGACGTTTTCACAGCAACTACAAGCTTTCGGGCAATGATAATAAGTTTAGCAAGACTTGGTGTAAGCCTTACTAGGTTTTTGGTTTGTCACACTTTGCAAACTAGCCAAATGGTCTTTAAATAAGTGTAAGAACACTTATGCTTCAAGTAAAAACGTCCCCTTTCAGTTACTAGCCGAGAAATGATAAGCCACCATGATTATGGGGCTTAAATTCGTCATTAAATGCATTTTTGTAACTTCAGCTTCCTCCAACCGATCGGTATTAAGGTCCATCCGATCGGTTGGAGCTCTCGGTAAATCCAAGTTTCCCCATCCGAATCGGATGCGGGCACCATCCGATCGGATAGGCCATGCAAATATTATTTTTCTTCTTCCTTTTCTCGTTACGTGCTTGATCCTTTGTTGTGCCACTAATTCCCTCCATAGAACTTGATCTTTTCTTGATATGTAAGCATCAAAATTTTTGACTTTATCAAATCCTTGAATTCTTGTGTGGCTTCTTTCTCGTGATTCTTCAAATGTGCATAATCTCTTCATTTCTTCATCTTTTTATCATCTTTTCCTGTACTTGGCTATATTTACTTGCATATACACTTTTTCATGATTTAGTAACAAATATACACAAATATAACCAAATATGATGCACAAATCTAACAATAATGTGACTAAAAACATGTTCATTTTGAGCGTTATCAAATCCCCCACACTTGATTTTTTTGCTCGCCCTCGAGCAAGTCTAGCTTTCCGAAAACTGAACTCAATGGCTACTTTATTGTGATTCTAAAAATCCAACAATCATACCAAAGGAACAATTGTCATTTTAACTTTTAAGTGTGAATAATTCTTGAAACATAAACAAGTTAGTTCGAGCTTGATAACGTCACTAAGCTCCTCTCATAGGATTTTTAAATTCACTCAACACTCAAGGGTAATTTTAATGGCATATCACTCAATTGCTCAGACATGAATCACGTTTCTTACCATAAGCTTGTACGAGTATCAAAACAACAAAATAAAACATCAAAGAGGTCTTTTATTCGGGTTTAAGGTTAAAGGGTTACGGCTACCTGGCTACTGTGAAAATATTTCATACAAGAATGTAATAGCTCGCTAACAACGAATTCTTGATTAGTCAAGCAATGGATGGTCACTAGATTGTACCTTTGGATCGCTAACGACGTTATTTGCATAACGGATGGTCACCAAAACACGCACTAGCTCGCTAGCAACGTTTTTCAACTATTCACAAACCCGGATGGTCACTAGAACATCCATGCACTACATATCTAGACAAAGCCATTACTAAATCCGGATGCTCGAAAGCTAACAATGAATCAAGTAATTGGTAAAGGTAAGGATAAGACATGGGAATTATTTGTGATTGGTTTCTAAAAAATAAATAAAAACGAATAAAGAATCAAGTCCAGATTCCGTTCCCAACTCATTATACCTCCAATGATCACTCCACCAAACTTCTTCGATTGTCATTTTTCCGCATCTCATACTAACTCTTCCCTTCCTTAATAGCTCATTGACTATTTTATTTTCATCATTCCATACTTTCATAGCTCATTGGCTATCCTCTCTATTTTTTTTATTTTTTTTATTATTATTTTTTTTTAATAACGTCCCCCCACACTTTGGATGAGCACACGCTACAAAAAAAATACAAATAAGAGTAGCGACCTCCTTCTTCATTGAAACAACATATACACATACAAGGTGTGGTCAACATGCAATCATCAAAAAGATAACTAGTTTCGAACTTCAATTGAACTTGATTCGGGAAAAGCTAAGGTGTAAGGTGTAAAATCTTTTTGTACTTTTCTGGATTTAATCAAAAGAAAAGATAAGGCTCAGAAGGTGTAACTAAGGGTATCTAGCGTAACAAAATTAACGCTAACAAATGGGTTCCAACTACTACGGATAACTAACCAATGCGGTCAGCAAAAATATATATTTTTTTTTTCGTAAACGGAAGGCCATTTGGTGAAAATCCTAATTTGCCTCTTATCATTTGAATATATTTTATTACTTGAAAGTAATTTTAACCGTAATGCATAACACGTACAAGTTCTAGAATCAACATGATCACCGGCACACTCATAACGAAATATAGAGCATAAGAAATGCTTTATACAAAGTGGGTTATAACATGTGCTAGCAATAGTTATCAATAACTCTCCTTCCTTGATTAAATTTCAAAAAAAATTCAAATAGCCCCATTCTTACCATTGAATCAATCTCTAAATAACTAAACATCAAGGGCGAACACAACTCTAGTCACTTGAATTCCAAAATTCTACTAAAAACTTAAAAATTTAAAAATCAAACCAATTTTTCCTATTTTCTTCCCTCCCCCACACTTAAGTTTTGCATTGTCCTCAATGTAAATAAAATGAACTTAAAAGTAAAGGAAATGGGAAAAATTTAGAGAATAAAATAAAATAGAATAAAATACTACCCGGAAAAGAAAATTCGCATAGGCTTATTTGATTTTTCGTAAGCATATGAGTTCTTCCAACTCCAAATATTGATCAACACTAAGCTTCCGCTAACTTTTCCCCTGCAAATACTACAAACACTATAGGCGAAACAGACAAAACAAAATACTAAAACAAAAAATAGTTCAAAACATAAATAATAAAATCCTACAAAAGTTAAGTTAAAGTAGTGGAAATAGAAATAGTTCAACCAACATTGTTTTTAAAACATAGCCATTTATCAACCATCCCATGTTGATAATCAATCTTCGGCATCCATGTGTTCGTCGCCATAAACCCACTCATCTTCACTCTCGTCATCATCCTCATAGTTCTCTTCATCATAAAAAACTGTAAACTTGGGCCTTTTCTTTCCAACACCTGACGAAGAACCTCCTACATTGTAGCTCGAACTTCCAACCATAGGGACTCTACCATAAACTGGCACTGGTTCGGGAAATGGAGCGTATCCGGGATACGGATAAGGATATTGGCCAGGATATGGGTCGTACTGAATTGGGTAAGGTGGAACATTTGGTGGGTTGTAGGGAGATACCTCATAATTAGCATCACTTGCCACATGTTGAATCATCGGCATAGAATAATCATAGTTGTAATTTTGCCTCATCATCATAGAATCTCTCTATAGTTCCCTACACTCTATCTCATTCAATTCACGGTTCCAATCTCCCCATCCCGAGTCAAAACTACCCGGGGCATGAACATTCCCAATCGGTGGTGGTGGTTGGTACGGTTGTTGTTGACAAGGTTGTTGTGGTGCTTCATGAGGTGCGCCCATCGTCGCTCTGTCCAAGCTCCCAACTTCCTTGTTTTCCTATCCAACGCTTTAACCGAAACTTTTATCATCCCACGTCTCACTCTCCTTTATTTCCGAACATTTTTCCAATTCCTCATACTCAAAATAACCCAAATTTCTTGCTAACATAGCCACATATTGACCTCCACAAATCACACTATTATCTTTTATTCCTGGTGCTCTTCTTGAAAGATACTCGGCTATTATCCAAGCCGCATTACCATTTTTATCCTCCTCCAACAATTTCATTAGCCATAGATCCGGTTGATTGCACTTATCCCTGCTACCTGTTCTATGCAACACTCCCCAAGCGATCAACTTTTGCAAAATCTTCATAAGAGGACTCCTTAACTTGGATGAGTTCCTTCTACTACAACCTGGATCTCCCACTCTATTCCAATATTCCGCTAGACCCTCATAATCATTATGCTTTCTTACCAATCTAGAAAAATGAGGTGGAAACAAACGATGCTCAATTTCATCTTGATCGTATAGACCAAGAATAACAGCAAACTCCGGCAAAGTATAAACATGTTCCCTACCACAGAGCCTAAATCAGATACATCTATCATTCATAACATCCACAATCTTCCTTTCAAAATAAAATGTGGAGAAAAACTCCAAACACCATTCTCGGTTAACATTCTCATAAATACTAAACGCTCTTTCCCATGAAAGATCTTCAAAACTATCACCATCTTTCTCATAAACATACGACATCCTCATCATATTTCTCAACTCAGTCTCACAATTATATTCCGCAAACAAACTCCAAACAACCAAACTTGGTTTAGCAATTTCTCTTCCTTGTAGTTTCGAAAGACACTCCCGAAAAGCGTGCTTTTCCTCCTTGCTTTTAACCTTGCTGAACTTCAAGTTTTCATTACTTTCATGATTGAGAGTATATTGAACCTTACTCTTGGCATTCCTTTGCACATACTTTGTTACAATCGGATTGACTCTTCCACTTGATGAACTCAAGCCACCTGCAAGATAACTCTGTAGAAAACACAAATATATGATAGTATAAGAGCATAAAAACCAAGATTACATGATTTAGAATTCGAAAAACTCATTTGGAAAAAATTTCATTTTTATTTACCAAGCCGTCCATCTGATCGGTATTAATAACAATCCGATCGGATGGAACAAATTTCCATGCTCAACCGATCGGTATCTACCCGCAACCGAATCGGTTGAGGCATTCTGTCTCACAATTATTTTCCTTTCCGAATTCCAATCGATTCTAACTATTCCAACTCTATCCTATCATACATTTGATCGACTATCATGGTTCCTACATATCCCACTCGTCTCCAAACACGTTCATAACCTATTCGCATGATTTCTCAATTTTCCTAGATCATATGAACACTACCAAATCAACTCTCTTCCATTGATGTTCTAATCAACAATGCTTCTTCCTAAAATCACTACTCATCTACTAAATAGCATCTGTAAATCATCAATTGCAATCCAAATCGATTTAAAGTTTTGACCCATTTTAATCCAAAAATTCAATCCATCAATTCTTCCTCAAAACTTAATCAATCTACCTAATTCTTTTTGCAATGAATTCCTCAATCATTTACCCATCTATTCTACAAAAATTACATCTCAATTTGAACTATATCAAAAATACCCAAATTTTGACCTAATTCAAGAAATTCAAATCAAAGTCTAATTAGGACAAATTGATTATGTTACTTACTTGTTTAGGTGCCATGGATGATTCTTCAACACTCCTGCAACACTTAATAGACTTCTAATGGTCGAATTTTTGAACCCCAAGTTTGGTGGATTGAGTGTGTGTGTGTTTTTTGAGATTTTTGAAATCTTGAGTATATATATTTCAATCCATCCGATCAGTATTTGATCCAACCGATTCGGATTGAATTTTTGCAAAAACTTCACTTTTCTTTTGTCAACACTTACTCACACTTGTTAGAGCAAAATGAGAAGTGTTCCACTCTTCAAAAATACTTCTTTTAAGCATAAAAATACTTCAACACACTTAATCTTCCCAACTTGTTTTTCAATTCTATCTCAACAACTAAAACACAACTTAACTCTAAAACTCAAAACATAACTTCATAAACTTAATAAACCAAGACAATTAAAAAAGGTCTAAACTCAAACTTAAACTTAAATGCAAACATTAAACTACTAAAATCCAGAAAAATTAAAGAGAAAACAAACAAAACACTAGCACAAGCTTTGTGCTTTTATTCTTCAAACTCTTGTCTTTCACCCTTCAAAATATTCGTGCCTCAAGATATCTTCATTTTGGAACTTCCCGGACAACTTTCGGTTTGTCATTTGCGTTTTAAACTTCCTTGTAAAGTTCCTTCCATCCGGACAAACAATATCAAACTTCACATGCCATTCACCATCTTATTTCTCCTTCTTGTAAACACTAGCTCCTTCAGGTCCCCATTCCAAATTCTTCAATTGGACCGGTAAAGATCCAAGAAAATATGTCAATTTGTTAAACACAAAAACATTCTTAAACGGGTTATAGAAAGCCTCCATCGCTAGAGCTCTTTCCATCTCATCTTCAATATCAAAGTAACTTGGGACAACCGGCCCATATTTAGGCCTCCCTTCTTCATCTCTACCTACTTCAAAACATCCCAAATGGTTTTCTTCTTCTTCTTCTTCTTCTTCTCCATGAACTTCTTTAACAATCTTGCCTCTAGGCTTTGGGAAATATGTATGCTTCAAGATCCCATCACTAATAGTCATAGTACCTCTACCCATATCTATAATAGCTCCACAAGTTCTCAAAAATGTTCTTCCTAACAACAATGGTAACTCCTTATCCACCGGAATATTAAGCACAAGAAAATCGGCCAAGAAAGCTTGATATCCTATTTGGACTCTAACATTCTTTACTTTTCTCATCGCTTTTGCTCGTGAATTATCAGCCATAGTAAGATTATATTGGTTTGGTTGAGGATTACCAAGTCCTAATCTTTTATACAAATGATACGGCATTACATTCACACTTGCTCCCGTGTCAGCCAAGGCATACATCGCATCTGTTCCATTCACTTTAATAGGTAACACAAAATTTCCTGGATCACTCTCCTTTTTAGGCAACCCATTCTCAACTATCCTATCTCTTCCAATCTCATCAAAATTCTTATCTTCCAACCTAGCTGTTGCCATCATAACTGCATCCAACTTCTTACGATAAGTCATATAATTATTCAACACTTCAATAACCGACTTCTCTTCCATAAGCTCCTTAAACTTTGTTTCCAAATTTTCTAGAATTGCTTCCTTTTGCTCTTGGGTTAATGGTTTAACTATTTGTGGTGTTTTTGGTGGTGAATTAGATGAAGAACTCTCATTCTTAGGGGTGGAGGGTTGGGTAAGTTTGTTAAGTGGTGTTTTCTTCCTATTTGCTTTGCCCATTTTAACCATCTCTTCCTTTCCTACCTTTTCTTCTACTAAATCATCAACATCTATCCTCATCTCTCCCAATGCAAAATCAATCCTACATTTAGTCTTAACCATAAAATCTCTACCAAACACAACTTCCGGTTCATCCGCATTACCATATTCCAAAACAACAAAATCAACTTTGAACACATGACCATGAATATTAACATTCACATCTCTCACTATCTTTCTTCCATAATCTTCATAATCAAGCCTAACAAAACCAAGCTTACCAAGCATTTCTTCCGTAATATAGTTGTCTCCATACTCCATATTAAGCTGAGCATCCCAAGCTTTAATACCTTCCACTCCACAAGGTGTAGAATACCTCATGAATGGTACATCAAACTCCTTAGGTGGTGCTTGTGTAAACACAAAAACTCTTTTCTCCTTAGGTGAACTAACATGACTTTCTCCAACTTCTTCTTGTCTTTCCAAATCAACCTTTGCTTCTTCCAAAATATTTCCCAAACTTTCCAATGAATCACCCGAATCTTTCAACATTTCTTCCAAATTTCTCAAGTATTCCGAAATTCCGCTTAAACTTTCCATTCTAGTGAATCAATAACTATAACATAACCACAAAAACCAAAGAAATCTAAACTATTAGCGTGAGGGTTAGTTATAATCGAGACATATCAAAATATCAAATCAAAGCAAACAAACAGCAACTTCTTACTATAAAAACTTCTAAACAACTAAAAATTAAAAAGTTCAAAAAACAAATTACCGAGGCATCCATCCGATCAGTTTTATAACCCATCCGATCGGATGGTTGAATCGTTAAAACTCAAGATTGCCCAACCGAATCGAATGCGGGCGGCATCCGATCGGTTAGATCGAATTTCCTAAAAAAAAATAAATAAATAAAATAAAATTATTTTATTTATTTATTTTTTTTAATTAGACAAAATTAAAACCTTAATAAACAAAATAAAATAAAAATAAAAATTAAACTACTAATAAATATGACAATTAACACATAATTAATAATTAATAACCATTAATCTCAACAATTACTCTTAACTTAATAATCTTTAAACTACTTAACTAACATAATTAATTAAAACCTCTTAAGCTACCAATCATTAAGGCTAAAATTAACTCTACTAATTAAAAGCATTAAAAAAAAATTAAAGGCATAAAAAAAAAACTATTCTAATTACTCTATTTAATTTACTTATTTATTCTAACACTTAAACATACTGACCTTAACATTAAATAAACATAATAACTGAAAATTAACACTAAAATCTAATAAAAAAAAAACTTTACTGTGGCCACAAACCGATCGGATGGAAATCCATCCGGTCTGGTTGGCTCCGAACCAAACTTTTTTTTTTCTCAAAACTTACAAACTAGCAAACCAATCTACCAAGTAATTTAAACAATTCCCCGGCAGCGGCTCCAAAAACTTGATGTGTCATGTGTAGTGCAAGTTTTAAATTTTTATAAAATCAGATTATCCGATTCTTTAATCAACACATACGAGCAAGTATACTCGTCCGTAGTAGTAAAGGTGGGTAAGTTGAGATCGTCCCAATGGAATTGTGGTTTGGGTTTGCAAAATAAGTTTTGTCCAAAAAGATTGTCAATCCTTTTTGGTGTAAATGCTAAGGTATACAAAAATCAATCAATCAAAAACAAATATACTTGTGTGTAGTTCCATGATAATTGTATAGAGTAATCTAACAAGTTGGGTGTAACTTGTAATGATGCACAACTTAAAATTGAGTGATTCACAATCAATGGTTTTTATCATGAGAAATCATCTCTAAGAATTCAATCTCCTAGTTAATTCCTTTCGGCCTTTGTTAACTAGAGCGATAATTCTATTAGACAGTTTGTTGTTTGAAAAGCATTTCTTATTTTAAGAATTCCTACGAATCCTTTCGGCCTTTTCTCGTGATGAAATCGTTTCCAAATCCATTTTAATGAGTTAATATGATGCTTGTCACACACCATAATCCATACTAATTCGTGCACTAACTTTTTGGCATAAAAACATAAAGAAAATCCTTTCGGCCTTTGTTAATCTTTAAAACTGTTTTTACCAACTAATTAAGCAAGATTAGATTTTATTTCAACAAACTCATAAAACAAGATATGATTTCATGCATCACTATGAAATAAGAATACTCCAACACTTATCACATCACACACACAAGTATAACCAAAATCACTCCATAATAATCATATTCAAACACAAGTAATCAACCATACTTTCATTCATCTTAAAGTAAAAGTAGTTCATAATAACTCAAACAAGAAATACCTATTTGTGAAATTACAAGAACTAGAATTGTGGAACTATAGCAACCACTCTCCTCCAATCACCTATGATCACACGTAAACAACTCCACACTTGGACACAACTCTTGAGACTTGAACTCAAGATTCCCTGGACGTTTTCACAGCAACTACAAGCTTTCGGGCAATGATAATAAGTTTAGCAAGACTTGGTGTAAGCCTTACTAGGTTTTTGGTTTGTCACACTTTGCAAACTAGCCAAATGGTCTTTAAATAAGTGTAAGAACACTTATGCTTCAAGTAAAAATGTCCCCTTTCAGTTACTAGCCGAGAAATGATAAGCCACCATGATTATGGGGCTTAAATTCGTCATTAAATGCATTTTTGTAACTTCAGCTTCCTCCAACCGATCGGTATTAAGGTCCATCCGATCGGTTGGAGCTTTCGGTAAATCCAAGTTTCCCCATCCGAATCGGATGCGGGCACCATCCGATCGGATAGGCCATGCAAATATTATTTTTCTTCTTCCTTTTCTCGTTACGTGCTTGATCCTTTGTTGAGCCACTAATTCCCACCATAGAACTTGATCTTTTCCTGATATGTAAGCATAGGAATCTTTGACTTTATCAAATCCTTGAATTCTTGTGTGGCTTATTTCTTGTGATTCTTCAAATGTGCATAATCTCTTCATTTCTTCATCTTTTTATCATCTTTTTCTGTACTTGGCTATATTTACTTGCATATACACTTTTTCATGATTTAGTAACAAATATACACAAATATAACCAAATATGATGCACAAATCTAACAATAAAGCGACTAAAAACATGTTCATTTTGAGCGTTATCAATCATTATAATGAGTTTGAAAATGTATTATGATCATTGCCGGGAGTGTCGGGTGTTTTATTCTTAGCAATGACTGAGTGGTAACATTTATAAAATAATTAAACATACGTTAATGAAAATCACACAAACCCGTGCATGGCTTAACATGATGATGATGTTATTGATAATGTGTAAAACACTTTAGTCTATATGATTGCCCTTAATGATAATGCATGAATACGCAGCTAAACCTTACTGGTTACGCGCATTTGAATACCTGTAAACCTTGTTTACGTAATGATGAATGATAACCATGAATAGTGATTTCCCTCCGGGAATGAATAGTGTTTCATAAATAGTAAAAATTTTGAAAACTTCTCAAAGTCTCAAACTTACTTCAAAAATGATGAATAGTGAAATGATGAATAGTAACCCATGAATAGTAATTTTTGAGATGAATTATAAAATTTTGAAGCTTGAAAAGGACCTGAAATTACGAGTTGCCACAGTCTCCACCCGTTAAAGGAATTCTCCCTGAATTCAGTTCGTGTTGGTCTCTGGGGTGGATTCGGGGAAAAGATGTGAATGTCTGAGTCGCATTGTGGTGATAAAAGATAAAACATTCATTAGGTAAGAATTCGTAATAGTACATGAAACTTATACGATAGAACATAAAGTGAAACACAAAAGATATACAACACTAGAGAGTTTAGGTTTCCGTTTATTTTTAAGGCAGGAGTTCTATCCTTAACCATTTTCATTGTCGTTGTTGTCTTGACGAGCTTCGCACCTCAACGAGCTCTTCCTTCATTCTAGTTTCTCAGATCTGGGCATTCACTCTTGAAGTGTCCAATTACTCTACACTCATGGCAGGTTACCGTGACTTTCTGATGCATTACGAGGGTGGAAGCTTTGCAATCCTTGGCTTTGTGTCTGACCTTTTGGCAGTTTCCACATTGAGTGGGGCAAGGTCCATTGTGGTGAAACTGACACCTATTGCACTTGGGTAAAGTCCCTGCATATCCTTTCTTTTCACTTGGTCCACCAACGTAGGCCCTAACCACTTCATGTTGTTTGTGTGGCGGCTGAACTTGATCGTTTCCTTTGTTGTCATCCCTTTTCCTCTTGTTTTCGGGGTTGTTGTTTTTGTTGTTGTTACTGTCATTGCTGTCGACGGTAGTTCCCTTCTTCACCACCTGTGCCATAAGCTTTTGAGATATTCTGATTGCTTCGTCCAGTGTGAGTGGATCAAAGGAAATTACATCTCCCTGGATGCTGTGTGGTAGCCCAACAATGAAGTTTTCCAACAACTTCTCGTTATCTGGAACCATATTTGGACAAAGTGCGGTCAACTCTTGAAATCTCCTTATGTAGGTTTCGATATCATTGCGTATGATCACCAACTCATAAAATTCTGTTTCTAACTTCTTCACCTCGGTGCGTGGACAAAACTTCTTAGACAGTAACTTCTTGAATTCATCCCACGTGAGCTTGTGAGCATTTTCCATACCAACAGGCTGGGCATAAGAATTCCACCACGACATAGGTTCATCAATGAGTGTGCTAGTTGCAAACTTTACCTTGCTGTCCTCTGGACAGTTGCATAGAAGGAATACATATTCTGTCTTTTGAAACCATCGGATCATGGCAGTGGCTCCTTTAGTGCCCTTGAATTTTACAGGATCACCACTCTTGAAGTCTTTGTAAGTACATTTACGACCATTAGTACCATTTGCCGCTTGTCCTGCAGCTTCTACTGTTTCTGCCCGAGATGCGGCTTCAGCAGCAGCGGCTACGGCTGCTCTTTCGGCTACTAGTGCTGCCTCAATACTGTCGGCAACAAGCTTCCTGATCTCAGCTGGTGTCATCATTGAAGTGGTTTTCTTTGGCGGCATGATTCTTCAAAACAAGAAAAGAAGAGTGAGACGTAATAAGGACATTTCTTAAAAGTAGGTGCCCTAAAGTGGCTTGTTATAAAATGAAAGCTTGAGATCGTGTTATGATTAGCTGGCGTGTTTCTAAGCGGTGGTTCACGAGGTGATACAGGTGTGATTGTTCTTGCAACGATTTAATACACACATATGAATTTTGAAACCTTTAGAAATCGAGTAGAGAATCAACCTGGACATAATTCTATTATAACTATTCCCAGTATCGCAAAATTGATCTCTGAGTCGGACATAGGTGGTCAGCCTATGTCCCTGGTCGAATATAGATGACCAACCTATATTCCACCGAGGTTCAATGAATTTTGAAATACTCAGCTTAGTTATACGAATAATATGTCCCTCACATTTGAAAAGTCGTTCTGAAAGACTAAGGCAAGTGACCAAACTCAGGGTCGAATGATGAGATTACGCGAGGAAAGGTGTAACGCGGTGACATATTGATGAACGCAATACGTGAGCATGCTTATATGGAAGAAAATTATAGTAATCAATGAGAATAAGTGGGTATAACTGATCCGATAATGAGACACAAATCTCATCGATTATGTCAGCAACAAACTACAAATGAGGCATCAGCTTGGCAGGCAGGCACGTGGCGGTCATAGGGTTAAGTTTTCGTAAAAGTAGCTATAGTCTAGGTTTTAAAATCACCCAGTTCTCTATAGCCAAGGCTCTGATACCAATCTGTAACACCCCCAGAAATCGGGTCCAGCGGAAGCATACACGTCGCTGGGGTGCTACTCAATTGGTATCAAATCACAAGTACAAAGAACGGTTTTTACCTCAATCATTTAAAAAGTAGCGCGGAAATAGGCCCATAAATAAGTTAAGCGGTCCCCAAATGAACAGAGTCTTCTATGACAATGCCATGCCCTACCAAGAGCCTCCTCAACTAGTTTATCGCCTTAACCTGAAAATACATGCTAAAGTGTCAACACGAGGTTGGTGAGTTCATAGAGTTTAGTATAAAATGTAAGCATTTGAATAATGATTTCCCAGCAAAGGCATTGAAAATCCACTCAGTCCCAAGTCCCGCCCATACAAGACCTGTAACCTGTGTGTTTACAACCCACTGCCAAATATGATTTGGTTTAGGTAAACCAAAGTTATATGTGGACCAAGATTTAAAATGAATTTGGTTCGATCAGTACATTCGTTTACGTGACCAATTCATTTGGTTATGTGACCTGTTCATTCTGTCATGTGACCAGTTCATTCTTTCATGTGACCCGTTCATTTGGTCATATTACCCGTACATTTGGTTATGTGACCCGTTCATTCTGTCATGCATGTACATAGTGGTGGAGCCAGTTCATTTGGTTAAGTATGCATAATCGTTAGAAGTGCTTGGGTCCATGGGTAAAAAGAATTAAGTGTGCTACAAGTGAATATACAATACATTCGAGGGAATAACAAATTCATAAGTAGAGTAAGTAATGGTTTGACTACACAAGTAGCATATTCAAATAAATCAAGTATAGCATTTAGATAAAAACGAGCATGTATTCTCCCCCAAAAGTAATTCAAAACGCATGAGAGTAGGGGCTATGAAAACTCACCTGATGCGATAGCAACAATGATAATAATGGATATGCTGAAATGAGGCTCGGTCTCAATCCGAAACCTAATATGAATTATATGTTCTAATGTAAGTCATGAATTTACGCAACACATGCAAATACGTATGTTACCGATACCACTCGGGAATTTCGGAAATAATGTTTATCGTCGAAAAATATATTTTTGACGTCTCGTTAATTTAATAAATATTTTTCGTGTAAATGTGTTGCAACAATACTCCACGATCGTCGTTTGATGATTTATTGATAAATATAGTGTTTTAGTTGTAAATTAACATTTTTCAATACATGTAAAAATATGACTAAATGACCTTGCAAAACTAGTCATAAAAGTGTGCTCGTTAGGTGTTAGTGAATAAGCTCGGTGTTTTTGAAAACCTTGTAACGACGTCTTGAAGTCGTATCATTTAACTTTTAAACATACGGGTCTCGATCAATGAGAAAAATGGCTCTCAATGTGATTACTTGCAACACCTCGTTTTACTCATCAAAATTCGTGGGACAGCGCGTAATTTTCAGAAAAAAATAGTTTTCGTCGTCAAACTTAGAATTAGCGTAACTTTCTCGTCGTAATCTCGTTATTGCTCATTCCGGCGGCCACGGTTTCGTTTTTGAAAGTATTTTCTAAATATTTAAGCCAAAATAGTCCAAAGTTTACTGAGATTTCCAGATTTCACGATTTTGGACAGAACCTTTTCTATTGTTTGCAAAAATCACTTTTCTAGTTATGTTCGACGATTTCAAGAATTGAAGGTCTTCTGTGCTCACATGGTGCCAGATAATGAGAAATTGCTGGAAAAGTTCATTGGTCATCTACCTGCGAGTATTGAAGGGCACGTGACATCTTACAACTCTCTGACTTTAGATGATGCTATCCGTATATCTAAACGACTGATGGATCAGGTGGTTAAGAATGGCACTGTTCAGAAGGGTAACAATTATTCCAACAAAAGGAAGTGGGAGGAAAACAGGAAAAGCAACAACTACAAAAACCGCAACAAAAACAGTCACCCTCACCATAACCATCACCACAACAACAACAACAACCAGTACCGTAACAACAATCATCACCACCAGCAGAACAGACGACAAGAGACTGTCAGGGCATTTGTGGCTGCACCAGCTCATGTTGGAGGATATGCTGGGAATCACCCGTTCTGTGATAAGTGTAACCAACATCACCCTGGACCATGCACTGTTAAGTGTCAGAAATATTATAAGGTTGGACATGTTGCTAAGAATTGTAAGGGAAAAGTTATGGCTACTGGGAGTAACGCACAGCCAGTTGTAACCTATTTTGGATGTGGGGAGCGTGGTCACTACAAGAGTTATTACCCAAAGAACACTGGATGAAGAACTGAAGGCCCTCATGGTAGAGCATATGTGATGGGCAATGGGGAGCAGCAGCAGGATCCAGACGTAGTCACTGGTACGTTCCTACTCAACAATCTTCGTGTTAAAGTCTTATTCGATTCTGGTGCCGATATGAGTTTTGTATCCTCTACGATTTCACCACTACTTAACCTCACCCCTACCTCCCTAGACACCAGCTATAGTATTGAACTAGCTAATGGAAACTTAGTTAAAACTTGCACCGTAATCCGAGACTGTACCCTAAACCTTCTAGATCACCCGTTTGGCATCGACCTCATGCCCATTGAACTCGGAAGCTTCGACGTAGTGGTTGGTATGGATTGGCTATCCAAACATCAGGCCAGTATTATTTGCGGTGAGTGAGTTGTTCATATCCCTCTCAATGGCGAAACCTTGGTTGTCCGCGGAGACCGTAGCGGAACCCATTTGAGTATCATATCCTGTATTAAGACCCTGAAGTACATCGAGAAAGGCTGTCATGCATTCCTAGCACATGTGTCCAAGAAAGAGTCTAGAGAGAAGCGACTCGAGGACGTTCTGATTGTGCATGATTTTCCTGAAGTATATCCTGAAGATCTGCCTGGACTTCCACCGGTTTGACAAGTGGAATTTCTGATTGACCTAGTTCCGGGAGCTGCACCTGTGGCACGTGCACCGTATCGACTTGCTCTGACGGAAATGCAAGAATTGTCTAAACAGTTGCAAGAGTTGTTGGATAAAGGGTTTATTCGACCTAGTTCCTCACCCTGGGGAGCACTGGTGTTATTCGTGAAGAAGAAGGACGGATCATTTAGAATTTGCATTAATTACCGTTAACTGAACAAGCTAACAGTGAAGAATAGCTACCCGTTACCTAGGATTGACGATTTGTTCGACCAGCTGCAAGGATCAGATTACTACCCTAAAATAGATTTGCGGTCAGGTTATCATCAACTTAGAGTCCGGGAAGAGGATATTCCCAAGACGGCGTTCAGGACTCACTATGGCCACTATGAGTTTCAAGTGATGCCCTTTTGTTTGACAAACGCACCGGCTGTATTCATGGACCTCATGAACCGAGTGTCTAAACCATATTTGGAAAATTGTGTCATAGTTTTCATCGACGTCATTTTGATCTACTCCAAGAGTGAAGAAGAGCACAAGCAACACCTGATGATGATTCTTAAGTTTCTCAAAGAAGAGCAATTGTATGCAAAGTTCTCTAAGTGTGAATTTTGGATTCGCAAGTTACAATTTCATGGTCATGTGATTGACAAAAAAGGGTTACATGTGGATCCCGCGAAGATCAAAGCTATTGAGAATTGGCCAACGCCTTCTCATGCCACAGAAATCCGTCAATTTCTGGGGTTGGCCGGGGTTTACAGGAGATTCATCGAGGGATTCTCCAAAATAGCTAAACCGTTAACTACATTGACTCAGAAGGATAAGAAGTACGAATGGGTAAAGGATGAAGAAGAAGAATTTCAAACCTTGAAGCTAAAACTGTGCAGTGCACCAATTTTGGCATTACCAGATGGAGTGGAAGATTTTGTGGTTTATTATGATGCATCATATCACGGGTTAGGAGTAGTTTTGATGCAATGAGGGAAGGTCATGGCATATGTTTCCCGACAACTTAAGACTCATGAAAAGAAGTATACCACACATAATTTGGAGTTAGGAGCAGTGGTGTGAAAACGTAGAGGGGGTGAATACGTTACCGTTTTAAAATCTTAAAACTTGTTATATTAAATATCCTATTAAGCTTGTTCTAATATGAAAGATGTCAATTATAGTTTATAACTAGCATAAACTAAAACATGTTGTCACATAAGTATAATCACCAAGTCACAACACAAGCAATCATATAATGCAAACATAAAAGTAAAGCTGTAAGTAAAAGAAAGCGCAAACCGAACACGATGATTTATAGTGGTTTGGTCACGGAACTCTTCTCCGGCCTACTCCACTCCCCGAGTACCCAACTCGAGAGTTACTTCACTAGATCAACAAGCTCCCTTCTCGGCGGAGAAAACCTTACAATCGTCGCTTACACTTTTTCCGGTACAAAGCTAAATACCGAGTTCTACTTCAAGGTAGAACCAACCTAATGTCGCTTACACTTTTACCGGTACTAAGATAGATACCGAGTTCTTTTACAAGGGCACAACCACTCCCGCTATGTTTTATGGCCCAACATAAAAACCTTGTGTTTTATGGCATAAACACATAAACCATCTAATCTAGTTTGGTGTTTAGATTGTGATGCAATGATGTTTACAATGATGATCCATGACATAAATGGGTCATGGATATGAATGACTAATCTAAATAAACTTCCATTGATAGGAAGCCTTCAATGGATGAAGATCACAAGTTCCCTAAGCTTTTTGTGATGGATCTTCATATATGCATGTATGTGGAATGTACTTCTTGAATAAGAAGTCTTCAAACATTGAGGATGTCAAGTGGTCTTGAATATTCACATGCTGATATGCTTTGATGAATGATGACTTCAAGTTCTCCAAGCCTTTTGGTAGATCAGGAGGTATGCTACGCTTGTGGTGGATGATGACACAAGATCTCTGAGCTTGCTTCACAGGATCATTTCGTGAGTATGCTTACAACATGATGAAAGTTAGTAATATTATGATCATTACGATAAGGGTGATTAATGTATGTTACTACATGGTTATCTACTAATCTAAGTGTATGCAAAGGGTAGAGAGAATGTATGCTCAAGTGATGTGTTAATGGGTAAATAATGGGACCCACGGATTTGGCGGAACCAAATCGAGAGTTCTGTCCTTTATGTGATTTGGTTCCGCGGGTCCTGACAGCAAATCTTTCAAAATCTTTCCCAAATCTTGCCAAGATATTATCAAATCTAATTCTTTGCTTGAAGATCTTTCCATGATATTCTCTAAATCTTCAAGATATCCTAAAGATATTACTATGATGTATGCAATGATGTCATGTACATATTTTCATTTTAAGAATTAAAATATAAACTATGTAAATGTAAATGTATGTAACATGTATGTACCATTTATAAGTAACATGTATATACTTATGCTACTAAAGATGTTAAACTACTTATGTTACTATGTTATTAACATCATTTTCATAAGTAACCACATTCGTCTTAGTTTGACACCTAAAGTGTACTTATCCTATTTTGACATGAACACAACTTAGGAGGTTCTAAGTAGAATGGTTAACCTTTTAAAATACTTAATGACCTAAACGTATTTTAAACATTCTAAATGGTTTGTTAAGGGTTTGATCATAATGCCACATAACAAATATGTACGAACATGTGTTGTACCATACGAGGACTTGAGAAGTCGAGAGGTGTTGAATGTATGTTGAGACAAAATATGATTACAAGTAACTTGTGCATTTCACGTTATGTATCAAGTTATATGTTTGTCATCAATCAAAACAAACGAGACTGTATAGATTAAATATCGTAATATTTGCACTAACAGTCTCCCCCTTTTTGATGATGACAAAATATGTAAACGTGATAGAAAGTAAATTGTAAAAAGTTACTTGTGTCCATACTACCTTTTACATTACCTTATCTGTTTACGCTCTTCTCCCCTAATACTTTCTCCGTTTACACCCTTCTCCCCCTTTTTTCGAAACAAAAAGGGTGTGTCCTTGGAGTTAACTTCATTTCTCCTCGAAAAAGGCGAGCATGCATCATCCCTAGTGAAGTTAAGTTGTCTACTCCAATCCCCTATGGCTGTTGCGTCCCCTAGGTTGTTAGCGGATCCATGGATCAAATTTAGATCCTTAACCTACGTCAAGGTTAATGTTGTGCAACAAAACAAAAATTATATGAGAAATTCATGATGAATAAACGATGCACATGGTTAAGCTATATTGGACTATTTCCTCCTTTTTGTCCAAACATAAAGGTGTGTTGAAGAATGAGAATGATTATGAATGCGTGCATGCTCCCCCTTGACGGTTGCTCCCCCTTGGACAATACTCCCCCTAGTTGGAGTGCCAAGTATATGATGCTTGAGATAAGAAAGCTTATAAAAACAAAGGTTAGTGCATGATTAGCTCCCCCTTGATCAATACTCCCTGTTTCTAGGGTACCAACGTATATGATGCAAGGATGAAGAATCCTACAAAATAAAGGTTAGTGTAAAACCACATTTGTCCTTGGACGAGTATGTGATATACAACAATGTGTGTATATGATGCATTCTATAAATGCTTGATGGAAGCTCCCCCTTGCTCTAGGGCGTCAAGATGAACCTACAATTCATATATGTCATATACGACCAAGTGTATAGACGGTGCAATATGAGTGCTTGATAGATATTCCTCCTGGTTTGAGGACGTCAAGAAGCACCGAACAAAGAAAGAAAATAATCGATGCAAATTTCATCCTTAGATGAGTATGCTATATACGAATCTAAGTTCTCTTCCGGTCAACTGTCCACCCAGTCAAGTGCAAAAAAACACAGTAGAATCACGCATATGATGATGAACCTACAATGAAAGGATTAGTGCAATATATTTCATTTCAAAGAAAAATAATATGAAGCAATATATCAATGATAAACTATGTTATAAAGGTGTAATCTTCTAATAAGAATTACAATCACAAGAATATAATATGATAAAATCTTACAAAACAATGCCTAGGAGAAAGACATGAAGTGGAGTTGAAGTGAGTGGTGCTAGTGTCGGTGTTGGTTTACTAGTAGGTTTTTCGCTAATCTATGGGAGTGATGATTAGTGAAAGAGATGATGGAATGTGGTGGTTATGATTTGATGTTAACAAGAACATAATTTGTTAACTGATTGATACCAAATGACCTATTCTAGGTGAACATGGTTTTGACTGACATAATGTCTCATGCCATGAGATATGCTTGAACGGAATAAAGAGAAAGTGAAGACAATGATCACTTAGGAATAGAAATTCCATATGTAAAAATTAGAAATACTAGATACCTATATGAAGATGAGAATGACATCATATGATGCGAGAGTGTCGGTTGGACCAACGTGTTGAGAATGATGGTTTTGATATTTCATTTGCACTGACAATGACGTGCTTGATATGTATCAAGAATTAAAAGGATGAGATCCTATGATGGTGTACTAGACAATGAAGTTGTGAGATTAAAGTTAAAAAGAAGATCATAAACTCGTTGGTTGTGAGAATGTTTTTTGTTTTAAATGGTTAAAAACTGACTCAGGTACCCACGGATTGGGCGAAACCAAATTTTTGGTTTCGTCCATCTTATCACAGGGTACCTTGAGACCAGAATTTGATTTTGTCATGTTTTGCCATTTTTGATCAAACGAGGGTTCGAGTTAAGATCTATCTACTCATAACTACATATTAGGTTCTATTCATCCTAGTCAAAGTCTAAGGAGACTCAATGGTTCTTGTTT
Organism: Artemisia tridentata subsp. tridentata; assembly: GCA_021014915.2. Taxonomy (NCBI): domain Eukaryota; kingdom Viridiplantae; phylum Streptophyta; class Magnoliopsida; order Asterales; family Asteraceae; genus Artemisia; species Artemisia tridentata. The sequence goes on from CP139506.1 coordinate 145,695,504, forward strand.
AAGAGGTTTGAAACACTTGTAATTTTGTGAAGTGATTTTAACTAAATGGTGTGAACCTATGTATTGGTATTTGAGGGTGTAGGGTACATGAGTGAGTGTTCTTTAATACAAAAAGGCAATCATGTGAATGAATTTCTCTCCCCCTTAATCGGTGGACATTCAACATAATGTGCAATGTATCGAATGAAGAATGACAATGTAGGTTAATGAAAGCGATGAGCTTAGTAATGCTTTTGCGGATTTTGGTTAGCATACAAAGAACTTCATCCTTGAAGTCATGTAGCTCTTCTCTATCATTGCGAGATGATCGCATGACGAGGCATGTGGTTTCCTCATGGGAGGTGTATTGTTATAACTAAAAGGTGATGGATATGTTTTTGGGAAAACGGAAGCAATAATGAGATTTGGAAACACGTTGATTGAAAGATATGCAAACACAAATTCCAAGCCTATAAAACTTAATCCTATTAGCTTTAAAAGCTAAATGCAAGTGAATGGATCCCATAAACAAATTACTAATCTACGTAGCAATAAATGGATTATGCAAAATAAGCATCACGAAGTGAGATAACAAATAATTTGTTTTCAACCTACAAGACAAAAGGTTTAATGACAAAAGATGTGATTAATTTGTAGAATAAAACGACTTCCAAATGTTTATCATACCAAAAGCACTTAGACATATTATAGGTGCACACATGGCAAACAAATAGTGTGACAAATTCATAAAAGAAGTGAGACAACAGATTCATGCAAACCATTGTAACATTTTTGGAGCATGTATCATTTAGGCTATCCTACGAAAAGGCTCAATGAATGTCAACAAAAGACAAGAGCTTTCAAATATAAATACATCATATAAAATCATCATGTATATCATGAGTTAACAAGTAACATGTTAATCTTGCGAAATAAAATATAACAAAAGAATGAAAATATCATACAAATCATGTTAACATATAGTAGCATAAAACATATATAAGCATGCAGACAAAACCTTTCCAAGGTTTACTGAACTTTACTTGTCCCCAAGTAAACCTTAGAATTAATCATATGAAAATGTATCCAAAAAGATATTAGGATTTATTTTTATATTTAAGCACGTATTCGTTTTGTCATAATCACACAACCAAACACTTAACGAAGTAGAAACCAAAATAATTTTTTAATGTAAAACAATTCTAAATCGTTTAGTTGCTTAGTCGTGGCGAATATTCTATCATAGGCTTGGCAAGTATACGCATCTCCCCCACTAAAGCCAAGGAGTAACAAGTCTAAAGCGGTAAAAAGGGTTTGTTGGTTAAGGGTTGATCATCCTTTTTAATCTCTATCGATCTCATATTCCAGAAAAGGCGAAAAAATTACAAATACATGATCGAATCCACGACCACGATACTTGCAATTGCTCAATTCCTTAACTCGAATGGGCTAAAGATAGGACCAAGTAATCTTCACCAATAATATTATATCAAAAAGGGCGACAAAATCATAAATACATAGCCGAATCCACGACTACGATACTTAAGATTGCTCAAATCCCTAATCTCAATAAATCAAAGGTTTGGATGAAGAATGATATAGGGTATGGATAATATTTGGGATACAAATTGGTATAAAATGAAAAATAAACAAAACAGATAAATTAAAATCCTAAGTGTGGTTAATCACTTTCCCAACCATCCCATGAATAAGACTCATATCATTGAATAACTCACGCTTTAACACTTGAAACACACGCTTTAGGTAGACACGAATTATACTCAACAAAATCTCAATCAAAGAATAACCTTAGTTGGCGTTCCCATAACGGCCAACTCCCATTCAATCCATAAATATAATATACAACAACAAATAGTGGTGATATCTCCCACTTAATACAAAATTTTACATAAGTTGGTTAAAACAAACTTCCAACTTTTCCTTTTTCTTTTTCTTTTCTATTTTTTTTTTCGATTTTTTTCTTTTTTTTTTTTTTTTTTTTTTTTTTTTTTTTTTTTTTTTTGACATCAACATATATGTGTAAAATTTCACAACTTTTCTATCACTATTTTTCCGGATAATTTTTCCATACTCTTCATACTTTCTGAAATAACTGTAATAGTGAAAGTAGCAAACACACGAAAAATAAATTAAAAGTTATACAATATTTACTTTCATACCAATTGCATTGTGCAATTTCCCGACCTAACCAAAGATAATGAATTACGCACGTGAACACAGGTAATGTAAGGAAACACACTTTGCCTAAAGCAAGTAAACACGGATTTTAATCTACAGGGTAGGCTAAGGTGTAAGGGTGTATCGAAACATTATAACAAAGGTGTAAGAAACGAAAGGAATGGCTCTGAGGGTTTTTCTAGGGGTATCTTACTCTAAAAGTGACAGTAAATAAAGGGTTTATACGGGGGTTAACTAACTAGTGTAGTTAGTTAATATCACATAACATATAAAGGCTATTTGGGTGTAATCCTAGAAATTTACCAATTTAGACAAGTCACTCCAATTATATAGATAATACTCATTATGGTGGTCTCGAATAGTATACAAGCCAAGTTCTAAAGTTTACAAGTCACCGGCACACTAAAGTTTTAATATATTTGAAAGAATAGAGTTATGTGTGCGGTTTTGTAATTTAGACTTTAAACAAAAACATGCTAAAAAAATTTTTTAATTTTGATATATTAAGCGCATTTTAAGCATATTTTGAAAAAGTTTAGGAAAAGTAAGTGTTCTAATTCTCCATCCCCCCACTTAAGTTAAACAACGTCCTCGTTGTTTGTGTCAAAAGTTAAAAACTGGAAAATAAAAGAATTAGAACAGAAAAACTCTCCTGAGATTTGCTTGGTATGATCCTCCATTATTCGTATAAGAGCAAAAATCAACTTTCTTGTTGATGAGAACGTTTAAGCTTCATAAATGATGTATCCACAAAAATGCAGGAATCTATAATACCATTTAGACTTTAACAGACCTCTCGGGTTCTCTCGTTCACTCATGCTGAACTTAATGCCAGTCTCCTTTCATAGTCAGCCTCAGTTTCTGGTGTAAGTCCCATGGTTTCAAAATGGAGCCACAAATGCCTGCGTTCAACAACTGGTAATGCCATCTTGGCCTCCGCAACACATTTCCTTATACATCAAATTGGGGTAAAACGGTATACCATATGATCTGGAATTCTATTTCAAGAATTTAAGATACTCAATGTTACCAGTACTGAGTTTTCCTCTACTCTTGTCGTCTTATTACAACCTTCCAGTCATCGAAGGTTTGATCACTCCAGCTAGCATCTCTTGGTTAGGTTCAGAATGTAATCTTCTATAGTGATGCTCAAGCCATCATTTATTCTGAAAGTAAACTAACTTGTGCACGAGAGTAGTGAAACGATCAAAGTGAATATCAAAAATCAATTATATTTATTAAATTAAATGCGTCGTATTAACAAAAGCTAATGCGCCGTATTTTCGTTACGTTTCAAAATACAAGATTTTTGATTTAGTAGATGCGCCGTATCGATAAAGATCGATGCGTCGCTTCTGTTTAATAATTCGAAAAACTGTTTTTAATTTAAATAGAAAATACGCCGTATCTGTTAAAACAGATGCATCGTATGGCGTTAGCGTTTTGAAAATTTTCTTATTAAAAACAGAATACGCCGTATCTTGGGGAAAGATGCGTCGTACTCGAATTTATTAAACGCGTTGTATTTTATAAAAATTAAACGCAATACGCCGTATCTGTGAAAACAGATCCGCCGTATCGTTTGTATCAGCACAATACAACGACAGCAGAATGCAGAAAAATACAGAAAAAAGAAAAAATAAATAAAAAACAAACAAAAAGAAACAAAAATTATAGAAAACAAAAACACACAAAAACAGTAAATATGCAAATTATACAATGAATGCAATCTATCTAATATACAACAGGGTTAGTGGTTAGAATCTAAAAAAAAAACTAAAAAGAAAAACCTAATTAAAATACTTAATCAAATTAAAAGATAATAACAATTCAGTCCCCGGCAACGGCGCCAAAAACATGATGCGCGTGATGTGTCGTTGCGGTTTAGCAGTATTAATGCCTACTCAAGATTTAAATTTATATTTAGCCGACTAATCAATAACACACACACTTAACGAGCAGTGTACCCGGTCAGTATGAATATAATGGTAAGCAGAGTGTCGATCACTAAGAGTGGAACGTATTATCTAGTTATTCTAATCAGTATTTTAATATCCTAAGTTAGTTATACAACCTAATCTAACGCAAGGGGGTTCAGCCTGAGAGACTGGCACAGTTTGGTTATAATTAAATAGAAAACTAAACTAATGAGCACGAATCAGCGATTAGCACACACGTACACAGATAGATACTCGAGACAATAAGAAGACCTGTCCTGATAATTAAATAGCTTGTCACTTGTTTTATTGCTAGTTTTATTTGAAGTGTACATAATTAAACCTTTCTCGTTGGCTCTAATCTTATCAGCGAGTAAACCCTTAATGATTACTTATGTCTATCCTACTTTTCTAGAGACGCTAGAATAAATAGGCGAGGAAGGGGCATGGCAACCCAAGCAAGACTCAGCTAGACACAGAGGTTATCAATGCACTAATAAAAGTCACCAAAGACATCAATATATAAACTTTAATTAATGGGAAAGCAATATTAAGGGGAGTGCATGATCTTCCGTAGTCACATGACACAAGCCCATCAATCTTGATGAATTAAAGCATACTAAAACAATAAAACAAAACTACTTAATGAATTGAATACATGCAGGACCTTCTTACAGCTCTTGTATCTTTGTTTGAGGTGTGTCTTGTGCTGCTTGGTCGTCTGGATTCGGCTCTAGGGTTATACAAAAGGTCTCTTAAATTCGTCTGACCTTGGGGTATTTATAGTTTCTGTCTGAGGGATCGATGCGGCGCATTGAGTTGATAGATGCGGCGCATTGACTTAACTTCGCTTGGGGTCCAAGATTAATATATTCTGGAATATTCGTACACCGTCTTCAGATGCGGCGTAACTTGATCTTTGTATGCGGCGCATGTACTTAAGCTGTCTTGGATTGTAACTGGTGAAATCTTGATAGTGATACGCCGTATGTTAGAAGTATATTGCGGCGTATCTGGAGTAGAACGAGCTTGATCTTCTTGTTTGACCAAAGTTTCATATGCGGCGCATGACAGAATCGCATGCGGCGCATTCTTCAAAGTCAGGCAATGGTCTTCGAATTCATCTAAGTATGATATTGCGTCGTATTTGTTGAGTGAGATACGGCGCATCTTCTGGATTTTAGTAGACTTTTGACATCTCGCTTGTTTTGCTCCATAATTAGTCCAAAATCGCCAAGTTTCACATAATGCTTGTTTTTACCTGAGAATTAATAAAGTAAACATTAATGTATCGATTCTCATATATAATATAATAAAATAAGTCAAATAAATAAGATAAATGATGATAATAAAATGTACTTATTTGAGTTCATCATTTACACATATGACTATCAATCAAATAGTTATCATGATAATGTCAAGATACTTGATCCGTGTGAAAACGTATATATATAAAAAATACCAAGTAAACGTGAGAATAGGCAAACCAACCCTTTAGGAAAAAGGTTAACTTGCAAAAACTCACGCTTGTGATATGTGTGATACCGGGCAAGAGATCACCCGGGTCGTGTCCCAACGAGGTGTGAATGGAGGATATCGTTTTAAGTTTGGAATTAAAATGCTTGATGATTGGATTTTGGATTTTTGTGTTTTTTAATTCTAATTAAGATATGAAAAACAAATTCACAAAGAAAAATTAAGCACAAATCAATTTGTACTAAAAACGCAAATCAGGAATCTTAAAAACGAGCCTAAAAACTAAAACCTTTAAAAATTAACCCTACAAGTTCAAATTTATTTTTCCTAAGTTCTAAATGATAAAAGAAAATTTTGGAAAAAAGAATTATATTTTTTTGACTTTTATATTTTTTATTATGAATTAAAAACAGTTTTAAACTAATTAAATTATAAAAAATACTAAATGAATTTAGAAAAATCTAAAATTTTACAGGAAACTACTTTATACTAAGTAGGAACAAGGAAAAATAAAATGGTGCTAATAGCTTATTTAAATAAGCTGTTTTTAAGCTAATATGAAAAATAAGCAAAAGAAAATTAAAATGTGTTAAAAGGATTGTTTGTGAAAGCTATGACAGGAAAGACCCAAGGGCGCTAGTGGTGTGTGTGTGCTGTGTTTGGGGCTTTGGTTACGTTGAGGTCCAGGGTTCGAATCCCAGGCCTTGCCTTTTTGCTTAACTCCTTTTTTTTTTTTTTTTTTTACAAACTCATTAAGCACAACTGTTGGGTCATGAAAAACCCAAGAATACTTAAAACATGATTTGGACACAAATTAACTAAGTGTTAACTTAAACCGAGAAAAATTCAAGTCACTGAGAGAACAGCCTCTCAGTGAGTCATCTTCAGGATGCTTAAGGAGAATTCAAATAGAAGGATTCACTACGCAGGAAGGCGGTACTCCCTGAAGTAGCACTTAAGCCAAAGAAGAAGATGATGGTTCAGTGAGTGTTGGACAAGAACTCACTGAACCCTAGCCTCCTCAACAACAATGAAGTAATTATGAAAGATAACTGAGAAGCGTGTCCTGAAGAACTAAGTACCTGAGAAGAAAGGCAGAAATATCTAGGAAGGATTTAAGATAAGATCAAATCTTATCTTGTCAGGAAGAAATCCTTCCTAAGACGACTTAAAGTCTTGGAGTGTCAGAAAAACCACTTCTAAAGACTTAATAAGCCATTTCTATTGGTTCTTGGAAATGACAATTACTGTTATAATTGTCAGACACGCTTGCTCAACAACTTGCCCAACAACTTGTAATATTTTAATTACTTTTACTCAGATTACTTGTGTATAAATAGATTGAGAAGGAGAGAAGTTGAGTGTGTTTTGTACAATTAAAGCTTAGACTTTTGCAAAACAACTTCTCTCCTACAAAGAGTAACGTATCCCTGAGATTGCTCAGTGAGGTCGCATTGTTACCACTCAAGCAAAACTTGAGTTTAGATAGGAGACATCACCATACCTTGTCTATTCAATCCCAAGTGTTTGTTCCGCAAAACACTTGGGTATAGATTCTTTGATTCATTTCTAATAAGAATTTAAACGTTGAAAATTACCTTGAGTTTTTATATTCATGTTTTATAACTGTTAGAATTTATCATAAACATTGTATTAGTCATAAACACAAATAGATTAACTTTCTAGTTAACTCTAAACGTGTAAAGGGAACATCAAGTGGTATCAGAGCCTCTGGTTTATAAAATCTTTTTAAACTAACCAAGAGTGCTCTAGGTTTTTAAAACCAAGATCCTACTATGGCTGATATCAATGTACCCCAGCTAGTTGAAAAAAAAGGTGGCAGCTACTCCGCTGTTGCACCCAGACTTGAAGCTGGGAAATTTAGCAAATGGAAGAAGCGTATGATTTGCTATCTTACCGGTATGGAACCCTACTACATCACCTGTATCATGGATGGGCCATTTGTCCCTAAGACAGCCGAAGGGCTAAACAAGCCTGAGGCCCAATGGACCATTGATGAGAGGAGGGTGGTCAATCAAGACCAACGCCTGAAAAGCATCCTTATATCATGTCTTCCTGACGATATAATGGAATCAGTCATCAACTGTCTAACAGCCAAGCAAACTTGGGATGACTTGGTAAACAGCTTTGAGGGTCCCTCAGATACCAAGGAAAATAGGGTCATAGACCTTAAACTTGAGTATAATACTTTCAGGTCAAAAGACTCTGAAAGTCTCTCACAGACCTACACCAGATACAAGACTTTGATAAATGAATTATCGAATGATGGTGTTGTACTGTCTAAGCATGAGACAAATGTTGGCTTTGTCAACAGTCTCCCTGAGAAGTGGCTCAACTTCTCACAAGGCCTGAGGAATGCTAACCACATTCAGACCCTTGAGCTCCCTGAAATTTATGGGAAGTTTGTCTATGAAGACAACTTGATCTCAAGGAGATACCCTGACTCAAAAGCTCTTGAGTCCAAAAAGGCCTTAACCTCCACACCCATATCAACTGCTTTCTATTCTAATGATGTTGTGCAGGATATTCAAGAGGATTCTGAAAAAGAAATTGATGAAAGGACTGGTGAGGAGTACCTGAACGACTTGAACTTGGAATTCCAAGAAAGGGCACTCCTTGCTGGTTCAATACGTTTCATCAAAAGAAATCAGTCCAACTTTACAAAACCAAAAGCAAATGAGACCACTGAATGCTTTAAATGTTGTAAAAAGGGTCATTTTGCTAGGGACTGTTATTCTAAAACTATCTCAGAACCCTCTTACAAGTTCTCAGGAAACAGTTCCTCAGGAACTAGCAAGTTTCAACCTAAAATGTTTCAGTCCACCCAACAATTTCAAAACAAGGGTCAAAAGGATTTTGAAACAAAATATAGGAAAATCAAAGCTAAACTTGCACTTCTTGAAACTAACCCCATATTGTCTCAGGATGCTCAAACATATAAACCTATTCAGAAAAAGAACAAGGTATTAGTTGCAGAAGCATATGACTAGGATGAAGAAGAGGTTTCCTCAGAAGAGGAAATAAGAGTTAGTGCACTGATGGCACTTTCTGAAGAGGATCAGGTGGCTGTGGGAAAAAGCCATGCTAGAAATGGAGAGTGGGTCAACATCACCATGAAGAAGGTAAATACTTTACTTTCTATGGATGATGATTCTGATTGGCAGTCTTACATGAGTATATTTGTGTTGATCTAAAGTTTGTTGAGGAACAAAGGCTTGACCTGTTTTCAAAATATAACAAAATTGTGTCAGAATTGAATAAATGTAGAGATGAACTGCTTGCATTGAAACAAGCCAAACTAGAATCTATTACTCTACAAATTCAGAACACTGAAATTTTGAAACAAAACCAAGTCCTTCAAACAGAACTTAAGAAAGAAAAAGCTGTCACTTGAAAGCTGGACAAAAAAGAAACCTAAGGTCTTTGATTCTGTGGGCTTAATTCCTAAGATAACTATAGAAATTGACCACCTCACAGAAACCTCCAGTGAGAGTCCCAGTGAAATGACCTTTGTTCCAGCTGGCATATCCTTTGGGCAAGAGGTGGAACCCAAGTCAAATGACTGGATTATCAGGGACAACCCAGTCAGTAAGTTGCCAAACTTTGAGACTGGAAACATCTTGCTCCCTGAAAGTCAGGCTCTAAAAGGTATGCTTGGACTCTTTGACAAACTCAGTATTTCTGATCCAATTAGTGAGCCTGAATCTGAATCAACTCCTCCACTCCCTCCACTAAATACCCTTCAGGGTGCTACACCAAGCTCAGACCTCCCACCATTGGTCTACTCCCCACACTCTCCAAAGGAGAGATCAGGAAAAGGTAGAATCCTCCTAAGAAGACCACCCCTTGAAGTCTCAGTAAATACTGATGACTCATCAACTTCAGTCCCTTCTGAAGTTGCAACTCAAAGTCCTGATCCAAGAATTGATCAGTTGACTGAAATGGTCAGGAAGCTAAGTGAGAAGATTGTATCTTCTGAAAAACCTTCTCATTTTAAGAAGGAACAAAAACTAGCCTCCTCAAAGACCAAACCTAAACCAACCAAACCCCTGAAAAAGTGTGAACTTTGCAACTATACAAATCATCTCACCGATGACTGCTATAGAGTCCTTCACTGCATGATTTGCAAAAAGGAAGATCACAGGACCTCTGATCATAAAAAATGCTCAGTCATGTCAAACTTTTCAGGACTTAAGACTCAGTGCCTGAACTATCCTTCTGATTCTAAGCAGAAACAGAAGCAAAAGGACAAGCCTTTTCCACCTTGCCCATTATGTGGATTCAATGACCATCATCCTGAGGATTGTCAAAATGACAAACACTGTGAATCTAGTGGAAGTACCACTTAGAAATCCTCAGGAAAAGAGAGGGTCATTCAGTCTAAAAGAGGAATGAATAAACAATCCTCTTAGACTACTGAGGCTACCCCTGCAACTAAATGCAAAACATGTGGTAGCTCAGTCCACTCAACCACTGGCCATGAATCAATTAATACTTTCATAAAGACCTACAAAACAAAACCCTCCATGAAATGGAGTCCTAGAAAGAACTGACCCAGTTTACTATTTGTGCAGAAGTATGCTAGGGATCCTATTTGGCATCTAGACAGTGGATGTTCAAGGAGCATGACTGGTGTTAAGAAGTGTCTGTACAAATATGTGGAAGAACCAGGACCCAAAGTGATATTTGCAGATAATTCAAAATGTCTCACTGAGGGTTATGGTTCAGTAAACTACAATAGTATTGTCTTTACTAGGATAGCTTATGTAAATGGTCTTAAGTATAATCTGATCAGTGTCAGTCAACTATGTGATGCAAAATACATAGTTCAGTTTGATGATAAACAAGGAACCATCTTCAATGCAAATAAGGAAATTGTCCTCATTGCACCAAGAAGACAAGATGTTTATGTACTAGACATGTCCAGTCTAATTCAGGATGGAACTTGTCTCTTTGCTAAGGCCACTGATACACTCAACTGGCTTTGGCATAAGAGACTCACCCACCTGAACTTTAAAAACATAAACAATCTTGTAAAACAAAACAAGGTCCTTGGCTTACCATCACTTGTGTTTTCAAAGGATAAACCATGCTCAGCTTGTGAAAAAGGTAAACATCACAAAGCATCCTTTAAAACCAAAACCAACTTTTCCATCAGGAACTGCCTACATCTTCTCCATATGGATCTATTTGGACCTATCAGTCCAAGGTCTACTAACCATGAGAAGTATACTCTGGTCATAATTGAGGAATACTCTAGATACACCTGGGTATTCTTCCTGATCAATAAGAGTCAGGCAGCTGAAACAATCATGTCCTTTGTCAGGAACATTGAAAATCAAAATGACATTAAGGTCAAACAGATTAAAACTGAAAATGGGGCTGAGTTCAAAAATTATGAACTTGAATGTTTCTGTGATGAGAAAGGTATTTCTCAAAACTTTTCCTCTCCATACACACCTGAACAAAATGGTGTTGCTGAAAGGAAAAATAGAACACTCATTGAAGCTGCTAGGACAATGCTTTGTGGATCAGTCCTTTCCAACCATTTTTGGACTGATGCAGTCAAAACTGCCTGTTATACACAAAACAGATCCATCATTGTCAAGAGACATGGGAAAACCCCATATGAGTTATTCAAAGGAAGAATCCCTGACATCAGCTACTTTCATGTCTTTGGGTGTCCTGTGTTTATTCATAATCACAAGGATCACTTAGGGAAATTTGATGCAAAAGCTGATGATGGATACTTCCTGGGATACTCACTTGTCTCAAAAGCCTTCAGAGTGTTCAACACAAGGAGACAGCAGACTGAGGAAACATTTCATGTTACCTTTGATGAGAGCACTGATGCAATCAGGTTCTCAACTGCCTCAGTAGAAGAGATAGGAATTGATAATTCTTCAAGATATCCTCTTGATGAATATCTTTTTGAAAACAATCCTTCTACTCAGTATCAAGATGATGCTAATCTCTCCTATTACATAATCCCTCACAACCTACCTAACTCAACCATCACTAAGTTTCTTGAGGCACATGCACACACTGATGATATCAATCAGTCTATTCAAAATACTCAAGAACTCAACAATCTCAGTGAGCTGGTAGACACTCAAGATCCAATCAATGATCATGTGTCTACTCCAACACCAACCCCTCTACCCAATCAGGCCTCCACAAGTTCAAATCAGTATCCAGGACCTCAAGAAAGTTGGACTAGGTCTCAGGACATTGAACTTGTCAATATTATTGGAGAGCCTACTGAAGGCATGCTCACCAGGAGCATGGCTGCTAGTCTAAGAGCATCCTCATCCAATGAATGCCTATTTGTGGACTTCATTTCCATAATTGAACCCAAAAGTGTTAAAGAAACACTTACACATCCAAGTTGGGTTCAAGCCATGCATGATGAACTGGAACAATTTGACAGAAACAAGGTAATGACCTTGGTCAAATGTCCTGAGAATGTCTCAGTCATTGGCATGAAATGGGTATTCAAAAACAAAACTGATGAAAATGGCATAGTCATTAAATACAAAGCCAGACTTGTAGCCAAAGGCTATAATCAACAAGAAGGCATTGACTATGAGGAAACATTTGCACCAGTAGCAAGGATGGAAGCCATCAGGATCTTCCTTGCTTTTGCTACATACATGAACTTCAAGGTGTACTAAATGGATGTTAAAAGTGCATTCTTAAATGGTTCACTGAAAGAAGAAGTTTATGTTCAGCAACCTCCTGGATTTGAAAACCATGAGTCTCCTGATCATGTCTGTAAGCTTAACAAAGCCCTTTATGGACTGAAGCAAGCTCCCAGGGCATGGTATGAGACTCTCTCAGCCTTCTTAATCCAAAAGAAATTTGTAAGAGGCAAGATAGACAACACATTGTTTATATATAAGACAAATAATGATGTCATACTAGTACAAGTGTATGTTGATGACATCATCTTTGGCTCAACAAGTCTCAAACTTTGAAAACTATTTGAAAAACTAATGGGAAAGAAGTTTGAAATGAGCATGATGGGAGAACTGACATACTTCCTTGGTCTACAGATCAAGCAGACTGATAGAGGAACCACTATCAGTCAAGAGAAGTATGTAAAGAATCTACTGAAGAAGTATGATCTCAGTGACTGTGCCTTAGTCAAAACTCCCATGGTCTCCCCAAACAACCTTGGTCCTGATCTAACTGGTAAACCAGTAAATCAAACTCTCTTTAGAGGAATGATAGGATCACTGATGTATCTACATGCATCAAGGCCTGATATCCAGTTCTCAGTATGTCTATGTGCCAGATATCAATCAGACCCAAGAGAATCTCATATCACTGTTGTGAAAAGGATATTCAGGTACCTGAAGGGCACTCCTAACCTTGGATTATACTATCCAAAGTGCTCAGGACTTGATCTCAAAGGATACTCAGACTCTGACTATGCTGGATGCAACATGGACAGAAAAAGCACCTCAGGCTCTTGCCAATTACTTGGTGGGAAATTAGTCTGTTGGAGTGCCAAGAAGCAACAATCAGTTGCCTTGTCCTCAGCTAGGGCTGAATATGTTGCAGCAGCTAGTTGTTGTGCAAATGTGATCCATTCCGAAAACGTATATACAAATATATGCAGCCTCAGAACGAATGCTCGTGTGTAGTGTGAAACCAGGCAAGTGATCACCCGGATCGTTTCCCAACGAGGTGTGAATAGAAAACTGTGAAAGCTAGGATTAGAGTGATTGATGTGATTGGATATTTTTGATTTTGCTTTTCTAATAATTATAAATAACAAATTAAAACAAATATGCACAATAAAATTAAACGCGAATTTAAATTAAGAAAACGCGTAACGAGAAAGCTAAAATGGGACAAAAACTGAAATATTATAAAATTTATGAAATCAAAAACCTAAAAATGTAAAATAACTTAAAACTTATTTAAAAACTTAAATTATATTTTTTTATACTTTTTATTTAATTATTATTAATTATTTATTTATTTAATTACTTATTAAACTATTTAAAATTATAAAAAAATACTAAATGGACAAAGAAAAATCTAAAACTTTTTCTAAAAATATTATAAGATGAGAAAAAGCTAAGAAAATTATAAAAATGAAAATTACTTAATTAAAATTTAAAAAGATAAATTATATTAAATAGAAGCTATCACTATTTTTCTATTTTTGGTTTTTTCTTAAGGTCTAAAAATAATATTATATTTTTCCTGGATTAAAAATGACAAAAGAAAATTATGAAAATTGGATTTATATTTTTCTGATTATTTTTCCATTTATTATGATTTAATTATTATTTTAAACTAATAAAAAGATTAAAAATATTAAAACTATTAATAAAAATCTGAAACTTTTTTCTAAATTACTTTAAGTTATTACAAAGCTACTAAAAATAAAATGGTGATGACAGCTATTATGGAAAAGCTGTTAATAAGCTAACAATTTATATAAGCTAAAAATTGAAAAACAAAAGAAGGGTTAAATAGAAATGGGTTACTAATACTAACGGAACTGGTGCCCCAGAGCAGTTGGAAGGGGGTGTGTGTTATGCATGTATACTAGCCTAGAGGTCCCAGGTTCGAATCCCACACCCCACGTTTTTGCAAAATCTTTTTATTTTTTAATTTTCTTTTACACAATAACTTTTTAGCTAAATATAAGAAACTTTTAAAAAGACAAAAATTTTAGATTAAGCTAGATAAGCCAGAAACTACCAGCTTATTTACACAGTGGGCTATTAAGTTTATTTAAAACTAGAAATTCTTCAAACAAGCTAAAAGCTTGTTTATAAACTATGAGCTTATGGAAAATGTTGCTATGGACTATACTATACCTAAAGAAGCTACTGGGTTTGTAAGAACACTGGCTTATAAGCCAGAAAAGCTCAAAAGAGCTTTTGGCTTATGTGAGTCTGCTACTTCCCCTGCACCAAAGTTGGACTGCCCTGTTTGAGGGCTAGATTCGTGGCCTTAGCAAGTTCTAAAAATCGAGATGAAAATACCCTATGTAGGTGAGCTGGTAGAGATTGACTGTGAAAAAGAACTATCTTATTCGGGCTTATGGTGTGTGAGCTAAAAATCATGCAAGTTTCCAAAAACCCACAAACAAACTGCAGGCAGTCTGCTATACTGATGTGGTTGTGTTTTTGTGCACAACTTGTGCAGTTGGTCTAGGTGATTGGGAACAAACTAAGTGGACTTCATGAAGTGCAAAAATGCCAAAGGCAAGGCCAAAACAAGCTAGTTGCTATGAGGAGCTTGTTTGAGCTTTTGAGGGACTGAAACTCCCACAGTGGGTACAAAGGTGCTACACCTAGTGATATTGCTGATAGAAACTTCAAACGAGCTTATATGGAATGCTAAAAGCAAGCTCAAAACTGAGCTTATGGTCAATGCACAGTAATGGGGTGTTTGGCTAGTGTGACAGAGTTAAACCAAACAGTCCCTTAGGGGACTGTTTTGAGATTTTCTAAGTGAATTTGATATTTTTAAGCACTGCACTGAGTTCCCATGGTACTAGTAGTATATTAAGCTTATGAAAATGACTTTGTGACTTAGAATTAAGTAATCTAATAGAGCTAGCTTATGTTTACTATTTTTGGTTTTTTAAAGGTTATTAAGTGAAATGAAGAAACAAAGCAGTTAATATCTAAGAACTTGAATGAAATATGTTTATGAACTAATGATAAGCTAATATTAATAATTAAAAGCTAGTGACAAGCTACTTATCAGTAATATGGAAAATAAAGAAAAAGCTTATAAGTGCTCACAATCGAATTGGTAAGTGAAACAAGGAACTGGGTACCAAGAAACAACCTATAGGTTCTCCACAGAACCACTAAACCATAAGCTTCCAATTTTTCAGCTTATTAACATCCAGAGTAGCTTATTTGATCCGAGTTGACTTTCATTGACTGGTCTTCATATCTTGAAATTAGAACTAGTATCCACTATTTAAGCTTACAAGAAGCTATTGTCAGCTTATATAAGCTTAAAACAAGGTTATATGGGAGCTTTTGATTGTTACTTAATAATATTAAAACTTATTCGAATTCACAGATAACTTGAAACTTAAATTGCTATTGAAAATGAGTTCAATTCTAAAAAGACAAGAACATTTAAACTTAAAGTAACTTATATTGATAACTTGAAGTGAAAATTACAAGAAGCAAAGACTGAACAATAAAAACGAGTTACACTAATTTAACTACTACTTTTTTTTGCTTACAATACATTGCTATTTATACTATACTATGGTGGGAAACCTTTGTCTTGGTCCTCTGATCAATCTCCAACCCTTGGATGCCTTTGAATTCATCCTAGCCTTTGATTTCATTTTTGGCGCCAAAAAGTGGTAGTGGAAAATACAGAGGTCTGTGGTGATGGGAAGGGAGAAGAAGCATTAAATGCTTGGGTAGTGTAGCAGGGATAAGGGAAGTGATAAGGGGTGGGTGTGTCAGGATAAGGGTGGTGGATGGTGGGTTGAGCTGCTTGGGCGGGTAACTAGGAAGAAGAAGATAGTTTGACCAGAGTCAAACATCTGGTTTGGCTAACTAAGAAGGGGTCGGGTTTTATTGATTGGGCTAGGGAGTGTTGTGGGCTGGGTAGATGGGTTTAGTTATTTAGGATTGGGTTTAATGGGTTTAAGGGATTAGTTTGATCCGGATTTTGGGTTATAGTTTAAATAAGCACAAGGACCAAACTTGTAAACTGCTGAAACTTTAGGGACCTGATTTGCCAACATTCCAAACTCACTTCAAAGGACTAAACCTGCCACAAATCAATAATACAAGGACCATAGTTGATAATTTTCTATTTTAAAACTTCCAAGGACCTTTTATGTCAATTTTGGATTTTGAGGGGTAAAAGTTGCCATTTTGTGAAACTTTGCACCAAAGGACTTATTATGTAATTTTATGATTCTTAAAGGACCTTTGATGACTTTTCTTGTTTTTAGAATAACCAGGGACTAGTTTTGACAACTTTTGAAAGTTGAGGGACTGAAACTGCCAATTATGCAAACTTTGTTCGTTTTTTATCTATTTTTAAACATTTTGCATCTGAAACATATAAAACACAATTCTGGGATAATTTCAGTATTATGATGCATTTCTGAGTGTTTTTGGATGTTTTGGCAGCTCAAATTAGGTAAAAATGATGAGTATTTAGACACTCATCAATCCCCCACACTAAACTATTGCTAGTCCCTAGCAATCATTTATGAAGTTTTAATGGATTTTTCTCTTTACCAAAAGCCATTACTTCTGGAGTAGCCAATGTTTTAGTATGTGATACTTTGGTACAATGATAACCAAATGATTTTGAGCAAACCATCAGCTGTCAACGGTTTTGATTTGTCTTTACCAGAAGCCGTTTGCTTCTGGACTAGCCAACTCTTAGATAAATTACAACTATTATCTTTGGTGAGCTGATTACCAATCATGGTTTTTCTACTGCCTTTACCACAAGCCATAACCTTGCGGGCTAGCCAACTCATCACTTATAAAGATATGGTGAGTCGAATACCATACAATTTTAGGCAAATTGTAAGCCATAAACGGATTTGATTTATCTTTACCAAGAGCCGTTTGCTCCTGGTGATGTGTTTTTTTAGGTCTATAATAAACTACCAAGTTTTAAATTTATATTTTGCCGAACTAACCTATAGACTCTAAACACTAACGAGCAGTGTACCCGGTCAATGTAGATAGTTTCTAGGTAAGCAAGGGTCGTTCACTAGGAGTGAAGCTAAAGTGATCTAAGGTATTCTAGTCTCTAATCTAACTAAACTAAACTAGAAAGCAATTAAAGATAAGGGGGGTTTAGCCTGAGAGGCTATCACGAGTTTGTGTGTATAATTAAACTAAATACAGGAAAGTAAATAACTAAACTAAAGATAGATCGATATATAGAAGAACGGGTTAGCCAAGCCTAATCCATCTAATAGTTATACATGCTTATGTCTACTTGTTTTAATTCATTCAATTGTTTTGCCATCAATCCGATTATTAATCCTGTCACAATTGAATAACCTACCATCGTGGTGGGAAAGAGGACATGATCATAGTGACCTATCTAGCATCAATACTAACTTATCGCTTTAAACCGTCTAACCTAGTTTGGCATTACGCGCTACTAGTCCTAATAGTGGCATAAGGCACGGTTCCGGTGTGTTCCCTCTAAGCCGTCTAATAGGATTCGGATTACTACACTTTATGATCAATTAAAGTAACCACAATTACAGATAGTTAAGTTACCACATTAAACCAATAAGTTCATAATCTAGTTACATAGACTTTTACTAGTTATAAGCAATAAACGAGTTTTTATCGATAAGCACCCAATCCAATAACAAAGTAAACACATCAACACAAGCATAAAAACTATAAAACTTCATAAACATGGCTAACACCTAAGGGTGTTAGCCCATAATCTCAGTAACAATACATAAAGTTGTAATCAAAGCAAACGAATAAGAATTCATAATGAAAACGATACGCTAACCGAACGATTACACTTCATAAAAGGTTCTTGAGATGATCTTCTAGGATGATTGGATCTTCAAGGAGGTCTTCTGCTGTTTGGAGGGGTTTTTGGTCTTCTGGGAACGACCCCAAGGGTCCCCAATGATACCCTAATTCGTTAATGAGCTCGGTATTTATAGATTCTGAAATCTGGGTCGATACGGCGCATCTAGAGAGTTAGATGCGCCGCATCTATAAGTAAACGTAGCCTCCAAGTCTGAAATTGACCCAATACGGCGCATCTAAAGACCAGATGCGCCTCATCTCCCAATACGGCGCATCTAAGGACCAGATGCGCCGCATCTCCTTCAGATTCAGATAGATTTTCTTTTTCTCTTCGCGTGGCCGCTTGAATCAACTAAATCGGAGTCCGGATGAAGATTTTATGGCCAAAATACGAAAGCATCTTCAAGTGTCGACTTGTAATCTTGACTTCTTCATTAAGCTTCTAATCTCCACTTGATTTCTTTGGTAAGGATTGTGTATGGCCAATACGGCGCATCGGATTGGTCCGATGCGGCGTATCTGGAGTAGAACAAGTTGGTTCTTCTTCGTTGACCAAAGTTTCATATGCGACGCATGATAAAATCAGATGCGGCGCATGCTTCAAAGTCAGGCAATGGTCTTTAATCTCTTCAATTCAGCAGACTTTTCCAACTTGATTCATTTTGCTCCAATTTCCGTCCGAAATCATTAACTTTCACCAAATGCTTGTTTATACTGAGAATTACAAAAGTAAACGATTAAGTGTCAATTCTCATATAAAGTGATATAAAACAAGTCATTAATATGGGATAAATGATGCTAATAATATGTCGTTATTTGATGTCATCAAATATCCCCCCACTTGAACTTTACTTGTCCTCAAGTAAACCTTAGATTAAACTTATGAAAATGTATCCTAAAAGATATTAGGATTTATTTTTATATTTAAGCATGTATTCGTTTCATCATAATCACACAACCAAACACTTAACGAATTAGAAATAAAATAGAATGTTTTTGATAAAAGCAAATCTAATCGTTTAACTGTCCAGTCGTGACGAATATTCTATCATAAGCTTGGCAAGTATACACATCTCCCCCACTAAAGCCAAGGAATAACAAGTCTAAAGCGGTAAAAAGGGTTTTTAGGCTTAAGGGTTAATCATTCTCCTTAATCTCTATCGATCTCAAATTCCAGAAAAGGCGACAAAATCACAAATACATGATCGAATCCACGAACACGATACTTGCAATTGCTCAAATCCTTAACTCGAATAGGCTAAAGATAGGTCCAAACTTCACCAATAATAATATATCAAAAAGGGCGACAAAATCATAAATACATAGCCGAATCCACGACTACGATACTTAAGATTGCTCAAATCCCTAATCTCAATAAATCAAAGGTTTGGTTGGATAAAGAATAATATAGGGTATGGATAATATTTGGGATATAAATTGGTGTAAAATGAAAAATAAACAAAACAAATAAATTAAAATCCTAAGTGTGGTTAATCACTATCCCAACCATCCCGTGAATAAGACTCATATCATAGAATAACTCACGCTTTAACACTTGAAACACACGCTTTAGGTAGACACGAATTATACTCAACAAGATCTTAATCAAAGAATAAACCTTAGTTGGCGTTCCCATAACGGCCAACTCCCATTCAATCCATATATATAGTATAACAAATAGTGGCCATATGAACCACTTACATAACTTTACATCGTTGGTTTAACAAACTTCCAACTTTCTTCTTTCTTTTTCTTTTCTCTTTTTTTTTTTTTTCCTTTTTTTTTTCATTTTTTTTTTCTTTTTCGTTTTTTTTTTTTTTTTTTTTTTTTTTTTTTTCAAGAACATAAAACATAAATAGCTATTGGTGTAAAATTTCACCACTTCACCATCACAAAAAATCTTCGTAACTTCAGATATAAAAAATAATAGTGAAAGTAGTAAACACACGAAAATCAAAAATACAATATGTACTTTCACTCCATTGCATTGTGCAATTCCCGACCTAACCAAAGATAATGATTTACGCACACGAACACAGAAAATGCGGGGAAACACACTTTGCCTAAAGTAACTAACCACGGATTTTAATCTACAGGGTAGGCTAAGGTGTAAGGGTGTAACGAAACATTTTAACAAAGGGTGTATGAAACGAAAGGAATGGCTCTGAGGGTTTTTCTAGGGGTATCTTACTCTAAAAATGAGAGTAACAAAAGGGTTTATACGGGGGTTAACTAACCAGTGTAGTTAGCTAATATCACATAACATATAAAGGCTATTTGGGTGTAATCCTAGAAATTTACCAATTTAGACAAGTCACTCCAATTATATAAATAATACTTATTATGGTGGTCTCGAATAGTATACAAGCCAAGTTCTAAAGTTTACAAGTCACCGGCACACTCATAGATTTGTGAATTTTTATAAGTTCACAATTTTTGAAAATAAAGTTATGTGTGCAGCTATGCAACTTAGATTAAACAAGAGCATGCTAAAAAAAATTTAAATTTTTATAATTAAGCATAGATTAAAGCATATTTTTGAAAATTTAAGGACAAGTAACGTTCTAATTCTCCATCCCCCCACTTAAGTTAAACAACGTCCTCGTTGTTTGTATTTGAAATTAAAAACAAGAGATAGAAAGAATTAGAACGGAAAACTCCCCTGAGATTTGCTCGGTATGATCCTCCATGTAAGAATTCGAGCATATAAAATGTGGGAGTTCATCAACATCTTCAATCGTCCAGACCTGTAAAAATATAGAGACCACAGAAAAATAGACTCGAGAACATCTCGTTAATCATTGGTTAGAAAAATAAAATAAATAAACAAATTACAGGTCAGAGTGTCGATGCGCCGCATCCATGGAATATTGGATACGCCGCATCAACAACCTGTAGGAAATATTAAACTGCATGCAATGGGATAATACGCCGTATCAATAGAAATTGATGCGTCGCTTCTTATTTTATTAATTCGAAGTCTGTTTTTAACAAATAATTAGATACGCCGTATCTGTACAACAGATGCGTCGTATGTCGGTTATGGTTTAAAATTTTTCTGATTAAAAACAGAATACGGCGTATCTAGGGGATAGATGCGCCGTACTCGAATTATTAAATGCGCTGCATATAAAATTAAAACGCAATACGCCGCATCTATAATACAGATGCGCCGTATCGTTTGTATCAGCAGAATACAGCAACAACAGTCATGCAGAAAAAACAAATAAAAAACAAACACAAGAAAATAAAATAAACTAAAAAGAAAATAAAAGATAAGCATGGGTTGCCTCCCACGAAGCGCTTGTTTTTGTTCGAGTCACGAGCCTGACTCCACCCTTATTTACTGTGTAATAGGGTGTCGTTCCCCCCACTTGGGATCAAGTGCGGGTGATAGTAGCAATAAACACGAAAAGAGTGTAAATTTGCTAGTAAAGATGGAAGAAATAAATAAAAATCATACCTTGGCAATATATGTACATCTTTCCTATCCTTACCCGGTTTGGTTAATAAATTGGATGACTTGACCATTTCATCTGAAAGAGTAGTATGTTGAGGAAAAATGAGTCTCCTTTCTTCTTGGTTATTCTCTTCGGTAGTAAGGCGTCCCTTGACTTCCGCAGAAGATGAGAAAGGGTCTTTAGCAAGTAAGAGTTCGAGTTCCTCTATAACCTTCATAGGGTCGAAATCATTATCTTCATCAATCATAGCAATGTTTAAGAGCTCATCACCAAACTCTTCTTCGAGCTCCACCAAATACGGGTTAATCACAGGTGCTTCAATAGGTAGTGTAATATACTCCACCTCATCATCCTTTTGTTTTGCAACCTGTTTAGGAAAACTAGCAAGATTATTAGTAACGGGATTAATAGTATTAAATAAATTTGTACCACTTTTTGTTGTAAGTGACTCCAATTCATCTTGTGAGTCTCCATCTTCAACTAATGGTCTTGCAATTTCATAACCGTCCCGAATTTCATCCTTAAATAAGTCATTCCAGATTTCTTCAAAAACTTGCGTTGGATCAAAATCTGGTTGAGGAATGTCATCATAAACTATGGCGTCAAATGGTTCAAACTCAAAATCAGAATACTTTTCATCTTCATCCGTTGGATTGTCTAATGGCGGTAACACGATTGCAGAATATTCTTCAATGTAAGGTTCCGTATACACCTCATCTTGTTCAATCTCCGGAGAAAAAGTACTATCAATAACAATCGCCGGAATTGGTTTTACGGTGTATGACTCCTCCTCATCATCATTT
Organism: Artemisia tridentata subsp. tridentata; assembly: GCA_021014915.2. Classification (NCBI taxonomy): domain Eukaryota; kingdom Viridiplantae; phylum Streptophyta; class Magnoliopsida; order Asterales; family Asteraceae; genus Artemisia; species Artemisia tridentata. Next base: position 145,717,916 of record CP139506.1, read on the forward strand.
GACATACACCAAGTGTGTTGAAACGGCAACCCATTTCTTTCTTTCTTTGACTTAACCTTTTCCTGCAACAAGTATTCTTCCATAGTAATTTCATTCGTCTCGATGACTTGTGCACAATATCTTGCTCTTTCCCAACTATACATCTGATTATTGCTCAAGGCTTTTTCCTCTTCAAACCTAATATATTCTTCCATTGTTATGTCCGGATTGTCCATCATCATTATTACCTGAAAGATAAACAACCAAGAACAGCAGTAGACGAAACAAAAATAAAAACTAAACTAATAAAAATTAAATAAACACAGAAAATAAAAAAAATAAAAAAATATTTTTTGGTCACAGAAGGTCGATACGCCGTATCTAACAGACAATAGATACGCCGTATGCGATACAAGTTAATACGCCGTATCCAACAGACAATGGATACGCCGTATTAGCTTCCTGTAATTTTTTTTTTTTTTTTTTAATTAAATTTAAACACTAAATCACACAAACTAAAAAAAAAAAATTTTGCCCACAGAACGTCAATACGCCGTATTCACAGACAAGAATACGCCGTATTGAAAACAGACAGATGCGCCGTATTCACAGACAAAAATACGCCGTATCTGTCGTTCTGAGACAGAAACACAGAAAAAAAATCACACAGAAACAAATAAAACTAACTAAAATACCAATAAATCAAATTAAAACAATCACTCCCCGGCAGCGGCGCCAAAAACTTGATGTGTTTTTTTAGGTCTATAATAAACTACCAAGTTTTAAATTTATATTTTGCCGAACTAACCTATAGACTCTAAACACTAACGAGCAGTGTACCCGGTCAATGTAGATAGTTTCTAGGTAAGCAAGGGTCGTTCACTAGGAGTGAAGCTAAAGTGATCTAAGGTATTCTAGTCTCTAATCTAACTAAACTAAACTAGAAAGCAATTAAAGATAAGGGGGGTTTAGCCTGAGAGGCTATCACGAGTTTGTGTGTATAATTAAACTAAATACAGGAAAGTAAATAACTAAACTAAAGATAGATCGATATATAGAAGAACGGGTTAGCCAAGCCTAATCCATCTAATAGTTATACATGCTTATGTCTACTTGTTTTAATTCATTCAATTGTTTTGCCATCAATCCGATTATTAATCCTGTCACAATTGAATAACCTACCATCGTGGTGGGAAAGAGGACATGATCATAGTGACCTATCTAGCATCAATACTAACTTATCGCTTTAAACCGTCTAACCTAGTTTGGCATTACGCGCTACTAGTCCTAATAGTGGCATAAGGCACGGTTCCGGTGTGTTCCCTCTAAGCCGTCTAATAGGATTCGGATTACTACACTTTATGATCAATTAAAGTAACCACAATTACAGATAGTTAAGTTACCACATTAAACCAATAAGTTCATAATCTAGTTACATAGACTTTTACTAGTTATAAGCAATAAACGAGTTTTTATCGATAAGCACCCAATCCAATAACAAAGTAAACACATCAACACAAGCATAAAAACTATAAAACTTCATAAACATGGCTAACACCTAAGGGTGTTAGCCCATAATCTCAGTAACAATACATAAAGTTGTAATCAAAGCAAACGAATAAGAATTCATAATGAAAACGATACGCTAACCGAACGATTACACTTCATAAAAGGTTCTTGAGATGATCTTCTAGGATGATTGGATCTTCAAGGAGGTCTTCTGCTGTTTGGAGGGGTTTTTGGTCTTCTGGGAACGACCCCAAGGGTCCCCAATGATACCCTAATTCGTTAATGAGCTCGGTATTTATAGATTCTGAAATCTGGGTCGATACGGCGCATCTAGAGAGTTAGATGCGCCGCATCTATAAGTAAACGTAGCCTCCAAGTCTGAAATTGACCCAATACGGCGCATCTAAAGACCAGATGCGCCTCATCTCCCAATACGGCGCATCTAAGGACCAGATGCGCCGCATCTCCTTCAGATTCAGATAGATTTTCTTTTTCTCTTCGCGTGGCCGCTTGAATCAACTAAATCGGAGTCCGGATGAAGATTTTATGGCCAAAATACGAAAGCATCTTCAAGTGTCGACTTGTAATCTTGACTTCTTCATTAAGCTTCTAATCTCCACTTGATTTCTTTGGTAAGGATTGTGTATGGCCAATACGGCGCATCGGATTGGTCCGATGCGGCGTATCTGGAGTAGAACAAGTTGGTTCTTCTTCGTTGACCAAAGTTTCATATGCGACGCATGATAAAATCAGATGCGGCGCATGCTTCAAAGTCAGGCAATGGTCTTTAATCTCTTCAATTCAGCAGACTTTTCCAACTTGATTCATTTTGCTCCAATTTCCGTCCGAAATCATTAACTTTCACCAAATGCTTGTTTATACTGAGAATTACAAAAGTAAACGATTAAGTGTCAATTCTCATATAAAGTGATATAAAACAAGTCATTAATATGGGATAAATGATGCTAATAATATGTCGTTATTTGATGTCATCACCTGGATTAGCCAATCCTTGTGTGGGTTAGACATGGCGGACTAATAACCATTTATTGAGTTCTAAGTGAGAAAAAAAATTTAAAATTTTTGGCTAAAATGGGGGTACTAGATGGTACATTTGATCAAATTCGCAAGAATTCCCCCCCACACTTAGAACTGAATATTGCCCTCAATATTCAAAGAACCGGTTGTTAAACCAACACTTAGAACGTGAAAGGGAAATACTAATAGCCTTTTATTTCATATACACACATTTTTTTTTTTTTTTTTTGGGACTGTACATATTTACAACATGTGGGGAGTCTCCCCCACACTAGGGTGAAACATGGGTGAAAACCCATATTTTGCTACTTTTTTTTATTAACCGAGTCGCTAGCTTGACTCGACCCCGAATTGAGTTGATTCCTCCCGAACAGTCAGGTTTATCACGCAAGCTAACCGCTTGTGAACGGTCAACCGTAACAAAAGGTTCCTGAACAGTCCGGGAGAAAAAGCAATTTAAAAGTCTATGGGGAAGTAAGTGGAAGAGACCATCTCCATCGGATTTTCATTCAAGATGTTTGTAAACACATTGAAGTACATGAAAGTTCCACACCAAGAGAGATATATCTGGCATTAAACCAATGTTATATGGAAAATGCCAGGGTCAAAAGAAACATCCTCACTCCCAAATGAGTGAAAGATAGGGGAAATCACCGGGTAGGTGAAGGGAAGAAGAGAGATCTGAACAGCAATTAAGATAAGAACTTCCTCCTCAAGAATTGCATTTTCAAGTGGAGGAGGCAAGTCCTTAAACTTGATCTCCGGAAATCTATCAGTTTTCTCAACTGACTGAACTTCCTTTTTATGAAGTTTAACGGGAGGGAGAGGAGGGGAATTGTCCTGATTCAACAATTTCTCAAGAAGAAGAATATCTCCCTCCAGATCAATCTCAGCGTTATCTATTCCTTCAAGAAATGAATCACACTTGAGAAAAGCCTCAATCTCTTCCAAATTGGAATCACTTCCCTCAAACGGAGTGAGAGAAGGGGAAGAGTCGGAAATGATAGGTAGAGAAGATGTGGTGGGATTACCACTCACAGAATTATGAAAATAATCAACACTCTCTTGAGAGTACTCCTTTGATGCAACATCAATGAAATCGATTCGGTTAACCGATTTAGAGTCATAATTTGAGGAGTACCTCGAAGTTTGATCATGGTTAAAGGTAACAGCTTCCTTATCCACACGCAAGGTGATCTCATGCTTAAATACATCAATAAGAGCATGGCCCGTTTTTAGGAATCCTCGTCCAAGAATGAGAGGAACCTTTTGATCTGCGTCGAAGTCAACAACCACAAAGTCAGCTGGAAAATGGAACTTTCCTATTTTCACAAATACATCTTCGGCAATGCCGCAGGGATGAGTTATGGTTCGATCTGCAAGCTCAAGAGTCATGCAGGTAGGAGTAAGAGCCGGAAGAGAAAGTTTCTTCCATACTGAATGAGGCATCAGGTTGATGCTTGCACCTAGATCTGCTAAGGCATAACATTCAACCATTCCCGGAAATACACAAGGTAATAGAAACTTTCCAGGATCTCCGAGCTTCTCCGGAAGTTTTTTCAAGATAACCGCTGAGCAGTTCTCATTTAGTGGAGTTTTAGCCATTTCAATCAGTTTTTCCTTGTTGCTTAACAAGTGTTTGAATGTTGATGCAAACTTGGGCATCAGAATGATAGCATCCGCAAAACTTATGTCAAAATGTAATTCTTTAAAAATTTGAAAGAATTTGTCCATTTGTTGACTAGCCTTCTCACGGAGCTTTTGCTCATTTAAGCGCGATGGGTAAGGAATGTAAGGTTTGGATTTAGGAGCAATAACTTCAGGAGTCTCTACAGATTCAAAGACAACTCCTGGTTTGGATTTCTTTTTCTGGACAATCGGAGGATGGACATGTGTTATACTTTGTGGGCTTGGAATTAGCACTTTGTCCGTTGTATCCTCCGTCTCTTTTTCCATTTCAAACAACGGAGGAGGAATAGGGCCAGCTGGCCCCTCATAAGCAGCACCACTCCGAGTGGTGATAGCTTTGACGAAAGTGGTATCTTCGTCATCATCACTGTCATCAAGTACACTGACAGGAACAGCATTGAGCATTTCAGAATAATATCTGGCTGATCTTTGCTCACTAAGTTTGGTTGACAAACTTTTAACCGTAAATCGTGATAGAGTAGGATCTATTCTTGACGGTTGAGGAGCAATTGTGGGTGTAGATTTTTGGATGACAGAAGGTTGGACGTATTTAGCACTTCCATTGTTAGTGGGAAGTACCGGGTCCTTTATCACCTTGAATTCAACATGAGATTTACCACTACGTGTACTGACAGCTTTGAGTTCACCCCTAGGGTTGACAACAGTGTTACTTGGGAGACCTCCCGAGGTAGAAGGTATATCAGTTAAAGACTTTTTGATCTGGTTTAATTGGGCAACCAATAACTGGTTTGTCTCACGTTGTGTCTTATTTGTTTCCTCTTGGGTTTTCATGAATTTCATAAGCAACTCATCTGAGGACGTCTGATTTCGGTTTGAACCTTGGTTTTGATTAAAATTTGGACCACGGTTTTGGTTAAAATTACCCTGATTCTGACCTCGGTTTTGATTGAAATTTTGGGAATTGTTAAAATTTTGTCCCTGATTTTGAACAAAGCGATTTTGATTATTCTGATTTGGCACGGGTGGAAAACCGGGTGGTACCATAGCATTCGGTGCTCGGTACTGAGTCTCAGCATGCGGACGGTATTGATTTTGGTTTACAGCAGCTACGGGAGCTGGGTAAAGAGAAGCATCGGTTGCTTGACAATCATAATACGCATGTGGGCCACTACAAGTTTCACACACTTTGTTTATTGCTTTGATTTGTTCTGGTTTATGAATTTCACTCTTCAGTTCTTTCATTTCCTTCATCATGCAACGCATTGAATCTGTAAGGAAGGCTAACTCCGATGAGTTACCGGATGAGGAAGCAGTGGGAGTGACAGGAACATTCACTTTGTTTCTAGAAAAAGGAACTTTTGATTTATTTTCACAAATTTTGAACCACCTCTTTAGGTTTACGATTCAAGATATTGCCACCGGCGGCTGCGTTAAGTGCATCTTGATCGTTTTGGGTCAACCCATTATAAAACTTATTTATTTGTTGTAAAACCGTGAAATCGTGATGTGGGCATTTTCTTAGGAGATCTTTAAATTTGTCCCATGCCTCTCCGAAATTTTCATCAAAACCTTGACGAAATCCAGCAATTTCATTTTTTAGATTAGTCGTCTTTGATGGAGGGAAGAAATAATTTACAAATTTCTTAACGAGATCTTCCCAGGTTTCAATGGATCGAGGGGGTTCTTTATCCAGCCAAATCCGGGCTGCCTCCTCAAGTGAGAATGGAAATAGCATCAATTTGATCACTGTTTGCGGCACATTTTTGTAATTGATTGTAGAGGTCAACTTATTGAACCAACGAATGTGTGCATATGGATCCTCTCGTTCAAACCCGTGGAATTGGTTTGTGGACACGAGCTGAATCAAATGTGTTTTCAGTTCAAAATGATCAGAATCGATGACTGGTAAAACGATGGCATCTCCATAACCCTCGGTGGGTGCCTGGAGCATTTCAGCCATTGTGCGTTCGTCTGCCATATTATCAGTGAGAACAGTACGAATCTCGGGTTCGACTATTTGGGCAGCACGTCTACGATTACATCTTCTCGGAATATCTACGAGTTCACGTAAAGGGCTTGATGACGTGGAAGAACGAGTGCGCATGCACCAAGTAAAATATTTTAATTAAATCAAGAACGAATCAAAACACAAGTGAACTTAAACCAATAATCAACAAGCGCACGGTAGCTCTCTAAAAGATAAACGCACAGAGTGGCGGAGAAGCAAAGGTGGGCAATTAAGCTCCTTAAAAACCCGCTTCTTTCTGTCCGACAATTTAATGTCAGACTATCCTTAAACCTCCGTTATAGTTTGTTTATCAAACAAAGGTGAGCCGATATTCGCAAGTGATACAAAGGTAAAGTTTTAAATCTTTGGTTTGGGAACTTATTATGGTCGTACCCCCAGTTAGGTAGTACTCTGTCTTGGTTCTCGATGGTAATTTTTTATTGTTATTTATTATTAACAAAGAAAACGGAAATTATTTTTGGTGTTTTTATTTTTTATATGATAATAATAATAATAATATATATAGAAAAGAAAAGAAAAATATTTTTGTATTTTATATGGTTTATGGGAAATAGGAACTTCTGATAGAAGGATCTCGAATCACTAATCGCTTATACTCTACACAATAGTCGCAGCACAACCTCCCCGGCAGCGGCGCCAAAATTTGATCCGTTCCGAAAACGTATATATAAATATATGCAGTCTCAGAACGAATGCTCGTGTGTAGTGTGAAACCAGGCAAGTGATCACCCGGATCGTTTCCCAACGAGGTGTGAATGGAAAACTGTGAAAAGCTAGGATTAGAGTGATTGATGTGATTGGATATTTTTGATTTTGCTTTTCTAATAATTCTAAATAACAAATTAAAACAAATATGCACAATAAAATTAAACGCGAATTTAAATTAAGAAAATGCGTAACGAGAAAGCTAAAATGGGACAAAAACTGAAATATTATAAAATTTATGAAATCAAAAACCTAAAAATGTAAAATAACTTAAAACTTATTTAAAAACTTAAATTATATTTTTTTATACTTTTTATTTAATTATTATTAATTATTTATTTATTTAATTACTTATTAAACTATTTAAAATTATAAAAAAATACTAAATGGACAAAGAAAAATCTAAAACTTTTTCTAAAAATATTATAAGATGAGAAAAAGCTAAGAAAATTATAAAAATGAAAATTACTTAATTAAAATTTAAAAAGATAAATTCTATTAAATAGAAGCTATCACTATTTTTCTATTTTTGGTTTTTTCTTAAGGTCTAAAAATAATATTATATTTTTCCTGGATTAAAAATGACAAAAGAAAATTATGAAAATTGGATTTATATTTTTCTGATTATTTTTCTATTTATTATGATTTAATTATTATTTTAAACTAATAAAAAGATTAAAATAATTAAAACTATTAATAAAAATCTGAAACTTTTTTCTAAATTACTTTAAGTTATTACAAAGCTACTAAAAATAAAATGGTGATGACAGCTTTTATGAAAAAGCTGTTAATAAGCTAACAATTTATATAAGCTAAAAATTGAAAAACAAAAGAAGGGTTAAATAGAAATGGGTTACTAATACTAACGGAACTGGTGCCCCAGAGCAGTTGGAAGGGGGTGTGTGTTATGCATGTATACTAGCCTAGAAGTCCCAGGTTCGAATCCCACACCCCACGTTTTTGCAAAATCTTTTTATTTTTTAATTTTCTTTTACACAATAACTTTTTAGCTAAATATAAGAAACTTTTAAAAAGACAAAATTTTTAGATTAAGCTAGATAAGCCAGAAACTACCAGCTTATTTACACAGTGGGCTATTAAGTTTATTTAAAACTAGAAATTCTTCAAACAAGCTAAAAGCTTGTTTATAAACTATGAGCTTATGGAAAATGTTGCTATGGACTATACTATACCTAAAGAAGCTACTGGGTTTGTAAGAACACTGGCTTATAAGCCAGAAAAGCTCAAAAGAGCTTTTGGCTTATGTGAGTCTGCTACTTCCCCTGCACCAAGGTTGGACTGCCCTGTTTGAGGGCTAGATTCGTGGCCTTAGCAAGTTCTAAAAATCGAGATAAAAATACCCTATGTAGGTGAGCTGGTAGAGATTGACTGTGAAAAAGAACTAGCTTATTCGGGCTTATGGTGTGTGAGCTAAAAATCATGCAAGTTTCCAAAAACCCACTAACAAACTGCAGTCAGTCTGCTATACTGATGTGGTTGTGTTTTTGTGCACAACTTGTGTAGTTGGTCTAGGTGATTGGGAACAAACTAAGTGGACTTCATGAAGTGAAAAAATGCCAAAGGCAAGGCCAAAACAAGCTAGTTGCTATGAGGAGCTTGTTTGAGCTTTTGAGGGACTGAAACTCCCACAGTGGGTACAAAGGTGCTACACCTAGTGATATTGCTGATAGAAACTTCAAACGAGCTTATATGGACTGCTAAAAGCAAGCTCAAAACTGAGCTTGTGGTCAATGCACAGTAATGGGGTGTTTGGCTAGTGTGACAGACTTAAACCAAACAGTCCCTTAGGGGACTGTTTTGAGTTTTTCTAAGTGAATTTGATATTTTTAAGCACTTCACTGAGTTCCCATGGTACTAGTAGTATATTAAGCTTATGAAAATGACTTTGTGACTTAGAATTAAGTAATCTAATAGAGCTAGCTTATGTTTACTATTTTTGGTTTTTAAAGGTTATTAAGTGAAATGAAGAAACAAAGCAGTTAATATCTAAGAACTTGAATGAAATATGTTTATGAACTAATGATAAGCTAATATTAATAATTCAAAGCTAGTGACAAGCTACTTATCAGTAATATGGAAAATAAAGAAAAAGCTTATAAGTGCTCACAATCGAATTGGTAAGTGAAACAAGGAACTGGGTACCAAGAAAACAACCTATAGGTTCTCCACAGAACCACTAAACCATAAGCTTCCAAAATTTCAGCTTATTAACATCCAGAGTAGCTTATTTGATCCGAGTTGACTTTCGTTGACTGGTCTTCATATCTTGAAATTAGAACTAGTATCCACTATTTAAGCTTACAAGAAGCTATTGTCAGCTTATATAAGCTTAAAACAAGGTTATATGGGAGCTTTTGATTGTTACTTAATAATATTAAAACTTATTCGAATTCACAGATAACTTGAAACTTAAATTGCTATTGAAAATGAGTTCAATTCTAACAAGACAAGAACATTTAAACTTAAAGTAACTTATATTGATAACTTGAAGTGAAAATTACAAGAAGCAAAGACTGAACAATAAAAACGAGTTACACTAATTTAACTACTACTTTTTTTTGCTTACAATACATTGCTATTTATACTATACTATGGTGGGAAACCTTTGTCTTGGTCCTCTGATCAATCTCCAACCCTTGGATGCCTTTGAATTCATCCTAGCCTTTGATTTCATTTTTGGCGCCAAAAAGTGGTAGTGGAAAATACAGAGGTCTGTGGTGATGGGAAGGGAGAAGAAGCATTAAATGCTTGGGTAGTGTAGCAGGGATAAGGGAAGTGATAAGGGGTGGGTGTGTCAGGATAAGGGTGGTGGATGGTGGGTTGAGCTGCTTGGGCAGGTAACTAGGAAGAAGAAGATAGTTTGACCAGAGTCAAACATCTGGTTTGACTAACTAAGAAGGGGTCGGGTTTTATTGATTGGGCTAGGGAGTGTTGTGGGCTGGGTAGATGGGTTTAGTTATTTAGGGTTGGGTTTAATGGGTTTAAGGGATTAGTTTGATCCGGATTTTGGGTTATAGTTTAAATAAGCACAAGGACCAAACTTGTAAACTGCTGAAACTTTAGGGACCTGATTTGCCAACAAATCAATAATACAAGGACCATAGTTGATAATTTTCTATTTTAAAACTTCCAAGGACCTTTTATGTCAATTTTGGATTTTGAGGGGTAAAAGTTGCCATTTTGTGAAACTTTGCACCAAAGGACTTATTATGTAATTTTATGATTCTTAAAGGACCTTTGATGACTTTTCTTGTTTTTAGAATAACCAGGGACTAGTTTTGACAATTTTTGAAAGTTGAGGGACTGAAACTGCCAATTATGCAAACTTTATTCGTTTTTCAATTGTTTTTAAACATTTTGCATCTGAAACATATAAAACACAATTCTGGGATAATTTCAGTATTATGATGCATTTCTGAGTGTTTTTGGATGTTTTGGCAGCTCAGATTAGGTAAAAATGATGAGTATTTAGACACTCATCAAAATGTACTCTGGATGAAAAGTCAACTCAGTGACTATGGAATTCAGTACAAGATAGTACCCATCTTTTGTGATAACACAAGTGCAATTGCAATCTCAAACAACCCTGTTCTTCATCAGAGAACAAAACACATTGATATCAGATATCACTTCATCAGGGACCATATCATGAATGGTGACATTGAATTACACTTCATCCCTACTGAATATCAGTTAGCTGATATCTTCACCAAACCTTTGGATGAACTAACTTTCATAAGGTTGAAAGCTGAATTAGGAATGTTGGATATAGAGAATCAGTCCACTGATTGAATTCTTCCAACTGAAGTATAATTCTTAAAACCTCAGGTTCCTGACTCAATGTGTACATCAGTGAAAACATCTCACTGAATTCTCAACCTTAGGAACTAAACCCAAGTTCCTGAAAATCTTTAGGGTTCAGGAACTAAACCCAAGTTCCTGAATCCTTGTAGCTCAGGAATCATTCCTTATTCCTGAATCATCAGTGACTAATCCCAAGTCCCTGAAAAACCATCACTGAATGAATAGTCATTCAGGGCCCTAAAAGGAGACATTAAATACTGACTTAAATGCTCTAAGTGTCTAGTTAGTAAATGTCCGAGGTTGGTAACTGAACTCATATTTAATTCAAGAATATTTGTTCTTTTTGCTTTTCTGGCTTCCACCTCTGGGCCACCACATTCCCACTTGGCATTAAATGCCTCTCCAATCACATTACAAATATGTGATGACTCATCTCTGCAAATTACACTTTTGCAGAACTGCTCAACTGTTCACTTCGACTGTTGCGCCAAACCAGGAAAGTGGAGTGTTGGCATTAAATGCGGATCCCAAAACATATTATTCAAAACAATTTCCAATAATTCTTTTTGATTATATTATGATCGCTCAAATGTCTAAAACACCCCCATCTCCACTTCCCTATAAATATCCCAACCAAAAGAAACACACACACGTTTTTATAGAACTTAAGAAAAACTCTGCCATTTTAATTCTCAAAAACAAATTGTGTGTATTCTTAAGCTTTAGAAACCCAGAAACCTTAGTCAAACCCAGACTTACCCACAAATGGCTTCTTCTAATGCTATAGCATATGCCCCCAATGTGGAATTCCTCACTGGGGACGTTGACCTAACAAAAAACAATGTGGTAGGAAATTTCTCTTATCCACAAAACTACCCAGCCTACAAGAACGTTATGAAATTTCTTCGTAATTGTTTTCTTGCAAAGGCTTTCACCCACACCCCCTCAGTCATCTACCATGACTATTTGAGGGAATTCTGGTGCACGGCTATGGCTACCAGCCCCAAAGACACCAAAGAGTCAATCATCACCTTCACGGTGATGAATGGGAGCAGAACCCTCTCCTTTGACTACTCAACCTTCATCAAAGCCACAGGCCTTGACTTTGCTGAAGCGTTTGCACCCAACCCTACTGATCAGGACATAAAGAATGAACTGATCTTTCTAGCACCTCATGACCCCAGACATCCTACAACGTCTGCCGGAGGCTTATTGGAGAAGGCTCCAGTAGTCAAAACATGGTTCCATCCTATCTGGAGGATACTGATGACATTTGTCATTCAGGTCCTGGGTGGAAATAAATCCTCTACGGAACAATTAAACTCATCACAACAATTGATGTTGTTCAGTCTCCTTGAGGGTACAAAAATTAACATCAGAGGAATAATCTTCCGAGACCTTGTTGCTAAGCTCTCAGGAAAACATAGGCAAAGAAATATGTCCTACCCTAGATTTGTTTCCTGTGTACTTCAGGACCTACTTGAATCTGACTACGTGAGGCCTGATGCAGAAGGTACGAAGCCTGACGTCCTGCACAAGTCAAACTTCACTAGTAGCATCAGTGAGGTTACACATATTGCCCTGACTGAATACATGCAATCAGTCATTCAGGGTAACGATGCTATCTCACCAGTTCCTTCACCGACCAAAAAGGTGAAGAAGACTAAAAAGGGTCAGTCCAGCCATGTGGTTAGACCCAAGCCACTCGCCACTGAGACTGATCCTCAAAACCAACTAAACCTTAAAAAGAGGTTGAAAAAGGCCGAGACCTCTGAGACACCCATTTCTGAGACCCTCTTGACCTTAAAACAAAGGCCAACGAAGGTCACTGAGCAATTATCCTCAGTGACCTCGGGCACACCCCTTCCACATGGTTCAACTGACATAAACAAGTCAGAGGGATCAGGCAGCATTCCCCCTCACATCCCGATGAAGGAACTGTCAAAAAATAATCAGTTCCCAAGGGAGGAAAGGATTCTAAATCCTCGGTAAGGCAGCACTACCTTACTGAGAAGGGGACCCACAAACATTCACATCCCGCTAACGTTCCTGAGCAATCACCCTCAGGATCTCAGGGAGAAAAGGAACCTAAATCCCCAAAAGGACAGCACAATCCTGATGGGAAGGGGGTCCACCAACTTTCACAATCAGTACCTAGTGATACCACTGGAAAACACCCATCAGTGGTTGAAGGTGCTAAGGGGGACAAAGACTCAGAGGGAAAGAAACAACCCGCTGATACGGAACCCATAAACCCCTCAGGAGGTCCAATCCTCTCAGGACCTGCCCCCAAAAGCCAGGCTGGTGTTACCCCAGTTATTATGGCTAGTCAGGCTGAGCAAACCCACTGAGTTATTATGACAACGGGTTCAGGACCTGACCAAACCAAAGGCGAGTCTTTTTATAAAGAGGAGCCAGTTGAATTTTTGGGTATTGAGTCCATAGGGGACTTTCAGGCTTTTATTGAGTCTGATGAAAAGCTTAGGGAAGAGAGTGAAGAGGAAATTTTTGAGGCAGGTGAGGATATGGAGACTGATGTACAACCCGAACAACCTGAACAATCTCCTCAGTCATCTCCATGCCAAAGTGAAGAGTCAGGTTCTCAATCTTCTGATTCTTCTGATACTGGGGACATCCTCAAAAAGTATGATGACTCTCTTCCCCTCACTGAAAGAAAATTGATCAAGTTCCTGCTCAAGACCAATAGAGCTCTTTAAACTGGTCACTCTGAAGAGATGTTCGATCATCACACTGAAGCTGTTGTTCACTATGCCAACCTGAAGGTAGATGTTGAAAGTTATCTTAATGATGTGAACGAAATGCATTCTGACACCAATCACTCCCTGACAGCTATTGATCTTCATCTCAGGAAGTCCAATCTTGCTCTTGAAGGCATCACCAAAAGCCTTGGAACTATTCAAACAGCTGTCAAGGATGACCCCGAAATCAACAAGAAGGTCCTTCAAGCTGCTGAGACTTATCAGAAGCACTCAGCTGAATTCAGTGATCTTCTCAGCTTACTGAAGGATTCTAATATTCAGGGTCTTAACTCTTCATTGGACTCAATCAGGACTTCCTTGGGTCTTCAGGAAAAATATCTGGGTACTTGGGCACAATCTTCAACATCCTTGGCATGGTCACTTGGGTCAAGGATGTCAGGCATTGAAGCTTCTCAGGCATCTCTTGAGAATAAGATCTCAAGTCTTCAGCAAGACACCTCGGACATCAAATCAATGATGAATGAGATTTATCAGGCTTTCAAGGGTCCTGCTGCTCCAGTGACTCCAACTCTTGCTATCACCATGGCTCAAGCAACAGTTGAGGGGGAGAAAGACACTGGAGTCCTTGAAGTTTCAACAAGCCAACAACCTCCTTCTCACACTGAGGGGGAGATTCCAGAAGCTTCTACCACTCATCAAGATAAAGGCAAAGGCATCCTCACTGAACCTGAGCCTCAACCTGCACCAATCACGGTTGCAAAGGATCCTGATTCACCAGCCAGGATCCCGTATGACATTGATGGAGTTCTTCACCACTTCTCAGCTGATGAACTCAGTGCTTACCTAGAGGAAGAGGAAGCAAAGAAGAAGTTAAAAGAGGAAGAAAAGGTGAGCAAGCCTGCTATTATTAAGGTGGTTCCTGAAGAGGCTGAGAAGATTGGTCTTGAGGCTAAGGATCTCTCAGGAAGAGAGGGTGGTATGACCTTTGTAAAGGCTCAGACTGAGGAGATGATTACTCTCAGGAAGAAAAGGGAGGAAAGGAATAAAAGGGCTGAAGAGATCAGGCAGAACAGGATTAAGAAATATCAGTGGTATATGACTAGCAGGTTGAAGCCAGAACCAATCACTGATGTTCATATTCATCGAAACACCAATCCTGCCACTGTTACTATCTACAGAGGTGCTGACATGACAAACTTTGATGTTCATAAATGTTGGGAATTTTGCTAAGGAAGAATTGTACTGATGGTTACTGCTGATGAAATCTGCTGAAGTGTTGGATTCTGCTGATGACTTGTTTCTGCGGAAGTAGAGATTCTGCATAGTTTGTTTCTGCTGATATAGATATTCAGCGTACTTTGTTATTAGTTTGGATATGCACGAGTTTTATTAGGAAATTATATAGCATATTTTCTATTAGTTCTTGGATATACGTTTCTTGTGAAACGGTTTAGGGTTTCTAGTGAAACGGATTTAGGGTTCCTTATATATAAAAGGAATACTTTGTTATGTATGATGGACGAGTTAAGAAAAACAAGTTCTTAGTATTAATAAAAGATCCATAGAGGATCAATCGTTTTTAGTTATTTGTGTTCTTACTTGTGTTTAATTTCCGCTTTAGAATACAAGTATTAGAGACTTTCTTTTAGTGTGTTTGTGATTACATAAACATTACTAACGATCCAAGAGTGCTCAAAGATCTATCAAGGTCTAAGGTTCTACAAGTGGTATCAGAGCCTCGGGAGAGTCTCTGTGATACTACGAACATCTTTTCTTTTACACCCTCTCAATCAAAACAACCGAAACAATGCCTGGATCAGACGATGGTTCAGAAGTCAACAACAACCATAACACCACATCTTCATCTTTTCAACAACTCACTCTCACCAACAGCAATGCAAAGTTTCCATACCTCAAGAAGGAAGAATATGAATTGTGGGCTATGAAGATGCAGAACTGGATCACTAATGTTGATTGGAATCTTTGGGAAATTGTCAAAAAGGGAAATACTTTGAAGAAGCACATCAAAGATGCTGATGGTGTAGTTACCATTGTTGATCCTCAAATTGCTGAAGAGATTCTTACTGTACAAAGAGAGAATAAAGTTAGATCTATTCTCCTTTAGGCTATTCCAGATGATTACATTGGTGATTTTCACTACATGGAGGATGCAAAGGACATCTGGATGGCTATCAAGGCTAGGTTTGGTGGGAACGATGAGTCAAAGAGGATGAGGAAATCTATGTTGAAACAGCAGTTTCAAGAATTCCAAATCTCTGAGGAAGAAGGTATTCACAAGGGGTATGACAGGTTTCATAAGATTTTGAGTCAATTAAATCAGCTGAAGGCCAGGCCAGACAATGAGGATTGCAATGCAAAGTTCTTGCGATCTTTACCTCCATCTTGGCTGCATGTGAGCATTGCACTAAAAGCTAAAGGTGGATTGGATATGCTCTCTTTTGATGATCTCTACAACAAGCTTAAAACTCTTGAGCCCGATGTTAGAAGTCCCATTCGTTCATCCACTCCCAGTTACTCAGCTTTTGTTAGCACCACCTCCAATAAGATGAATCAAGCTTCAAGCCCAAGCTCCTCAGCATCATCTTCCTACAACAATACCAGACCAAATTCACAACCAAAGTCTAGTGGTGTATTGGAAGATGTACTTCACTCTTTTGTTGCTGATTATGATCATCAGCAGCAACTTGCTTTTGAGGATTTTGATCAGTTGGATCCTTTGGACTTGGAAGAGATGAACTTGAAGTGGCAGGTGGCCATGCTCACATTGAACGTCCAGAGGTTTGAAAAGAAGTCTGGGAGAAAGTTTGGTTACAAGGGAAGAGATCCAGCTAGATTTGACAGGATGAAGATCAAATGCTATACTTGTGGACAGATGGGTCACTTCAAACGAGAGTGCAAGGATAGGAAGGCTGGTGATGAGGTTAGGTATACTACCTATCAGCAGAATCAAGTGGAAGCTGGGAAAGCTGGAGCTTTGGTTACTCTGGATGACCATGTTAATTGGAAGGCACATGAACCTGATAATGATGAAGCTTCTGGGCAGAGTGGATTGCTGGCAAGCTGTACTACAGAGGATCAACATGATCAAGTTGCCTTAATGGGCATCTCTCAGGTACATAATTGTGTTTTTGGTTGTAGTGAAAGATATAATGAACTTAAGGAGGCATATGATGAATTGAAACCTAAATATAATAAATGTTATGTAGAAGTTGAGTCTTTGAAACAGGCTTTAAAAACTCTAGAAAAACAAAAGGTTTGGTTTCAAAAGAATCAGCTTGCTTATGATGAAAAGATAAGGGTATTAGAAAGTGATTTGAAATGCTCTAGAATTGATTTAAAACGTACTAAAAAAGAAAAAGCTGATGTAGAATCTGAAAACCAAGTACTAAAAGAGAAATTAGAGAAGGAGATTGCTAATCATAACATTTGGTTAATGTCAGGTGATAAGTTATCTAACTGTCTCTATAATTGTCAACCTGTAAACTCTAGTATAGGTTTAGGCTTTAAAAAATATGTTGGTTTAGAGGCTAGGGATGATAAGGGTAAATCTACACCAGCAGGCTTAGCAAATTTTGTTAAAGAAGGAAACTTACATGCTGTACCTGGACCTATTAGAGGAGAACACATGCCCTCAAACACCACCACCACAGACTTTGATGGATCACACCATCTTTATGGCAAAAAGTCAAGTGACTTGCCAGACCCTGATTATAATTCTACTAACTTTGTCTCTTGTTCTTCTAGTGACAAGTCTTCTGACCAAAGGTCTACAACCAGTTGTGATTCAAGTGAAAAGTCAGACCTTCCCAAGACCTCACCAAAGCCTACACCCAAGACTACCTACAAGCCTGTTAGAGTTGCTGCTGATGAATCAAATTCAAAGACAGTTTCCTCTGATGACTTGTCATTTAATTCTTTGCAAAATAATGATTTTAATTCTGTCAAAAACAATTCTGTTAATGTTAGTGGTTTGAATACTTTTGCATGTAATGGAACATCTTTCACTTTTAATAAATCTTCTAAAAAAAAGAAATGTTTTGTTTGTGGAAGTAAATTTCATTTGATTAAGGATTGTACTTTTCATGAGCAAAGAATGGGTGTATGTGCTGATCAAAATAAACCTAGACCAATGTGGAAAAATGTTAATGAAATACCACCATATTTTCCACAAGCAACTCATAAGACCAGCAATTCTGCTGATAGACCTTCTCCATCTTCTTGGAGAAAATGTGTTGCTAAACCATATGTGAGACCAACTAGTTCATATTTTCAGAATGGTTATTGGCCTGAATTTATTGACCCAATGTATGTGGGTAGGGGAGATTGGGATACTGCTGTTAAGCCCTCAGCAGGTGGTTTTTGGACTAAAAAGGAACCTAATTTTCATAGCAGGTCCAAGAACAATGGTGGATCTTATACATCTACATGGCCTAATTCTTATGATCCACAAGGCAGGCTCAAGTCAGCAATGACTTGAGTCTCCAAAGTGTACTTATATTTTGTATATTTTTTGTTGTTGTTGTAGGATCATCCTCTGAAAAGTAAAGAAGTAGGCATAGTAGATAGTGGTTGTTCCAGGAGTATGTCAGGAAACATTGAGATGATGCATGATTTTGTACCCATTGAAGGAGGAGGCAATGTGACTTTTGGTGGAGGAGATGGTAGAATCACTGGGAAAGGAACCATCAGAACACCTAATTTGGACTTTGAGAATGTGTATTATGTGAAGGAACTGCAACATTTCAATCTGTTCTCAGTATCACAAATTTGTGACACCAAGAACAAAGTATTCTTCTCTGAGGATGAATGTCTTGTGCTCTCTAAAGACTTCAAACTTCCAGAAGATACAACAATTCTGCTAAGAGTTCCCAGAAGTTACAATTTATACACATTCAATTTGAATGATGTTCAACCTGGAGGTGACCTAACTTGTTTGGTGGCTAAAGCATCCCTGGATGAGTCTACAAAATGGCATAGAAGGATGGCTCATGTGAATTTCAAGACCATTAACAAGCTTTCTAAACTTGGTCTAGATCATGGACTTCCTTCCAAAGTCTTCACCAATGAGCACAATTGTGTTTCCTGCAACAAAGAAAAGCAACATAGAGCCTCATACAAAGCCATTACTGCTGTGAGAACCATCTCAGAACCTCTTCAGTTGCTGCATATGGATCTCTTTGGTCCAACTCAAATCAGAAGTATTGATCACAAGTACTTCTGCCTGGTAATCACTGATGACTATAGCAGGTTTTGTTGGGTATTCTTTTTGAAAACTAAAGATGAAACATCTCCAATTTTAAAAGAATTCATTACCCTTGTTGAAAACCAGCTAAACAAAAAGGTTAAAGGTATTAGGTGTGATAATGGGACAGAGTTCAAAAATGCTGTTTTAATAGAACTTTGTCAGTCTAAAGGGATAAAAAGGGACTATAGCAATCCAAGAACCCCACAGCAAAATGGGGTTGCTGAAAGAAAGAATAGGACCTTAATAGAGGCAGCAAGATCCATGCTTGCAGACTCTAAATTACCCACTTTGTTCTGGACTGAAGCAGTAAGCACTGCTTGTTATGTATTGAACAGGGTATCCATCACTAGACCTCATTTCAAGACACCTTATGAACTTCTCACTGGGAAAGTTCCTGATATTCATTATCTTAAACCTTTTGGATGTCAAGTGACCATTTTGAATACTAGTGATCCACTGGGAAAGTTTGATGAAAAAGCTGATGAGGGGTATATTGTAGGTTATTCAGCACATAGTAAGGCTTATAGGGTATATAATTTAAATGCTAAAAAGATTGAGGAGACCCTTAACCTGAGATACCTAGAAGACAAGCCTAATGTTTAGGGTCAAGGTCATGCTTGGTATTTTGATCTGGATTACTTAACTGATTACTTGGGCTATACTAGATATGTTGCTAACCAATCTGCAGGTTCTCAAGAGTCTCCCACAAACAGCGTTGGTACCATGAATGTTGAGTCAGATAGTGAGTCTGAGCATGATGAACAAACAATTGTTGTACCTTCTTTTTCTCCTAACCAATTTGCAGGTGATAGCTCCAAAGAAATTTTTGATGAGCTTGAAGATGAGTCACACTATGCAGAGGACCTTGCTAGACTCAAGAAGCAGGAGCATGTAGCCAATCAAGAAGCTTAAAGATTTGGTGTGGAGTTAGCACAGCCAGTCAGTGGAAACCAGGATTCTGCTGATAGTTCTTCTGTTTCCCCTGACATCACCAATTCTGCTGATAGTTCTCCTGAAGGTTCTCCCATTTCTCCTAGTGTGTCCACAGACTTTGAAGAGCCATATACACGTTTTCCAAGTCCTTCTGATCTTGGGAATCACCAACCCAAAGCTGGAATCTTCAACTCAGCCTCCTATGACAGTGATTTTGGACCCACTGTGAACAATCTTGACACCACAATTGATGTCAACCCCAATGCTACAAAAAGGATCAACATTGCTCATCCCTAATCCAATATTCTTGGTGATCCTCAAGCACCTGTTAGACCTAGAAGTACTGTGAAAGGTTCTAAGTATGGTCAAGTTGCTTTTCTTTCCTATGTGTCAAATCAGCAAAGGGACAATAACACAGACTTTAAGCATTGTCTGTTTGCTTGCTTTCTTTCTCAAGTGGAGCCAACCAGTGTTGCTCAAGCTCTTGAAGATTCAAGTTGGCTTGAAGCAATGCAAGATGAGATGCAACAATTCAAGAATCAGCAGGTTTGGATATTGGTACCACTACCTGAAGGGAAGATAGCCATTGGGACAAAATGGATTTTGAAGAATAAAAGAGATGCAAGGGGTATTGTGGTCAAAAACAAAGCAAGATTGGTGGCTCAGGGGTTCAGACAAGAGGAAGGAGTTGATTATAATGAAGTCTTTGCTCCAGTAGCTAGAGTTGAGGCCATTAGAATCTTCTTGGCCTATGCATCTTATATGTCACTCAACCCAAAGGTTTTGAAGACCCAGATAATCCAAAACATGTTTACAAGGTTGTAAAAGCTCTCTATGGACTACATCAGGCACCAAGAGCTTGGTATGCTAGGCTTTCTGCATTTCTGCTGAAGCATGGATACAGAAGAGGTGCCATTGACAAAACACTCTTCATTAAGAAGAATTCCAGGGACATAATTCTTGTGCAGGTTTATGTGGATGACATTATCTTTGGCTCCACTAAAGAAGCTTGGTGCAGGGAGTTTGAGGAATTGATGAAGGGAGAGTTTCAGATGAGTGCTATGGGGGAGCTTACTTTCTTTTTGGGTCTACAAGTTCAGCAGAAACAAGATGGTATCTTTATCAGTCAGGATAAATATGTGAAGGATATCTTGAAGAAGTTTGATATGGAAAATGTCAGAACTGCCACTACACCTTATGAAGCTCCAAAACCAAAGAACAATCTTGAACCAGATCCTGCAGTGAATGTTCACCTATACAGATCCATGATTGGGTCATTGATGTATTTGACAGCCTCAAGGCCTGACATTACATTTGCTGTGAGTGCTTGTTCAAGACATCAGGTCACTCCACTCACTTCCCATTTAAATGCAGTCAAAAAGATCTTCAAGTACCTCAAAGGCCAACCTAACTTAGGTCTTTGGTACCCAAAAGAGTCTCCTTTTAAGTTGGAAGCATATAGTGATAGTGATTATGCTGGTGCAAATCTGGATAGAAGATCCACAACTGGAGGTTGCCAATTTCTTGGAAGAAGATTGATTTCTTGGCAATGCAAGAAATAAACTATTGTTGCTACCTCATCTACTGAAGCAGAGTATTTTACTGCTGCCAATTGTTGTGGACAGGTTCTTTGGATTCAAAATCAATTGTTGGATTATGGGTTTAATTTTATGAACACCACAATCTTCATTGATAATCAAAGTACCATATGCATTGTCAAAAATCCAGTTTTTCATAACAGAACAAAACATATTGAAATCAGGCATCATTTTATAAGAGATGCATATGAAAAACATTTGATTAAGGTGGTTAAGATTCACACAGATGATAATGTGGAAGATTTATTGACTAAGGCTTTTGATGGACCTAGGTTTCAAAACTTAGTTGTCCATATTGGGATGGTTAACCCTTAAATGCTCAGTTTGAGGGGAGGCATAGGCCTCAGGGGAGGCATATGCCTCAGGGGAGGATTGTTGTTGTAAAATTTGTAATAATTTGTATATTATATTTGCTAACACACTAACCAACTTATGTACTTTAAGTTTTGTATGGTTTGTTTGCAGTTAAGTGTCTGTTTTGCAGAATGCCTTGATGTGTAGTTGCTGATCTTCAGTTGAAGTTCACCAAGATTGGTTAAATGGGACATGGTCAAGTAAGCTTAAAGATGGTTTCTGCTGAATGAAAGTGCTGAAGCACAGTTCAAGTGATAATCATTGAAAGATAAAAGAGAAGTTGTTCATTCATTCAAAAGAAATTACAGCATACAAACAACTTCAAATTGAAATAAAAGACCATTCCTATACAAGTTAACCTACACAGTATCTAGATCCTATCATCATGGTTTCATAAGTTGCTGGAGATGCATGACCAGGAATGAAGATGCTGAAGAACCTAGTTTTATATCTTTGGTCCTTGGCAACATCTCATCATCACCTACTCCATTTTACCCTTTCCTTTACCGGTCACCACTGCACCCTTGCCCTTTCCTTTGTCTCTGTGGTATGAAACACCAGACCTTGGAGCAGGAAGACCAATAACCACCTCCCTTGTCACTGGAAGTGGTGGATTTCTGGTGTGTGGCCTAGGTTGGGGTTGTGAAGGTTGGGGATTCTCTTCCCTGGCTGTTGCTGCTTCCCTCTCCTCTTCCTCTCTCACCAATCTATTGAAGATTGGCTCTAGACGCTTTGTGGAGTCATCAGAGCCCTTAGGTGAATCATTTGGATCCACCACACTATCATCTTCAGATGAAGGGAGAAAGGGGGACTTCAAAGGACGAGGTTCATCTTGGTAGGGGTATCGAAATAAAGGACGACTATCCTCAGATGATGATGATGATGATGGAGTTTTGGGTGGGTTGTTTGGTCTGCTTGATGAGCCCACATCATGTTTTCTCTTTCGGGCTTGTTCTTTGGTAAGACCATACCTTCTATGGGAAGGTTGTGAGGATGATTGGGAGGCTTGGTGTGTTGGTGGTGACTGGAGAATGTTATCTCCTGAGTCTGCTGATGACTCAGAAGTGAGATCAACTACTTCTGGCTGGTTGTTCATGGTGTTGATGATTGATTTAGGTTGAATGAGGGTTTGATGGTAAATTGGGGTTAATTGATATGTGCGGATTGTGATTTGGGGTTATTTTATAGGCGAAGTCAAGGGTTGATGGTAATTAATGCGAGTTGGGTGGCAAAGTAAAACTCAAGATCTTTACTGAAGATATTATTACTCTTGAGTAGATTCTGCTGATTGACTTCTCACTTCAGCAGATTGACCATTATTTCTGCTGAAGAGTTAATTTTGAATGTTGGAGTTACTTTACACGTCAGATACGGTCAACAATTAGTTCCGATAATTTTTTACCATAATTGGGTAACTTCTATTTATAACCTACTTCATATAATCTTCGCCCAAAATCAACTGATTCTCTCATCGACCAATTTAAACCCATTTTCCATTCACTTAATTCATACCCTATCTCTCATAAGTTCTTCAATGGAGGCCCTACAATTTAAGAAGGATCATAACAAAGTTGCTTTTCTGGGAAAAGCAAAGGGACATGAAATGTATGAACCTATGGTGGATTTCTTGAAGCGTTCCAAGATTCACTTTGCACTGACTCATTATCCAGATGTAGTACACGAATCTTTGGTCAAGCAATTTTGGGCATCTGCTGAGAAACGTTCTGATACAGAGATTGTTGCAAAGATTGATGGAGCAGAGTATGTGGTGACTGAGTCGTTGATTAGGACAAGATTGCAGTTGGATGATGAAGGTGGTGTCTATCACACCAACACTGGTGAGATACTTGCTGGGCTGAGAGCTGTTGGTTATCAAAGTATGGATACAGTTATGTGGCTCAAGAACAAGTTTTGCCCCAAGTGGAGGTTTTTGGTGCACACATTGCTTCAGTGCATCAGCAACAAGTCTAGAGGATGGGATCAATTCTCTACCCAATTGGGTTGTGGTATAGTATGTCTATCACAGGGTTTAACTTATAATTTCTCTAAGTTTATTTTTGATAATATGGTTGAAAATATTCAAAAGAAAAAGCATAAGTTTCTCATGTACCCTAGGTTTCTTCAAATAATTTTAGACATAAACACCCAAGATAGAGGCCATTATCCCATAGGAGCCCTTAGTGCTAAGTTGTTTGCTTCCATGAAAACTCACTATGTTGGGGAACATCACCCTCTGCTACCAGCTATGTTGCCACATGGCAATGATGATGCTGATGAGGGTAATGCTGCTGGTGCTCCACCATCTCCCAATGCTGCTGATGATGGTACTCCATCAATTCCAAGTGTTCCTGCTGATGGTAATCCATCAGTGGAAAGGGATGAGGGTCCATCCACAACTGCTGAAGCACCCATTGTTTCTCCTGACCAACCTACACCTTCACCTGTACATGTTTCACCCAGTCCTATTCCATCACAATCTCATGAAGCTCCTGATGAGCTTGTTCCTGAGGTTGAGGAGACACTTCAGTCTCTTGACACTCGTGTGTCTACACCTCTTGAATATGAGACTACCAAACTGTCCACTCCTAGCCCTTTTAGAGAACCAGTTGATGAAAGCACTCCTACTTTTGAGCATATACATGTTTCTTCTGAAAGGCCCAATGAAGCTCCCAATACCACTGAGAAATCTGCTGGTGGAGCTGAGGACCCTATTACTCTCACTTCTCTGTATACTTTACTCAACAGGAATGTTTAAGAAATTGAGAAGTTGAAGAAGGAACTTGCAGATACCAAATCCTCACTTGGAGGTGAGATTGTGGTGTTGAAAAAGAGGGTTCAGGAATTAGAAGATCAACTTGGGCAGAAAAAGAAAAGGAAGTTTGTGTTTGCTTCTGATGAAGAGCAGGAGGATATTTATTTGGATCATCTTGATTTATTGGCTGAAGCTGCTCAGCAGACTCATACTTCTTCACCTTAAGCTGTTGAATCCTCACAACAAAAAGAGCAGATCCAGTTTTATAGAAAGAGGAGAAGACAGTATTTGAGCAAGGATTCTAATATGCCAAAGTTGAATGTTGCTCAAGAACAAGTTGATGGTGATCATGTTCAGGCAGATGAATCAATGATTAATGTGACTTCTGCTGATGTCACACCTTCTGAAGTTTCTGCTGAAGTGTTTGTTGCTGGGAGATCATTTGTCTTGAATACTGCTGCTGAGGTTTCTACTCCACATGTTGAATCTTCCACTCAACATGTTTCTGCTGATGCTTCTATTGGTGTTTCTTCTGAAAATATTGACAGAGTTCCTAGTGTTGACATCTCTGGCAATGAGAAAGGAGTGATGATTGATGAAGATCTTGGTACAGATCTTGTGAGTGACAAAGAAAGGAAGGAGCAAGCTAGACTGGTTAAAGAGTATGAGGATATGATGAAGAGTCAAGCTTTGGCACAAAAGATGACAGCTCAATTCACTTCAGATTTGCCTCTAGAAAGGCAAAGAGAACTAGATGAGCAATCAGTTCATTTTACTGATGCACAATGGGATTCTTATACTCAACAAGCTGCTTCCAATTCTACTTTGGCTCAAAGCATCTTAGGGGCTGCTTTTGATAGTAACAACTTTGCTGCACAAATGGTAGCTCTTGGTCAACAGAGGAAGAAAGCTGCAGCAGAAAGGAGAAAGGCTCTTGCTACACAGAAGGCCAAAGCTAAGAGAGCTAAAACCCAGACTGAGTCACAAACCAAGAATTATATGATGAATGTGGTTTATCATCAATATATTTCTGTATATAACTCTGCTTTGACCAAGAAGCAAGTCTGGGCCTTATCTGAATCTAATTTGCATCAAATATATAATCATATTATGAAGGCTATTCACTCACCTCAAACTCAATTGAAGAGGCCTAGTGCAAGTATAGATGCTTCAGAAGCTAAAAGGATCAAAACAGCTGAGCTTGGTACTTCATCTTCTGGTGATAAAGACCAGCTGCTCCCTCAAGCTGTTTCTGCTGAGGCAACTCCTGAAGGCAATCAATCTGCTGACACCTCTACCAAGGCTACTACCATTCCTTCTTCTGCATCTGCTGCACAAGAGGAATCACTTATTTCCAACTACAATGCAGATTTGGTGAGGAAAGCTGAACTAGAAGCTGTTGAGGCTAGAAAGGCCAGAGAAGATACTGAGAAGTTGCTTGCAGAAGGTGGTTCTGTTCCCACTTCTTTCATTCCTCCTGAAGATGCTTCTGGTGCATCTGAAAATGTTAGTCCTCTGGGGATATATTTACCTGGGAGAAGGAAGAAAAGGATGGCACACAGCAGACAAATTGCTATCAGAAGATCTGTGAGGTTAGCTAGAGAGCAGATTTCTAGAGCACATAAGTCTAATAAGGGGAGTTCTTCTAAGCCTATGGATCTCAATGCTGCTGCTACAACCTTTATTAAAGTGGGTTCTTCTGAGACATTTCCTGAGGGTTCTTATAATGTGTTGGTCAAATGGACATTGACAGATGGACAGATAAACACCATCTATAGGCAAGATAATTCCTATATGGAGTTTACTTTCTTGCAAGAAATACTTCACTTGGTGGATAGGCAAGATTTGCATACTCTCTATGGAATGGTCACAGAATACTATGCCTCTCATACACCACAGGGGGCTGGTTTGTACTTATTGGGAGATTTGCATGTTCTGTTTGATTCTCACTCCCCTAATGGAAAAGGGTACTCAATTTGGGAGAATTCACACACATGGAAGGTTGATACTTGGAGGTTTTACCCTATGCCTAATGTGCATGTTGTTGAAACAAAGTCTGGCATTAGGGTATGTATGTTTTCTGATTAGCATTATCCTTGGTCTATTAATCTGCTGAAACGTATGCTTAGAAGAAAATTGGAAGTTCCTCCTGATCCAGTGGCCAATGATCAGACCCATGCTAAACAGCTGGTTGGGTTAATCAAGTACAAGCTTATGCAACAACAAGCTTCTTCTTGATTCTGGTATTGTGTATTACTTTTTTGTATTATTTCTTATTTCTTATTTCTTATTTCTTAATTCTTTTACTTTGTTGTATATCACTCTGTTGATGGTTATCAACTCACCAGATGTGACTTGTGTCCATCAAAGAGTTGGCTAGTCCAAAGGGTACAGCTTTGGTAAAGACACATCAAATTTGTTGATAGCTGTAATAGCTTGCTCAAAGCTATAGGGTACTTCAACTCACCTATGATTCAGTTCTGAGAGTTGAAAATGGTTCTCAATTCACCATGGATGTAACCCTTTATGGGATCCAAAGAATTAGCTAGTCCACAAAAGTATGGTTTGTGGTAAAGACATTTGGTATCCATATTTGGTATTCAATTCCCCAAGGTTCAGTTGAAACCAAAGGATTGGCTAGTCCTGAGCAAACGGCAACAGGTAAAGACATCTCAAATCCGTTTATAGCTGATGATTTGCTAACAATCATATGGTTATCAGTGTACCATAGTTTTCGAACTTAAACATTTGGCTACTCCAGTAGTAATGGCTATTGGTAAAGAGACATCAAATCCATTATTTTCAATGATTCACCTCTTACAGGAGTTTACACACCTGGATGTGATGAGAATAGTATGCAACTACTCTGTTTTGATGTACCTTATGTCATTTGTTGCTGCAAAGACCTGAAGTTTAAAGTTTTTCCATTCATAGAGATGTGGTTCCTTTGATTCTTTGCTGATGATGTTCGACTTCAATCCTCTTATTCTGAAGTGTTAGAGATCTATCAAGAATCTTGAACTTAACCATGTTAAATTCAAGATTAGAGGAGGATTGTTGGGAATTCTGCTAAGGAAGAATTGTACTGATGGTTACTGCTGATGAAATCTGCTGAAGTGTTGGATTCTGCTGATGACTTGTTTCTGCGGAAGTAGAGATTCTGCATAGTTTGTTTCTGCTGATATAGATATTCAGCGTACTTTGTTATTAGTTTGGATATGCACGAGTTTTATTAGGAAATTATATAGCATATTTTCTATTAGTTCTTGGATATACGTTTCTTGTGAAACGGTTTAGGGTTTCTAGTGAAACGGATTTAGGGTTCCTTATCTATAAAAGGAACACGTTATTATGTATGATGGATGAGTTAAGAAAAACAAGTTCTTAGTATTAATAAAAGATCCATAGAGGATCAATCGTTTTTAGTTATTTGTGATCTTACTTGTGTTTAATTTCCGCTTTAGAATAAAAGTATTAGAGACTTTCTTTTAGTGTGTTTGTGATTACATAAACATTACTAACGATCCAAGAGTGCTCAAAGATCTATCAAGGTCTAAGGTTCTACAACAAACCCTTCAGATTAGCTGACTTCGGGATCACAGAATTGGATGAGTTGGGTCCATTAATAGCAAAGAAATCAAATGTTGTGGTCCCTAATCTGCTGAAGTCCTTGAGTCTGAGGTATGAAAGATTGACAGCTACACCTCAGGAACTTGGCACTCCATCTCTTCTTCCTGATTCAGCACAACCAACTCCCTCTCAGTCTTCTTCAAGAAAAAGAAAGAAGATTAAAGCTGAGCCTGAGATCAAGATTCCTGGTCTTGACTGCAATAGGGCTCTCCCTGAAGGTGTTCCTTTCAGGAACAATATGGTCATTGAACAACCTGAAAGAGGTTTGTTCTTCATTGATAAGTTCGGAGACAAAGCCTTCCAAAGGTGGAGTGACATCGATTTGTCAGGGATCAAAGCTATGCTTGGCTTTCTAATGATGGCCTCTCCACTCAAGAGTCCTGAAAATGTGAAGTTTTGCCATGACCTGAAAAGGAAAATCAATGAGCATCCTGACCAACAAGAGCTGCAGTCAAAGAAGCCCAAGCTTGAAGCCCTTGGTATTAAGTTGAACTGATTGATCTGCCTGAATACCCACTATCCCTTTTGTACTTAGTTTGTTAGGACTTGTAATGATATCAATAAGATGATGTTTTTATTATTTCAGTGTCCTTATTTACATTCTAGTACATTCAGTATGAGTAGAAGTCATTAGCTCACTCATAAATGATCAAAACACTTAGGAATAATTTATATCCAAATAGGGGGAGATTGTTGGGTCATGAAAAACCCAAGAATATTTAAAACATGATTTGGACACAAATTAACTAAGTGTTAACTTAAACCGAGAACAATTTAAGTCACTGAGAGAACAGCCTCTCAGTGAGTCATCTTCAGGATGCTTAAGGAGAATTCAAATAGAAGGATTCACTACGCAGGAAGGCGGTACTCTCTGAAGTAGCACTTAAGCCAATGAAGAAGATGATGGTTCAGTGAGTGTTGGACAAGAACTCACTGAACTCCAGCCTCCTCAACAACAATGAAGTAATTATGAAAGATAACTGAGAAGCGTGTCCTGAAGAACTAAGTACCTGAGAAGAAAGGCAGAAATATCTAGGAAGGATTTAAGATAAGATCAAATCTTATCTTGTCAGGAAGAAATCCTTCCTAAGACAGCTTAAAGTCTTGGAGTGTCAGAACAACCACTTCTAAAGACTTAATAAGCCATTTCTATTGGTTCTTGGAAATGACAATTACTGTTATAATTGTCAGACACGCTTGCTCAACAACTTGCCCAACAACTTGTAATATTTTAATTACTTTTACTCAGATTACTTGTGTATAAATAGATTGAGAAGGAGAGAAGTTGAGTGTGTTTTGTACAATTAAAGCTTAGACTTTTGCAAAACAACTTCTCTCCTACAAAGAGTAACGTATCCCTGAGATTGCTCAGTGAGGTTGCATTGTTACCACTCAAGCAAAACTTGAGTTTAGATAGGAGACATCACCATACGTTGTCTATTCAATCCCAAAAGTGTTTGTTCCGCAAAACACTTGGGTATAGATTCTTTGATTCATTTCTAATAAGAATTTAAACGTTGAAAATTACCTTGAGTTTTTATATTCACGTTTTATAACTGTTAGAATTTATCATAAACATTGTATTAGTCATAAACAAAAATAGATTAACTTTATAGTTAACTCTAAACGTGTAAAGGGAACAACAAAAACAAAATAAGCTTATTTAATGAAGACAACTAATTAAGAAAACAAAAAATAAGCTCAGAATTTGAGCTCTAAGTTAAGCTCAGAAGCTATAAAGTGAAAAAAAAAAACAAGCAAAAGGTATAAAAATGGGCTTAAGGCTAATAAGCTGTGGGAAATAAGAAATAAGCTAAAGTTTAAAAATAAGCTAAAAATGAAAATAGATGAAACAAGATAAGCCACAAGTCAAGCAGTTGAGCTCAGAAACTCAATAAGCTCAAAAGGATTAAAGACTGATGCAATGAGAAAATCAGTCTCACAAGGGCAACTTTGGGCTTATTTATGAGCACTTAAATGGCAACCTAAGAACAAAAAAGCTTAAAGTGCTTAAATCTGACATAGAAAAGTTCACCTAGAACCAAAAATCAGACCAATTGGGGCTTATTTGCTGCTTCAAATAAGCTAGAAAAGAGCTTGTTCAGGACAAGCATACACTGATTACTCAGTGTAGGCTTGTTTTAAATAAGTTACTGTTGAGCTTATTTCAAGCTTTAATAAGCTTAAATTGGGGCTGATTGTGATCAAGTAGCAAGCAACAACAACCAATCAACTCTGAAACTGAAAATCAAAAACTAACAACAACAAATAAGCACAAAAAAAACTTGATTTGAAAAAAAATGCAGACTGCTAGTTGGGGTCAGTTGAGCAAAATTCAACCAACACATTCCAAAGCTAAGTGAACTGTTTAACAACTATTAGGGGTCAACTTAATGCAATATAATGAACTCAGAAACACTTCTTTTAGGAACTAAACTAGCTTAATCCCACACCTAGCTGTAGTGAACAAAAGTTTGTGCAGGCTGCTTGTTTGAGTACTGAGCAGTCTGATTTGAGAGATGATCAAGAACCAATCCACAACTTTAAGGCTTCTAGCGAACTACTAAATAACAACTACACAGACCTAAAGGCAGCTAAAAACACTAAAAGTGGGCACAGATTTAGCTTACAGCTTTAATCAGCTTGTTTGCTCAAATTGTACCCTATAACCAAACTAATCAACTCAAAATCTAACAAACCTTCAAAACAGCTAATATACTTCCACAAATAACTCATACAACTGATTTTAATCAAGATCAAACTTAGGAGAATGGCAAATGAACAGTAAATGTCCACATTGACCCATTTGACTTGTTAAACCAAACACCACTTATGAGGACTGTGTTGATTTTTTCACTAGAAATCAGTTGTCCAGAGCTAAACTTTGATGGACTTTGATTGCACAGAGCTAATTAAGCATTAAAAATCTTATTTCAACTAATGTTAAGCATTAAATAAGCAATATCTGAATTAAGCTATTTATGGATTTTTTTTAACTTTTTTAAGTAAGACTGAGATTAGGAATGACCTTACAATCAAACTAACCTGTATTAACTTCAACTAGAACAACTAAGCACAGAAATTGACAATAAGCAATAATAAGCAGATAAACAGTACAGTTGACTACGGTTAACCAAATAAGAAAACTTGAAATTAAGAATTGAATTACAATACTGGAAAAGAAAATAACAATAAACTAAAAGAAATACAAGTACCTTAAATAAAATAAGCTAAACTAAACCTGCCTTTCAATGGCTTGCATGACTGTTATTTATACTAAAATACTAAACTAAGGGGTTCACTGCCTTTGTGTTTCTTTTGTGAGGGAAACAGCTGGGAAACTTCATTTGTGCTTCTTGGGAGCTAATCCCATCCGTAGGATTAAAGCAGAATCATCACAGCCCTTAACATCACATTGGCGCCCATTTTGGTTGTGGATTGCCAGCGTGGCAATGGCTTTGGAGGGGGGAAAAGGTACTAACACATGGGTAGGGTGGCTGGTAGGTGTTGGGAAGTGGAGGGGGGAGACAATAATGTCTAACGAAGTACAGTTATGGGGAAGGGTGTTTTGGCGGGAAGAGTGAAGAAGAAGACTTGGTTGACCTGGTCAAACTGGTGTGTTTAACTAAGTTAGACCGGGTTGTGGGTTTATTCTTCCTTTGGGCTTTGGTATTTATTTGTGGGCTGGGTTAAATTTAGTGGGATGATGGGTTGTGGTGATGGGTTATAAGGGTTTGTTGGGATAATGGTTTAGGATTAGATTTGAAATTAATGTTAAGGCTTAGGGACCATTATTGTAAATGATGAAAATCCAGGGACCATGGCTGCCAACTTTGAAAATTAATTTCCAAGGATCATTTGTGTTGTTTTGGTATTTTGGATGTTGACTTTGACTTTTGACTTTGACTTCTGTCTTCACTTGATCAAATGCACACTTGTTGTCGAGTCGATCCAAAAATGCCCGTTTTTGCTCTGTTTTCAATCCTTTGTACCTGAAACACATAAAAACACAAACCAAGGATATCTGCAGTAATATTTGGGTGTTTTTTGTCGTTTTTGTGTCTTTTATGGGTGTAAAATGATGAGTATTTACACACTCATCAATACTTAATCATATCAAACAAATAACCCGTAATCAACACATGTATATGTAATGCAAGTGAATCTTAATAAATTAAAGAAAAGTCACATCTACTAATTGTTTGATTAATATTCCTAAGACAAGATAAAATATCATCTTTTAATACTTACTTTAGGCAAGTATAGGAATACAGATTTTTCAAGTTGGAGAATGAATATGAGACTATTACTAGCGGTGCTCAATTCAGGCTAAACACGACCATTTTTACGGGTGATTCCACATACCCAACTTCTTTCCAGGAAATTGAGTTTCTAGTGCAATAGGTTCTCCAGTAGTCATTCTCATGTTAGAAAGATAGAAATTCCTATTTTTGCCTATTGAGATGATAATTCATCAATACTTGACTTAATGAGACTTAACTATATCTATTAAAACTAAGTTGATGAAGATGTCATATTATGCATGAGAATTTTACAAATATAAACTAACGGAGTTTCACGGGAACCAAGACCTTACAACTTTCGGAATAAAGGATCCAAGGGCCGTTACAACGGAGTGTTCCAAGACTCTAAACATTCCTGAAATGAGGATCCAAGGGTGTTAGACCAAGACCTCACACATTCCTGAATTAGAGGTCCAAGGGCCGGTGTAAGAAGGTAGCCAAGACCTAAACGTCTTCCGGAAATAAGGATCCAAGGGCCGATCTTGAACCTTAGCTTTTTTAGCACATACATTTATTACTTAACTTTTGCAACTTTCAAGCAACGTCTCACTTTCATTTTGCATTATTATGACATATGCTTGTTCCGAATTTTAAATAAAGCCTTGAACTAGTATTTTTCAAAATCATATGAAAAAATGATTTTGTGTGTTAAAAAGTTTGAAAATAAGCACTTATTAAATCAGATTAGTTATCTCCTGGGAGGAAAAGCCATAGATTACTTATATAAGCTCTAAAGAGAACCAACTACTCTACGCTTAGCATTTTCATTTGCACAAATCGTAAAAACTTAGTCGAAACGTTAAGGAAGCAGCTAGATCAACACTCTAGCAGAGTCGGGATTCCCTTTGTTCTAACCTAATCAAGACTAAACACTCTTTTATTGATTTTATTTTATTTTTTATTTTTTTATTATTTTTTTTATATGACAAAAAAAATTTAAAATTTTGGTCAAAAACGAGGGTACTAGGGCACTAGAAGGTACATATGTGACAAAATTCGCGAGAATTCCCCCCCCCCCACACACACACACTTAGAATTGAATATTGCCCTCAATATTCAAAGTACCGGCTATTATGCCGCCACTTAGAACGTAAAAAGGTAATACTAATAGCCAAGTGTGAAACGGAAATCTCTATTTTTCACAAAAAAGGTTGAAAAGATATCCCTAGATAAACGTTAGTAAAAAGATCGGATATTGGGCAGATGGATTGAAAACAGGCGCATCAATCATCACGATCTCAGGGAAACCTGAAAATAAGAGCAAACAACATACAAAAGCAAAGCACAGTAGAGGAATTCCCCCACACTTAGTGTTAGAAAATAGAGAGAAGTCAGAAATATGGGTTGTCACCCATACAATGCTAATTTTTTTGTTAACCGAGTCACTAGCTTGACTCGACCCCGAATTCATTTGTCCATGGGGAAGCAAGTGGAAGAAACAATCTCCATCGGACTTTCATTCAAATGGTTTGGATAAACATTTGAATTTGAGAAGGTTCCACACCGATGAGATACCCATGGTATTTTAATAGTAGAAATTTGAGAAGGTTCCACACCGATGAGATACCCACGGTATTTTAATAGTAGAAACTATAAGGGACGATACCGGGGTCAAAGATGGTGTCCTCATTCCCGTAGGAGAAAATGGAAAGAGAAATCACACCATATGTGATGAAGAGAAGCAAGATTCTTATGATTATCAGAAAAAACTCTTCATCATCAAAGGCCATATCGTCTTCAACGGGAGGGGGGGTCGGGATGAAATCTTCAAGAACCAAATCCTTATGATCAATAACATCTCCCCCCACACTAGAGTCATTCTCAATCTCGAAATAAAAATGATCAAATTCCGGCTGAGAGAGTTCACCGGAGAACTCTTCAAAGATAATCGGATCATTTTTATCAAAGAGAAACGAGTCATACTCGGGAAGAGAGATATAAGTATGAGAAGTGGTACTGCCACTACTTGTCTCTTCCAACAGATTGATATCAAAAGAAAAGGCTTCATAAGCCGGGAGAGAAAAATCAGAATGAGAAGTGGGATTGCCACTACTCTCTTCAGCCGTGTCAAAGATAAAACTCTCATATTCGGGAACAAGATCCTCGAGCTCGTGCTCCAAAGGATATGACGGCTTATCTTCAACAATAACTTCCTTCGGGGGGTGAAAAAATAACGGTTCATCAAATATCATTTTTTCTAATAACGGAGCATCTCCCCCCAGATCACCATCGGGCTCAACAATTTTTGGCGAAATTGGAGCATCAAATAAGAACACCTCGAGCTCTTCCATAGAGATATCACTTCTCTCAATCGGAGGAGAAGGATGGGAAGATTCGGAAACAATCTCAATACGACAAACCGAATCCGAAGATAGGACAAGTGGTGTGCTCTTAGAGCTAGCAATTTTCACCACTTCCGTTGTGGTCTCCGATTCTTGTTCATCGTAATAAAAAACACTCTTTACTTCCCCAGCACATTTCTCAAACCATTTGCTTGTGCTAGGGGTAATTTTCATTGCTTTGAGCTCAGCACGTTTGTTTGAAGTACTCTTAACCTCGAATCTTGAAAGTATCGAATCACTTCTTTTGGAAGCAATTACGAGATCAGATTTTTGATTCACCGTAGCAACATTGCATTTGGTTAGAGGTTTAGAGTCTTGATTTATGTTAAACGTAACTTCTTCATTTTCAACACGAATGGTTAACTCTTCAGCATACACATCAATGAGAGCACGACTCGTTCTTAAGAAAGCTCTACCTAAAATGAGTGGAACTCGAGGATCGGCATTAAAGTCTACCACAACAAAATCAGTGGGAAAGTGGAACTTTCCTACTTTCATAATGACATCCTCGGCTATTCCAAGTGGACGAGTTATAGTACGGTCTGCTAGCTCGAGTGTCATGCAAGTATCGGTAAGCTTCGGAAGAGATAATTTCTTCCATACCGAGAGTGGCATAAGGTTAATGCTTGCGCCAAGATCGGCCAAGGCGGAGCACTAAACCATCCCCGAGAAATCACATGGGATTAAAAACTTGCCGGGGTCTCCGAGCTATTCGAGAAGCTTCTTGAGGAGAACCGCCGAGCATTGCTCATTAAGTGGGGTCTTTGCCATCTCAGTCAACTTATCTTTGTTGCTTAGCAAACTTTTAAGTGTAGATGCAAACTTGGGCATAAGAACGAGAGCATTGGCGAAGCTTATATCAAAGTGCAATTCATTGAAGATTTTAAAAAATTTCTCCATTTGTTGATTTGTTTTATCATGGAGCTTTTGTTCATTAAGCCTTGAAGGATATGGAATTGAAGGCTTAGGATTGGTCTTCGGAACATCGGGTTCTGGAATTTGAGATTGGACGACCGGAGGTTGGACGTGTGCGGTACTTCGTGGGCTTGAAAAATGCGCCTTGTCCGTTGTCACCTCGGTATCTCTATTCACTTCCCTCAGTGGAGGGGGCATAGGAGTCGAGGGTCCATTATGCGTCTTACCACTTCGAGTGGTGACGGCTTTCAACTCACCCTTCGGGTTGGGAATGGTATTTCCCGGAAGACCTCCCGAAGTTGAAGCTTGATTCATTTGGTTCATGAGGCTAGCAAACATGTTCTCAATTTTACTTTGAGATTGCTCAATTTTATGATTTGTTGTTCTAAGTTCGTTTTTGAGCTCATGACCTTGTTTTGTTATTGAGGTTTGAAAATCATTTTTCAAAGTGGTGATTTGATTTTGCATTGACCTCATGTTGGCCTCATTTGACTTGATGTAATTGGCAAGTTCATTTGAGGGAGCAACGGGGGCTTGGTAATTAGAAGCTTGAAAGCCTTGATTGAAATTACCCCTTGGGTTGGGTATTGATTTACCGGGGCTTGAAATTGGTTTCGAACATCTTGCGCTCTCGGTTGATTTTGATTGAATCTATTTGGATTGTTGGGTTGATAAAATCCGGGTGGTCCACTTTGACTACTAACACGATAGTTCGGGTCAACTTGAGGACGGTATTGGTTACCTCCTTGGTTGTAAGCCCCGGCTACCGCATTAACTTCAAATCGACTACCATCGGTGGCAGTACAATTGTAGTATGCATGAGGACCACCACAAGTGACACAAGTTTCTTCCACCGCTTTGACTTGAGTGGGTGAAGAAGTTTGTGGGGAAGAAAGTTTCTTTTGCTTGGAAAGAACCAAGGCTTGAATTGCATCCGTGAGTTTTTCAATCTTAGCATCGGTGCTAGAAGTACTCACGTGAGATGAAGAAGGAAAAGCACTACTAACTTGGGAAACAACCGGTTTGCTTCGTGTAGTGCGGACCTTGGACTTATTCTCAATGATGGCTAAAGCGTCTTTAGTAGTCCGATACAAGAGATTACCACCGGCGGCGGCATTTAGAGAGTCTTGATTGGAGTGGTTCAAACCGTTATAGAAAGTATCGAGTTGATGCAACTCGGAGAAATAGTGTTGAGGACATTTGCGAAGTAATTTTTTAAAACGATCCCACGCTTCACTAAAGGATTCATCAAATTTTTGAGTGAATTTGGTGATTTCATTTTTAAGGCTTGTGGTTTTAGACGGGGGAAATAATTCGTTCACAAATTTCGACACTAAATCTTCCCATGTTTCAATAGAACGAGGGGGTTGTTTTTCGAGCCAAATCCGGGCTGCCCCCTCGAGAGAAAAAGGAAAAAAGAAGAAGTTAGATAGCTTCTTGAGGAACATTTCGGTATTTTATGGTAGATGTGATCTTATTAAACCATCGAATGTGGGAATGAGGATCCTCCCTCTCAAATCCGAAATATTGACTTGAAGTTACTAAGTTTAGCAACCCCGTTTTAAGCTCAAAGCTATCGGCAACAATTGCCGGAACAACGATAGCATCTCCGTAACCCTCGGTGGGTGCTTGGAGAAGCTCAGACATGGTGCGTTCATCCGCCATTGTGACCATGGGAGGAACGGGAATAGCACGAATCTCGGGTTCGACTATTGAGGCGGAATACCTACGATTACGTCTCAGATTACGTCTTCTCGGGGTATGCACGAGTTCACGTAAAGGACTTGTTGACGGAGAAGAACGAGTGCCCATGCACTAACAAAAACAATTCAATTAAAACAAGACCGAGGAAAAACACAAGTGAACTTCAACCTTAAATCAAACAAGCGTACGGTAGCTCTTTGAAAGAAAAATGCACAGAGTGGCGGAGGAGCAAAGGTGGGCAATAAATGCCCTTAAAAACTCGCTCCTTTCGGTCTGCAATTTAATGTCAAGACCTCCTAGAACCTCCGTTATAGTTTGTTAATCAATCAAAGGTGAGCCGAATTCGCAAGCGACACAAAGGCAAGTTTTAAATCTTTTGTTTGGGAACTTATTATGATAATATTCCAAGTTGAGGAATATTATATTGAGATTGCTTTTAATCTTTTATTTAACACAAGAAAACGGAAAATGTTTTTGTATTTTTGTTTTTTATATGATAATATATATACAAAAGAAAAGAAAAATATTTTTTGTTTTTTATAATTTTATGAAAGCGATAACTTCAAGAAGAAGGATCTCAAGTCACTAATCGTTTAAACCTTAAACGATATTGTCGCAACACAACCTCCCCGGCAGCGGCGCCAAAAATTGATCCGTGTGAAAACGTATGTATATAAAAAATACCAAGTAAACGTGAGAATAGGCAAACCAACCCTTTAGGAAAAAGGTTAACTTGCAAAAACTCACACTTGTGATATGTGTGATACCGGGCAAGTGATCACCCGGGTCGTGTCCCAACGAGGTGTGAATGGAGGATATCGTTTTAGGTTCGGAATTAAAATGCTTGATGATTGGATTTTGGATTTTTTTTGTTTTTTAATTCTATTTAAGATATGAAAAACAAATTCACAAAGAAAAATTAAGCACAAATCAATTTGTACTAAAAACGCAAATCGGGAATCTTAAAAACGAGCCTAAAAACTAAAACCTTTAAAAATTAACCCTACAAGTTCAAATTTATTTTTCCTAAGTTCTAAATGATAAAAGAAAATTTTGGAAAAAAGAATTATATTTTTTTGACTTTTATATTTTTTATTATGACTTAAAAACAGTTTTAAACTAATTAAATTATAAAAAAGACTAAATGAATTTATAAAAATCTAAAATTTTACAGGAAACTACTTTATACTAATTAGGAACAAGGAAAAATAAAATGGTGCTAACAACTTATTTAAATAAGCTGTTTTTAAGCTAATATGAAAAATAAGCAAAAGAAAATTAAAATGTGTTAAAAGGATTGTTTGTGAAAGCTATGACAGGAAAGACCCAAGGGCGCTAGTGGTGTGTATGTGGTGTGTTTGGGGCTTTGGTTAGGCTAAGGTCCAGGGTTCGAATCCCAGGCCTTGCCTTTTTGCTTAACTCTTTTTTTTTTTTTTTTTACAAACTCATTAAGCACAACAAAATAAGCTTATTTAATGAAGACAACTAATTAAGAAAACCAAAAATAAGCTCAGCATTTGAGCTCTGAGTTAAGCTCAGAAGCTATAAAGTGAAAAAAAAAAAAAAAAAAAAAAAAAAAAAAAAAACAAGCAAAAGGTATAAAAATGGGCTTAAGGCTAATAAGCTATGGGAAATAAGAAATAAGCTAAGGTTTACAAATAAGCTAAAAATGAAAATAGATGAAACAAGATAAGCCACAAGTCAAGCAGTTGAGCTCAGAAACTCAATAAGCTCAAAAGGCTTAAAGACTTATGCAATGAGAAAATCAGTCTCACAAGGGCAACTTTGGGCTTATTTCTGAGCACTTAAATGGCAACCTAAGAACACAAAAGCTTAAAGTGCTTAAATCTGACCTAGCAAAGTTCACCTAGAACCAAAAATCAGACCAATTGGGGCTTATTTGCTGCTTTAAAATAAGCTAGAAAAGAGCTTGTTCAGGACAAGCACACACTGATTACTCAGTGTAGGCTTGTTTTGAATAAGTTACTGTTGAGCTTATTTCAAGGTTTAATAAGCTTAAATTGGGGCTGATTGTGATCAAGTAGCAAGCAACAACAACCAATCAACTCTGAAACTGAAAATCAAAAACTAACAACAACAAATAAGCACAAAAAAAATTAGATTTGAAAAAAAATGCAGACTGCTAGTTGGGGTCAGTTGAGCAAAATTCAACCAACACTATCCAAAGCTAAGTGAACTGTTTAACAACTATTAGGGGTCAACTTAATGCAATATAATGAACTCAGAAACACTTCTTTTAGGAACTAAACTAGCTTAATCCCACACCTAGCTGTAGTGAACAAAAGTTTGTGCAGACTGCTTGTTTGAGTACTGAGCAGTCTGATTTGAGAGATGATCAAGAACCAATCCACAACTTTAAGGCTTCTAGAAAACTACTAAATAACAACTACACAGACCTAAAGGCAGCTAAAAACACTAAAAGTGGGCACAGATTTAGCTTACAGCTTTAATCAGCTTGTTTGCTCAAATTGTACCCTATAACCAAACTAATCAACTCAAAATCTAACAAACCTTCAAAACAGCTAATATACTTCCACAAACAACTCATACAACTGATTTTAATCAAGATCAAACTTAGGAGAATGGCAAATGAACAGTAAATGTCCACTTGGACCCATTTGACTTGTTAAACCAAACACCACTTATGAGGACTGTGTTGATTTTTTCACTAGAAATCAGTTGTCCAGAGCTAAACTTTGATGGACTTTGATAGCACAGAGCTAATTAAGCATTAAAAATCTTATTTCAACTAATGCTAAGCATTGAATAAGCAATATCTGAATTAAGCTATTTATGGATTTTTTTAACTTTTTTAAGTAAGACTAAGATTAAGAATGACCTTACAATCAACCTAACCTGTATTAACTTCAACTAGAACAACTAAGCACAGAAATTGACAATAAGCAATAATAAGCAGATAAACAGTACAGTTGACTATGGTTGACCAAATAAGAAAACTTGAAATTAAGAATTGAATTACAATACTGGAAAAGAAAATAACAATAAACTAAAAGAAATACAAGTACCTTAAATAAAATAAGCTAAACTAAACCTGCCTTTCAAAGGCTTACATGACTGCTATTTATACTAAAATACTAAACTATGGGGTTCACTGCCTTTGTGTTTCTTTTGTGAGGGAAACAGCTGGGAAACTTCATTTGTGCTTCTTGGGAGCTAATCCCATCCGTAGGATTAAAGCAGAATCATCACAGCCCTTAACATCACTTTGGCGCCCATATTGGTTGTGGATTGCCAGCGTAGCAATGGCTTTGGAGGGGGGAAAAGGTAATAACACATGGGTAGGGTGGCTGGTAGGTGTTGGGAAGTGGAGGGGGGAGACAATAATGTCTAACGAAGTACAGTTATGGGGAAGGGTGTTTTGGCGGGAAGAGTGAAGAAGAAGACTTGGTTGACCTGGTCAAACTGGTGTGTTTAACTAAGTTAGATCGGGTTGTGGGTTTATTCTTCCTTTGGGCTTTGGTATTTATTTGTGGGCTGGGTTAAATTTAGTGGGATGATGGGTTGTGGTGATGGGTTATAAGGGTTTGTTGGGATAATGGTTTAGGATTAGATTTGAAATTAATGTTAAGGCTTAGGGACCATTATTGTAAATGACGAAAATCCAGGGACCATGGCTGCCAACTTTGAAAATTAATTTCCAAGGATCATTTGTGTTGTTTTGGTATTTACACACTCATCTATACTTAATCATATCAAACTAATAACACGTAATCAACACATGTATATGTAATGCAAGTGAATCTTAATAAATTAAAGAAAAGTCACATCTACTAATTGTTTGATTAATATTCCTAAGACAAGATAAAATATCATCTTTTAATACTTACTTTAGGCAAGTATAGGAATACAGATTTTTCAAGTTGGAGAATGAATATGAGACTATTACTAGCGGTGCTCAATTCAGGCTAAACACGACCATTTTTACGGGTGATTCCACATACCCAACTTCTCTCCTGGAAATTGAGTTTCTAGTGCAATAGGTTCTCCAGTAGTGATTTGATGAACTCAAATAAGTACATTTTATTATCATCATTTATCCTATTTCTTTGACTTGTTTTATTATATTATATATGAGAATCGATACATTAATGTTTACTTTGGTAATTCTTAGGTAAA
Organism: Artemisia tridentata subsp. tridentata; assembly: GCA_021014915.2. Lineage (NCBI taxonomy): Eukaryota > Viridiplantae > Streptophyta > Magnoliopsida > Asterales > Asteraceae > Artemisia > Artemisia tridentata. The sequence continues at coordinate 145,759,327 of CP139506.1, forward strand.
AACAAGCATTATATGAAACTTGGCGATTTTGGACTAATTATGGAGCAAAACAAGCGAGATGTCAAAAGTCTACTGAAATCCAGAAGATGCGCCGTATCTCACTCAACAAATACGACGCAATATCATACTTAGATGAATTCGAAGACCATTGCCTGACTTTGAAGAATGTGCCGCATGCAATTCTGTCATGCGCCGCATATGAAACTTTGGTCAAAGAAGAAGATCAAGCTGGTTCTACTCCAGATACGCCGCAATATACTTCTAACATACGGCGTATCACTATCAAGATTTCACCAGTTACAATCCAAGACAGCTAGAGTACATGCGCCGCATACAAAGATCAAGTTACGCCGCATCTGAAGACGGTGTACGAATATTCCAGAATATATTAATCTTGGACCCCACGCGAAGTTAAGTCAATGCGCCGCATCTATCAACTCAATGCGCCGCATCGATCCCTCAGACAGAAACTATAAATACCCCAAGGTCAGACGAATTTAAGAGACCTTTTGTATAACCCTAGAGCCGAATCCAGATGACCAAGCAGCACAAGACACACCTCAAACAAAGATACAAGAGCTGTAATGTAACACCCCAACCCGACAAGGGTAGAAGCATCACATTATGGTGACAAATCAAAGCATACATACATATTCACAGCGGAAGCCAATAAACATAATCATGAAATAAACCAAGTCAACACGACTGGAATTCAATACATAAGTCTCAAATGAAAGGGAGAAATATTCCCAAGGAAATACATAACGAAATAGATCCAAGATCAAAATGCTGAAATAAAATGGTAAAACTAGGGTAGGACATCATCTAAGGCAAAAGCTCCTCTAACTCTCATCCCAAGCATAAATCCATCTCCCAGCTAGATACCTGCCGCACACGGAAAAGAAAACGTGCGGCTGAGCTTACAAAGCTCAGTGGACAGATACATAATACAACAAAGATAATGAAACAGAAATATAATGAAGCACTGAGAAAGATCATAAGGTATAACTCAGAATCAAATGGATAAAAGAGAAGAAATAGGATAGTCATCTACCACGAGCCCATACTCAAAGTCATATCTCAACATCATAATACTCAAAGTCAAGATCTCACAATCAGAGGGGATACCTCTCAGGCAACCAGATAATATGAGGGGTGTCCTCATGTATCAAAAGGGGTGGAGTGATCAGCTCCCATAAATGTGAAAGGCGTGTATAGCACACATGCACCAGTCACCTCAAAGTCATACTCAAAGTCATAGTTAAATCCACTAAACATAACAAATCTAGGATTGCAATCCATACGCCCCCACTCAAAGTCATCTCAAAATCATAATACTCAAAATCATAATGGCCATATCATAATATAAAAGGGGACGGCGTGAGAAATCACTCCCCCACACAGGAGTCATGCCAGTGGTGCATCACAGACATGGCCAGGTTACCTTCCTGGCTAGGAAACAAAAAGGTGGCTCGGGTATCAAACTAAGAGTCAGGTCTCAAAATCATGCAAACGGGTTCATCTCAAAGTCATATCAAAGCATATCTCAAGGTCATGACAAAAGTGAATCTCAAAGTCATATGAAAAGGTTCATATCAAAAGGTTCATAGCAAAAGGGTCATAGCAAAGGTTCATAGCTCAGCATCGAAGCACAGGTGATAAGACACCCTTTCTTAAAAGGGTAGAGTATCCGTACCTTATGTCGAAAGCAAAGTAGGAAACAAACACAGAAATGGGGAAAGCTCAAAGTCTCTCCTTCTTCACACCTAGAGGAATAGAAGGGGATTACAATCATTCTCAATTAATCATCTTTCCATTTAAGTAACTTTCCCCTTTTAGTAAGTTTCCACTTTTAGAAAGTTTCCATAATTAGAAGGTTTCCATTTTTAGAAATATTTAGTATATGGCTTAATTTGATTAACACTTGCTGGAAATAAGGTATCTTTATCATATTTACACTTTTGGTCCTTAAGGCTTTCACAATTTACATTTTATACCCCCGAACTTCCAAAATTACATTTTAAACCTTCAAACAACCATAATTACACCTTAAACCCTTGGTTTATCAAATTTACATCATGAGTACTTATTTTAGTGAGTTATACAATCAGACCTCCAATTATTCCATATTTACACATTAGGTCCCTCCAGTTATCAAAATTACATATTCAGTCCTTAAACTTACAATTTCAACTTTTAATTACCAATAGTTACATGTCAAGCCATTAAATTATCAAAATGACACATAATCTCCTGAATATATTTATCTATTCAAAACAGCCCCAAGTTTCTAGAAATTACAAGTTTGGTCCCTCTATTTTAATAAGGTTACATATTAAGTCCTTAACATTTACATTTAAATCATCAATTTATAATAATTACATATTAGCCCAACAAATATCCAAATTTTCACCTTAGTCCCTGAATATCATTAATAACACAATTCGACCACAACTTTTCAGAAATTACAAGTTTAGTCCTTGTATTTAATTTATTTCCATTTCGAATTAACATTTACAATTTAATTCATTATATCACGAATTTTACACATAGACCCTTTATTTTATAATTTTTACAGATTATACATGATTTATATAACATGACAAAAATAGCCCATGAGTTTTAATATTTACAAAACACACCCTTTCATATTTAACTTCAAATCGGTACATATAATTTTTAATCAATTAAAACCCTAGCCGACCCCCAATCATTATGCCATCATAACAACATCATTTATATTCATTATTAATCAGATCTAAACTCTTTCTTGAACCCTAGTCCCACGTTATGCATTTTTGCCCTTATTTCTCTTTTAGCCGATTACAATATAATTCACCAAAATTAGTTTTAAGCTTCAATAAATCAATTAAGCATTTTTCTAGTGTTGTATTAAGATCATAAAGCCCACGAAAATTGTTCACTAGTCCAGGAAAAATCGCATGCATGATTTCTTAATTAAATTCGATTCTAGGGTTTAATATCACAAGAATTATCATACGAATTATACACAATGCATGGATCATTTTTATTATTTTTCTCATGATATATACGATTAATAGAGGCTGGGAAAAATACCAGAGAATTTTTAGAACGAGTGGAAGAGTGTTGCACGAATTATTGATTCTCGGCTAGAACTTTCGAACCACAAGAATTTACCACGGCTTCAAACGGGACCAAATGACCTTGTACATATTTTTCACAGATCATACACAATGTAAGAACTCCAGGAAAATTAAGAAAAGAATTTTTACACGATCGAGTGAATTATTTGGGATTTAATACCTTTCGAGTGAAATATGAAGAAGAAAATCGATAGCTCTTGATCTAGGCTTCTAAAAATCGACTTGCTATTTTTCTAAACTCCTTAGTGATGCAATGAACTCCAGAAAATTGTTCTTGGCTTATGGGAGTGATCGAATGAATTATTGGAGAGGGTTTTGTGTTTGTCGGCTAGGATGAAATTGGTTAAATCAAAGAAAATATTAGGGATCACTATAAAGAGTAAATAGCCGAGTCATAAGGTGATAATGGGCAGAAAATTCGGTTCTATTAGCTGGAGATATTAGTTACCATGTTTAGGATTTAAGTTTGTATTTATCTTGTATCTTAAAATGTAATTTAAATACTTTAATTATGTAATATTTAACATAATTCGGCCATACAATATTTTGAGTGATATAATGCACTTTTGGACTTGTAAAAATATTAATAGCATGATTCATAATTATTTCACTTGATTAGTAGTTCGTTTCCAAAGGTTCGGGATGAATTCGGGACTTTATAATGCTTTTATTCATTTATAAATGTTACGGGGGTAATTTGGTAATTTTGCCACTTGTCAAAATGTTAAATGAAATTCTTAAAATTATTTAGGATCATAACATGTGCATTGTCAGAAGTTGGAATTTATTTGACACATTATAAGCCTTTAATTAATTTTTTTTTTAAACTAGCAGGGGCATTTTGGTAATTTTACATGCTTTAGATTTTAGGGTTTTACAACTTCTTCCCCTCTAAAAAGAAAAATTTCGTCCCCGAAATTTGCAAAGAATCAGAATGAAACGAGTCGGAAACAAAATAGAGACATACCAGAATCAGAAAACAAAGTGAGGATAACTAGCTCGAATAGACTCCTCGGTCTCCCAGGTAGCTTCCCGCTCTGGGTGATTCCGCCAAAGAATCTTAACAAAAGGAATGACTTTACGTCTCATAACTCGCTCCTGGCGATCAAGAACAGCTTCCGGCTCCTCCGGAAGAGACATATCGGGCTGAATCTGATCAAGAGGGTAAGACACCACATGCAGAGGATGATAATTGTATCCCCTCAAAAGAGATACATGAAAGACGTCGTGAACATGTGATAACTGCGGAGGCAGAGCCAAACGATACGAAACTTCTCCGATACGATCCAAAATCTCAAACGGTCCGATGAATCGAGGACTGAGCTTGCCCTTAATTCCAAAACGTTTAACTCCTCGAAACGGCGAAACCTTAAGAAATACCCGATCACCAACGTGAAACTCCAAGTCACGTCTATGCTTGTCAGCGTAACTCTTTTGACGAGCCCTAGCTTCCTTTAACTTCTCTCTAGCAACATCCACTTTCTCAGTAGCAATCTGAACTAACTCCGGTCCCTCAATAACGCGTTCACCTACCTCGTTCCAACAAACCGGAGCCCTACATTTCCGACCATATAACATCTCAAATGGAGCCATACGAATACTTGCGTGCCAACTGTTGTTATATGCGAACTCTACCAAACACAAATAATCATCCCAGCTACCAGTCCACTCTAAGGCACATGCCCTCAACATGTCCTCTAAAGTCTGAATGGTCCTCTCCGACTGACCATCCGTCTGCGGGTGAAAAGCGGTACTGAACTTAAGGCGCGTATCCCATGCCTTATGCAAACCCTTCCAGAAGCGTGACGTAAACCGAGGATCCCTATCTGATATAATAGCCGTAGGCATGCCATGAAGCCTAACGATTTCCTGCTGAAATATGTCCGCCAATTTACTAACACTGTAATCCACACGAATAGGGAGGAAGTGAGCAGACTTGGTTAGTCGATCAACGACCACCCAAATTGCATCATGCTTCCTACGAGTAAGAGGTAAACCAGTCACAAAATCCATGGAAATTTCCTCCCATTTCCACTTCGGAATCTCCAATGGCTGAAGCAACCCGCTAGCTCTCTGATGTTCAATCTTGACCTGCTGGCAAGTCAAACACTTAGACACAAACGAAGCCACATCCTGTTTCATGCCATTCCACCAGAAATGTTGCTTAAGGTCCCGGTACATCTTGGTAGATCCAGGATGTATAGTGAAAGGGGAACTATGAGCCTCTGATAGAACAGCCTCCTTAAGCTCAGGATCGTTGGGTACACAGAGACGATCCTCAAACCATACTACACCGAAATCATCAACTCTAAACTCTGATTGCTTACCGTCCTCAACATTTTGAACTATAGCCCACAGCTCACCATCCTCTTTCTGAGCTTCCTTAATTCGTAAAATAAGATTGGACTCCACCGTAAGGCTGGCCCAATAACCGCCGTGACCACGAACACAAAACTCCACATCAAGAAGCTCCAAATCATGCAAAATACGAGGCTCAAACTCCAAACTCGCAATCATACCGGATTTCCTGCTCAGAGCATCAGCGACCACATTCGCCTTACCGGGATGGTACTGAATATTAGCATCATAATCTTTCAGAAGCTCTAACCAACGCCTCTGCCTCATGTTCAACTCTTTCTGGGTGAAGATGTATTTAAGACTCTTATGATCAGTGAAAATGTCACAAGTCTCCCCATACAAATAATGGCGCCAAATCTTTAGCGCGAACACCACAGCTGCTAACTCAAGATCATGCGTCGGATAGTTCACCTCATAAGGCTTCAGCTGCCTCGAAGCATAAGCGATAACCTTACCATGCTGCATCAAAACACATCCTAAACCCTTCTTCGATGCATCGCTATAAATCTGAAAACCGCCGGAACCTGATGGAAGAGTTAAGATAGGTGCCGACACTAACCGCTTCTTCAACTCCTCAAAACTACTCTCTCGCTCATCAGTCCAAATAAATTTCTCTCCTTTCCTCATCAACTGTGTTAAAGGCAATGCAAGACGCGAAAAGCCCTCAACAAATCTCCTATAATACCCAGCAAGACCCAGGAAACTCCTCACCTCCGTCACATTTGTAGGTCTTGGCCATTTTGTGATAGCCTCAACCTTTGCCGGATCCATCGTGATGCCGTCTGCAGAAACTATGTGACCCAAGAAAGCCACTCGATCCAACCAAAACTCGCACTTCGAAAACTTTGCATACAATTTCTGCTGTCGAAGAATCTCCAGAACTATACTAAGATGTTGCTCGTGCTCCGCCTCGGTTTTAGAGTACACAAGGATATCATCTATGAAGACAATGACGAACTTATCGAGAAATTCATGGAATACCCGGTTCATTAGATCCATAAACACAGCAGGAGCATTGGTCAGACCAAAAGGCATAACCAAGAATTCATAGTGACCGTACCGAGTGCGAAAGGCCGTTTTGGGAACATCCTGCTCCCTCACCCTAAGCTGGTGATATCCAGACCTCAGATCAATTTTAGAGAAATGCCTCGCTCCTTGCAACTGATCGAATAAATCATCTATGCGAGGAAGAGGATAGCGGTTACGAATCGTAATGCGATTAAGCTCTCGATAATCGATGCAAAGACGCATGCTCCCATCTTTCTTCTTAACAAACAACACGGGAGCACCCCAAGGAGATACGCTCGGACGAATAAAACCGTTTTCCAACAGTTCTTGCAATTGCTCCTTTAATTCCTTTAATTCAATCGGTGCCATGCGGTAAGGAGCTTTAGATATGGGTTCAGCACCCGGAACCAGATCAATGCTAAATTCGACTTCCCTGACAGGAGGAATGCCAGGAAGTTCATCCGGAAATACATCGGCGAAATCGCGCACAGTACGAATACTATCAATGCTAGGAACATCAACAGAGGTATCTTTAATAGAAGCAAGAAAACCAAGACAGCCATGCGAAATCAAAGTCCGGGCTTTCATAGCCGAAATAATCTTTACAGATTTCAGGGGTTGGGAACCAGAATAAACATAATCAGGATGGTGAAGATCACCAAAGATCACCTTACGAGCATAACAATCAATGGTTGCCTTATGAGCAGCTAACCAGTCCATGCCCAGAATAATATCAAAATCAACCATGTCAATGGGAAGAAGGTTCGCAGAACGAACACGATCATCGAAACGGAGAGGGCACTTAACATACTCAACATCAATAATCACATGAGTTTTCATCGGGGTAGCAATAGATATACGATTCATTAATTTTGTGGGTTTAATGTTTATTTTATTTGCAAGTGAAGTGGATATGATAGAATGTGTCGCACCGGTGTCAAATAAAACAAAAACAGTACGATCTCCAATATGTAGAAAACCCGTAATAGTACCTGAGGTGCTAGCAGCCTGATCACGAGTCAAAGAATAAACCCGTCCCGAAGTAGGAGCTGTCCTAGAATCAACTTTAGGTTCACCAGCATTCTTCCTAGGGCAGTCCTTGACTTTGTGCTGATTAGATCCACACCAGAAACAAGCACCAGAAGCTTTGTAACATGGACCTGGATGAGACTTCCCACATGAAGCACATGTAGGAGGAGGAGGAAGAATCTCGTCAGCCTTCTTCTGACCTGACGATCCCGACTGCTGATACTGCTGAGAATCCCTGCGCCTATTATTACCACCCTGACCCTGACGGTCACCACCATACCGACCATAATCCTGACGACCCTGGTTCCTAGAATCCTGTCGCCTATAATCACCACCTCGGTCCTGGCGACCCTGCTGATCACGTCCATGGTCCTGACGACCCCGAAAATCCTGTCTCTGGTCCTGACGACCATGACCCCGAAAATCCTGCCTTTGGTCCTGCCGACCTCGAGAATCTACCCGGTTACCATCCCTATCACGCTTATTAGACACCCTGTCCGCATGCAACAACTCAATGTTACGCGCGGCATCCTGAACACTAGCCACATCATCAAATGGAGTGTTAACGATCCGGTCTAACACCCATTTCTTAAGAGCCCACTTGAAGTGACGAGCCTGACGAACCGAATCCCCAGTAACCTCTGGCCCCACGAAACTAGCCAGACGTAAGAAACGCTGCATGAAATCTCCAGAAGACTCATGATCACCCTGACGAATAGACCCGTATTCCCTCTCATACCTCAACTGCTCTGCCATAGGAATGTACTGCTTATAAAACGCCTCAATAAAATCTGCCCACGAACAAGTCTCAGCAAAATCATCCCCTTTGGCCTGAATAAGAGCAGTCCACCAATTCTGAGCATCACCCTCTAGCTTGAATGTGGCCAAACGAGTTTTAAACTCATCAGCACATCCCAGAACACGAAACAATTTCTCGACATGCGTAATCCAGTCCTCCGCTTCATGAGGAGAAGCAGCGGACCTGAAAGAGAGAGGCTTAAGTTTGTTGAACTTCTCGATCCACACATGGATACCAGCTGGAGGAGCAGCGGGTGGAGCAGTGGGTTGAGCACCACCACCACCACCTCCAGAAGGACCAGCCCCATTCCTGATATTATTGGTGACCTCAGTCACCACTCGCGGAAGAGCAGCAGCCACAGCAGCGGCTATCATCTCTTCAAAGTTGGGGCCATCCTCCCCATTAGAGTACTGAGTAAAGCGAGTGTTCACCATCTGAATGATCATGAAAAGAGTTAGCAAAACATAAGGGGAAATAGGCACGAAATGGAAGACGAAACAAAAACCTATGCCTACCCAAAGCCTCACCAGTCAAAACTTAAAACCTAAGGGTCAAATCCTATGGTCCACATGTTTCACAGGCCAAAGCTTATGTACGACAGGTCGCAACCTGGGTTTGATACCATAATTGTAACACCCCAACCCGACAAGGGTAGAAGCATCACATTATGGTGACAAATCAAAGCATACATACATATTCACAGCGGAAGCCAATAAACATAATCATGAAATAAACCAAGTCAACACGACTGGAATTCAATACATAAGTCTCAAATGAAAGGGAGAAATATTCCCAAGGAAATACATAACGAAATAGATCCAATATCAAAATGCTGAAATAAAATGGTAAAACTAGGGTAGGACATCATCTAAGGCAAAAGCTCCTCTAACTCTCATCCCAAGCATAAATCCATCTCCCAGCTAGATACCTGCCGCACACGGAAAAGAAAACGTGCGGCTGAGCTTACAAAGCTCAGTGGACAGATACATAATACAACAAAGATAATGAAACAGAAATATAATGAAGCACTGAGAAAGATCATAAGGTATAACTCAGAATCAAATGGATAAAAGAGAAGAAATAGGATAGTCATCTACCACGAGCCCATACTCAAAGTCATATCTCAACATCATAATACTCAAAGTCAAGATCTCACAATCAGAGGGGATACCTCTCAGGCAACCAGATAATATGAGGGGTGTCCTCATGTATCAAAAGGGGTGGAGTGATCAGCTCCCATAAATGTGAAAGGCGTGTATAGCACACATGCACCAGTCACCTCAAAGTCATACTCAAAGTCATAGTTAAATCCACTAAACATAACAAATCTAGGATTGCAATCCATACGCCCCCACTCAAAGTCATCTCAAAATCATAATACTCAAAATCATAATGGCCATATCATAATATAAAAGGGGACGGCGTGAGAAATCACTCCCCCACACAGGAGTCATGCCAGTGGTGCATCACAGACATGGCCAGGTTACCTTCCTGGCTAGGAAACAAAAAGGTGGCTCGGGTATCAAACTAAGAGTCAGGTCTCAAAATCATGCAAACGGGTTCATCTCAAAGTCATATCAAAGCATATCTCAAGGTCATGACAAAAGTGAATCTCAAAGTCATATGAAAAGGTTCATATCAAAAGGTTCATAGCAAAAGGGTCATAGCAAAGGTTCATAGCTCAGCATCGAAGCACAGGTGATAAGACACCCTTTCTTAAAAGGGTAGAGTATCCGTACCTTATGTCGAAAGCAAAGTAGGAAACAAACACAGAAATGGGGAAAGCTCAAAGTCTCTCCTTCTTCACACCTAGAGGAATAGAAGGGGATTACAATCATTCTCAATTAATCATCTTTCCATTTAAGTAACTTTCCCCTTTTAGTAAGTTTCCACTTTTAGAAAGTTTCCATAATTAGAAGGTTTCCATTTTTAGAAATATTTAGTATATGGCTTAATTTGATTAACACTTGCTGGAAATAAGGTATCTTTATCATATTTACACTTTTGGTCCTTAAGGCTTTCACAATTTACATTTTATACCCCCGAACTTCCAAAATTACATTTTAAACCTTCAAACAACCATAATTACACCTTAAACCCTTGGTTTATCAAATTTACATCATGAGTACTTATTTTAGTGAGTTATACAATCAGACCTCCAATTATTCCATATTTACACATTAGGTCCCTCCAGTTATCAAAATTACATATTCAGTCCTTAAACTTACAATTTCAACTTTTAATTACCAATAGTTACATGTCAAGCCATTAAATTATCAAAATGACACATAATCTCCTGAATATATTTATCTATTCAAAACAGCCCCAAGTTTCTAGAAATTACAAGTTTGGTCCCTCTATTTTAATAAGGTTACATATTAAGTCCTTAACATTTACATTTAAATCATCAATTTATAATAATTACATATTAGCCCAACAAATATCCAAATTTTCACCTTAGTCCCTGAATATCATTAATAACACAATTCGACCACAACTTTTCAGAAATTACAAGTTTAGTCCTTGTATTTAATTTATTTCCATTTCGAATTAACATTTACAATTTAATTCATTATATCACGAATTTTACACATAGACCCTTTATTTTATAATTTTTACAGATTATACATGATTTATATAACATGACAAAAATAGCCCATGAGTTTTAATATTTACAAAACACACCCTTTCATATTTAACTTCAAATCGGTACATATAATTTTTAATCAATTAAAACCCTAGCCGACCCCCAATCATTATGCCATCATAACAACATCATTTATATTCATTATTAATCAGATCTAAACTCTTTCTTGAACCCTAGTCCCACGTTATGCATTTTTGCCCTTATTTCTCTTTTAGCCGATTACAATATAATTCACCAAAATTAGTTTTAAGCTTCAATAAATCAATTAAGCATTTTTCTAGTGTTGTATTAAGATCATAAAGCCCACGAAAATTGTTCACTAGTCCAGGAAAAATCGCATGCATGATTTCTTAATTAAATTCGATTCTAGGGTTTAATATCACAAGAATTATCATACGAATTATACACAATGCATGGATCATTTTTATTATTTTTCTCATGATATATACGATTAATAGAGGCTGGGAAAAATACCAGAGAATTTTTAGAACGAGTGGAAGAGTGTTGCACGAATTATTGATTCTCGGCTAGAACTTTCGAACCACAAGAATTTACCACGGCTTCAAACGGGACCAAATGACCTTGTACATATTTTTCACAGATCATACACAATGTAAGAACTCCAGGAAAATTAAGAAAAGAATTTTTACACGATCGAGTGAATTATTTGGGATTTAATACCTTTCGAGTGAAATATGAAGAAGAAAATCGATAGCTCTTGATCTAGGCTTCTAAAAATCGACTTGCTATTTTTCTAAACTCCTTAGTGATGCAATGAACTCCAGAAAATTGTTCTTGGCTTATGGGAGTGATCGAATGAATTATTGGAGAGGGTTTTGTGTTTGTCGGCTAGGATGAAATTGGTTAAATCAAAGAAAATATTAGGGATCACTATAAAGAGTAAATAGCCGAGTCATAAGGTGATAATGGGCAGAAAATTCGGTTCTATTAGCTGGAGATATTAGTTACCATGTTTAGGATTTAAGTTTGTATTTATCTTGTATCTTAAAATGTAATTTAAATACTTTAATTATGTAATATTTAACATAATTCGGCCATACAATATTTTGAGTGATATAATGCACTTTTGGACTTGTAAAAATATTAATAGCATGATTCATAATTATTTCACTTGATTAGTAGTTCGTTTCCAAAGGTTCGGGATGAATTCGGGACTTTATAATGCTTTTATTCATTTATAAATGTTACGGGGGTAATTTGGTAATTTTGCCACTTGTCAAAATGTTAAATGAAATTCTTAAAATTATTTAGGATCATAACATGTGCATTGTCAGAAGTTGGAATTTATTTGACAAATTATAAGCCTTTAATTAATTTTTTTTTAAACTAGCAGGGGCATTTTGGTAATTTTACATGCTTTAGATTTTAGGGTTTTACATGTAAGAAGGTCCTGCATGTATTCAATTCATTAAGTAGTTTTGTTTTATTGTTTTAGTACGCTTTAATTCATCAGGATTGATGGGCTTGTGTCATGTGACTACGGAAGATCATGCACTCCCCTTAATATTGCTTTCCCATTAATTAAAGTTTATATGTTGATGTCTTTGGTGACTTTTATTAGTGCATTGATAACCTCTGTGTCTAGCTGAGTCTTGCTTGGGTCGCTATGCCCCTTCCTCGCCTATTTATTCTAGCGTCTCTAGAAAAGTAGGATCGACATAAGTAATCATTAAGGGTTTACTCGCCGATAAGATTAGAGCCAACGAGAAAGGTTTAATTATATACACTTCATATAAAACTAGCAATAAAACAAGTGACAAGCTATTTAATTATCAGGACAGGTCTTCTTATTGTCTCGAGTATCTATCTATGTACGTGTGTGCTAATCGCTGATTCGTGCTCATTAGTTTAGTTTTCTATTTAATTATAACCAAATTGTGCCAGTCTCTCAGGCTAAACCCTCTTGCGTTAGATTAGGTTGTATAACTAACTTAGGATATTAAAATACTGATTAGAATAACTAGATAATACGTTCCACTCTTAGTGATTGACACTCTGCTTACCATTATATTCATACTGACCAGGTACACTGCTCGTTAAGTGTGTGTGTTATTGATAAGTTGGCTAAATATAAATTTAAAACTTGAGTAGGCATTAATACTGCTAAAATGCAACGACACATCACGCGCATCAAGTTTTTGGCGCCGCTGCCGTGGAGTGAATTGTTATTATCTGTTAATTTGATTAAGTATTTTAATTTGGTTTTTCTTTTTAGTTTTTTTTAGATTCTAACCACTAACCCTGTTGTATATTAGATAGATTGCATTCATTGTATAATTTGCATATTTACTGTTTTTGTGTGTTTTTATTTTCTGTAATTTTTGTTTCTTTTTGTTTGTTTTTATTTTTGTTTTTCTTTTTTCTGTATTTTTCTGCATTCTGCTGTCGTTGTATTGTGCTGATACAAACGATACGGCGGATCTGTTTTCACAGATACGGCGTATTGCGTTTAATTTTTATAAAATACAACGCATTTAATAAATTCGAGTACGACGCATCTTTCCCCAAGATACGGCGTATTCTGTTTTTAATAAGAAATTTTTCTAAACGCTAACGCCATACGACGCATCTGTTTTAACAGATACGGCGTATTTTCTATTTAAATTAAAAACAGTTTTTCGAATTATTAAACAGAAGCGACGCATCGATCTTTATCGATACGGCGCATCTACTAAATCAAAAATCTTGTATTTTGAAACGTAACAAGAACAAAATAAGGAGTTGAACGTGATTCTAACTTGAAGACTCTGGAATAAAGACAAGTGCTGACCGGGAGACAACCCGAAGGAAGTTTTTTTTCTTTTCTGTTCTGTGTCGAGTGTGTCAGACCTGCAGAAGATGCGGCGCATCTCCATCATAAGACGCGGCGCATCACCTGCACTAGTCATATCTTATTTCATTTTCTGCATTTTTATTTTTGACTTTAAAACTTTCTGTCAGTTTATTTAATGCGGCGCATCCCTGATTAAGGATGTGACGCATCTTTTATTCTGATTCGTATTTATTCCAGGCTCGATATGGCGTATCTTCTTCATTAAGATACGGCGTATCGACTGACCTGATGATTTACAGTTTAATTTTTTTTGTTTTATTTTTACTAACTACTAATGTATTATGCAAGTTTGAACCTTCTTAACTCAGGTGTGTTAAAGTCTAAATGGTATTATAGATTCTTGCATTTTTGTAGATACATCATTTATGAAGCTTAAACGTTCTCATCCACAAGAAAGTTGATTTTTTCTCTTATACGAATAATGGAGGATCATACCGACCAAATCTCAGGGGAGTTTTTCTGTTCTAATTCTTTTATTTTCCAGTTTTTAACCTTTGACACAAACAACGAGGACGTTGTTTAACTTAAGTGGGGGGATGGAGAATTAGAACACTTACTTGTCCTAAACTTTTTCAAAATATGCTTAAAATGCGCTTAATATATCAAAATTAAATTTTTTTTTAGCATGTTTTTGTTTAAAGTCTAAATTACATAACCGCACACATAACTCTATTCTTTCAAAAATATTAAAACTTTAGTGTGCCGGTGACTTGTAAACTTTAGAACTTGGCTTGTATACTATTCGAGACCACCATAATAAGTATTATCTATATAATTGGAGTGACTTGTCTAAATTGGTAAATTTCTAGGATTACACCCAAATAGCCTTTATATGTTATGTGATATTAACTAACTACACTGGTTAGTTAACCCCCGTATAAACCATTTGTTTACTCTCACTTTTAGAGTAAGATACCCTAGAAAAACCCTCAGAGCCATTCCTTTCGTTTCTTACACCTTTGTTATACTGTTTCGATACACCCTTACACCTTAGCCTACCCTGTAGATTAAAATCCGTGGTTAATTGCTTTAGGCAAAGTGTGTTTCCTTACATTACCTGTGTTCGCGTACTTAATTCATTATCTTTGGTTAGGTCGGGAAATTGCACAATGCAATTGGTATGAAAGTAAATATTGTATAACTTTTAGTTTATTTTTCGTGTGTTTGATACTTTCACTATTACTGTTATTTCTGAAAGTATGAAGAGTATGGAAAAATTATCCAGAAAAATAGTGATAGAAAAGTTGTAAAATTTTACACATATATGTTAAAGTTTAAAAAAAAAAAAAAAAAAAAAAATTAAAAAAAAAATAGAAAAGAAAAAGAAAAAGGAAAAGTTGGAAGTTTGTTTTAACCAACTTATGTAAAGTTTTGTATTAAGTGGGAGATATCACCACAATTTGTTGTAGTATATTATATTTATGGATTGAATGGGAGTTGGCCGTTATGGGAACACCAACTAAGGTTATTCTTTGATTGAGATTTTGTTGAGTATAATTCGTGTCTACCTAAAGCGTGTGTTTCAAGTGTTAAAGCGTGAGTTATTCAATGATATGAGTCTTATTCATGGGATGGTTGGGAAAGTGATTAACCACACTTAGGATTTTAATTTATCTGTTTTGTTTATTTTTCATTTTACACCAATTTGTATCCCAAATATTATCCATACCCTATATCATTCTTCATCCAAACCTTTGATTTATTGAGATTAGGGATTTGAGCAATCTTAAGTATCGTATTCGTGGATTCGGCTATTTATTTATTATTTTGTCACCCTTTTTGATATAATATTATTGGTGAAGATTACTTGGTCCTATCTTTAGCCCATTCGAGTTAAGGAATTGAGCAATTGCAAGTATCGTGGTCGTGGATTCGATCATGTATTTGTAATTTTGTCGCCTTTTCTGGAATATGAGATCGATAGAGATTAAAAAGGATGATCAACCCTTAACCAACAAACCCTTTTTACCGCTTTAGACTTGTTACTCCTTGGCTTTAGTGGGGGAGATGCGTATACTTGCCAAGCCTATGATAGAATATTCGTCACGCCTAAACGATTTAGAATTGTTTTACATTAAAAATTATTTTGGTTTCTACTTCGTTAAGTGTTTGGTTGTGTGATTATGACAAAACGAATACGTGCTTAAATATAAAAATAAATCCTAATATCTTTTAGGATACATTTTCATATGATTAATTCTAAGGTTTACTTGGGGACAAGTAAAGTTCAAGTGGGGGGATATTTGATGAACTCAAATAAGTACATTTTATTATCATCATTTATCCTATTTATTTGACTTGTTTTATTATATTATATATGAGAATCGATACATTAATGTTTACTTTAGTAATTCTCAGGTAAAAACAAGCATTATGTGAAACTTGGCGATTTTGGACTAATTATGGAGCAAAACAAGCGAGATGTCAAAAGTCTACTGAAATCCAGAAGATGCGCCGTATCTCACTCAACAAATACGACGCAATATCATACTTAGATGAATTCGAAGACCATTGCCTGACTTTGAAGAATGCGCCGCATGCAATTCTGTCATGCGCAGCATATGAAACTTTGGTCAAAGAAGAAGATCAAGCTGGTTCTACTCCAGATACGCCGCAATATACTTCTAACATACGGCGTATCACTATCAAGATTTCACCAGTTATAATCCAAGACAGCTAGAGTACATGCGCCGCATACAAAGATCAAGTTACGCTGCATCTGAAGACGGTGTACGAATATTCTGTAACACCCGGTAATTTTCCAAAACCTTTCTAGCCAATTATTTTAAAACTTTGCATTACCTGAGAACTTAAACTTTTCATTATACTTGTTTGGGCTTGAGAAATGAGAGATATTACCAGAAACGAGAATATTGTCCCTATTAGCGAACCAGCACAACCTAGAAAGCACGAAACGTATCGTATGTGTCAAAAATATTTATTTTTGAAAGTATTGCAAATTTATACTCGTTTTTATTGGAAAAATCATTTCGTGAACGATGGCGCAAGTTTCGTTAATTTTCGAGTCCGTTTGGTATGTCAAATAGGTCCCGCATTGATTTCATCAAAAGTATTGCTAGTTTGGCAAGAAAGGCCCCTCCGCCCCATGTTTCATTTTAAACCCTCACTTTTTAATTTACATTTCCACCCCTTCCCCATTTCATATATAAACCATTTTATATTATTTATTTCATTTTCATCACATAAACACACACCTCTCTCTCTCTCTCTCTCTCTCAATATTCTCTCTCTCTCTCTTGGTCTCGCCGGCCGGCCACCACCTTCTTCTCCGGCCAAAATTCCGGCGACCACCGTGCCGGAAAATTTTTCGGCGAAACTACTTCTTTGCCGAATCATTAGATCGGCTAGTTTATAATATTTCTGGAGTTTTTGAGCCTTCGGCTCCCACCACAACACCACCCACGCGCCACCACCTCCTGCCATCACCACCGCAAGCCACCACCACCATCCTCTCCATCTTCTTTTCGGTAAAAACCCCTTCACGCGCCACTATTTCTTATTTTTCTTAAAATTTTTAAAACCCTAATTTCATTTTTTTTAAAATCCGAATTAATATTATTGTTTTGTTGATAAAATGGTTGTAATAATTTGTGTAAAACCCTCGTGTGGGCCCCTTTTGGTCTCGACAGTCAACTTGGTCAAACACCGAGTCAACCGAGTTGACTCGGTGTGGAAACTCGTGATGTTGTTCTTATTCTTGATGTCCTTTTGATGTTATTGTTGTTGTTGGCTCGGGTTAGATCCGTGTGAGGGTCCGTTTGGTTGCTTCGCTCTCGGCAGCCGACGGCTAGCCAAGCCGTGACTCACGGCGAGTCACGGCGAGGCTTGATGTGTAGTTAAATTTAGGATAGGCTTGGTTGGATTTGTGTGGTTAGGATTATATCCGATTAGGGTTAGGATTCAGATATTGGATTTGCTCGTGTCGTAGTTGTGTTTGGGTTTGAATATTTTCTCTTATTGTTCTTGTGATATCAGTTTAATGGTAGTGTAGTATTGTTTGAGTTTGATGGAATTTGGGTTCGTTTGGTTCGACAGTCGACACATAGTCGAGCCGTGACTCATTTCGAGTCACGCCAATAATTATTGTTGTGGTTGTTATTTATTTGTGTCGGGTTACGGTTTCGGCTTAAGTTTTATTTAAAATGGACTAACGATTATGAAACGATAAATAACAAGGTTTAATTATAGTTAAGAGGTTATTGCAACACATGGACTTGGATTCGGATTATTATTGTGACGATATATGTTATGGACGTATTGGATTTACGGTATTGGTTATTTGGACATTATGGACCCTTTGGTACATGAGACGGAAGGGTACGTTAGACTCATAAGAGCTTAACCTACCTGGACCCGAACAATACAAAATGGTCGATAAAACTAAACAACTAATATTCACGCGAATGATATGTCCAATTATATATTTAAAATTGTAAAACTTGTTAACAATTGGAATATTCAAATAAGTCGTATGACTTGGAAATGTTTTATAAACGGGCAATTCATGCCGAAATTTCGTGAAATGTTTATAAAACTTAAACTATTTATAATTTATTAAATATTCCAAAACCTTTTCAAAACTCTTATGTTTTAACGATCATAACATCTATTTTGGGAAAAACGGGGAAAAGCCGAAACTATCTATCGAGGTCGTTTGTTTGGTTATTTATTCTCTTCTGAATTAATTCTTTCTTTCGTATTCCTTCTTTTCTCTTCCCTCGTCCTTCTTGAGTGTTCGTTCGTTTCCGCCGACTTGTCATCTTTTTACCCTTTTCTAGACTTCCACACGAGACTTAAACGTATTTTCTTTCAAACGCCATTGAAACTAAAAACCTTTTATACGAGTATTATTTATTAAATCATTTTGGATATTATATCTGAGTTATGTCATTAATTGATTAGGTTGTGCTGAGGTTCATTTGCTGTGCCGTACCATCTGATTGATTATCTCGTTTTCTCTGTGACTAAGGTGTGATTCATAGCCCCACTTGTGCACTTTTAATTATTTTTAAACCCATGGGGGAGATACATGCTACTTACTATTTTTCTGAGCACAATGGTTTATTGTATGCTATTCCTGATTGACGCTATATATGCTAAGTACCTTCCTTGCCAAAAGCAAGACCCTCGATCATGAACCACTAATCACCTGCGGGTGAGCGCGATTATAGTTTATAGGCCTATAGGATTGACCGTCCCATTCGTGTTGACCAGTTAGGCAACACGGGTGTACTGTATATCGAATACCTAGGTATTTGGCAAGATACCTACTGGAGGGCAAATGTTATGATTATGAAATTCCGCGGTTATTGTCGACTTATGCCAGAGTTACTGGTACCTCGGTTAACGCATTGTGTGTCATGAGCTTAGCGAAACAAACGAAAGATATCCTGATTGAATATGTGAAGCTTCCAGATTAAAATTCTTGTGCTCAAACTATTATTTTACTAAACCTATGAATTGCACTCAACCTTTGTGTTGACTTTTTAGCATGTTATCTCAGGTATTTGATTTATGAAGTGTGCACGAGGAAGGGCTGAAGGTTCCGGATGGCTATCTGTGGGTTGTGTTTTGTTATTTCTATCTAAATTTTCCGCTGCAAACTACTTTATTTTTCCGCTGCAAACTATTTCATTATCCGCTGCTAAATGTGTTAAGAGTCTTTTGAACTCTAATGGTTGAACTTTGTATTTGAATGTGGTATTTTATTAAAACGTCTCGTTATGAGATTGTTTATCTATGATTTTGACTCACTACCCCTCGAGTAGCACCCCAAGCTCAGTCCCGCTGCCATATGTCGAGTTGGGGGTGTTACATATTCCAGAATATATTAATCTTGGATCCTACGCAAAGTTAAGTCAATGCGCCGCATCTATCAACTTAATGCGCCGCATCGATCCCTCAGACAAAAACTATAAATACCCCAAGGTCAGACGAATTTAAGAGACCTTTTGTATAACCCTAGAGCTGAATCCAGACGACCAAGCAGCACAAGACACACCTCAAACAAAGATACAAGAGCTGTAAGAAGGTCCTGCATGTATTCAATTCATTAAGTAGTTTTGTTTTATTCTTTTAATACGGTTTAATTCATCAGAATTGATGGGCTTGTGTCATGTGACTACGGAAAATCATGCACTCCCCTTAATATTTCTTTCCCGTTAATTAAAGTTTATATGTTGATGTCTTTGGTGACTTTTATTAGTGCATTGATAACCTCTGTGTCTAGCGGAGTCTTGCTTGGGTCGCCATGCCCCTTCCTCGCCTATTTATTCTAGCGTCTCTAGAAAAGTAGGATAGACATAAGTAATCATTAAGGGTTTACTCGCCGATAAGATTAGAGCCAACGAGAAAGGTTTAATTATATACACTTCATATAAAACTAGCAATAAAACAAGTGACAAGCTATTTAATTATCAGGACAGGTCTTCTTATTGTCTCGAGTATCTATCTGTGTACGTGTGTGCTAATCGCTGATTCGTGCTCATTAGTTTAGTTTTCTATTTAATTATAACCAAACTGTGCCAGTCTCTCAGGCTGAACCCTCTTGCGTTAGATTAGGTTGTCTAACTAACTTAGGATATTAAAATACTGATTAGAATAACTAGATAATACGTTCCACTCTTAGTGATCGACACTCTGCTAACCATTATATTCATACTGACCGGGTACACTGCTCGTTAAGTGGGTGTGTTATTGATAAGTCAGCTAAATATAAATTTAAAACTTGGGTAGGCATTAATACTGCTAAAACGCAATGACACATCACGCGCATCATCATTCTCATGTTAGAAAGATAGAAATTCCTATTTTTGCCTATTGAGATGATAATTCATCAATACTTGACTTAATGAGACTTAACTATATCTATTAAAACTAAGTTGATGAAGATGTCATATTATGCATGAGAATTTTACAAATATGTGTCAACATATTTTAATCTTGTATTTGGAATCTAAGGTTATTGGATGACATCTTTTAAGTTAAGTTTTAGTATGTGTTATGAAAGTGATTTGATCATCTAAGACCAAGAAATGAGATTGTGTGTGGACTATGTTAAATTAAGAACGTTCTCAAGAAAGTTCTTTGGAACAAGAATCTAAGTAAAGTTACCAACTTTAATAGATCTTGGATATTCTCTAGAGATGTGTAGTTTTTAACATTGGATATATACAAGGTTTGAACTAGATTATGAGCAGGGTTTGGTTATGTTGTACGCTTGAAGGGAAATAGATACGTATGGTATCTTTCAACAAGTAAGATTATCTCTTAGGATAATGTTATCATGCTTAAGTATGACAAAATGAGGAAGATAGTTCATAGATCTTGTAAATGTTTGTTTAAGATCATTTAGCCGATGAGGTGTAATGAAATCTCTTGTAACACAACCATTCATGTTGCAAGGAGAGAATGATGGATAGGATATATATTATCCCTTTTAACAATATGAAAGCTAAACATGTGATATCTTAGGCATGAATGTTTTTCGAAACATCATGTTTTCCTAAATGAAGATATGAATCCAAAGTGTTTGAATTTGATAGTCCTATCCTAAATGATGACAAGAGAAATTCACTTGAGTTTCTTATGTATACTTCTCAAGAGTCATTGTCACTTGGGGTACATGAGGTTGGCTTTGAGAATGCATTTTTGTTAGCATTTAAATTATTAAGTGATGGTCATTTGTAATATCAAAGAATTGTGTGTCGTGTAACTAAGTCTAGGAGTGTGGGCTTTTGTTTAGCTAAAATGTTAGAAATATCCATGTAATAGTCCAAACTCCAAAAGCTCACTCAAGGCCCAACCGAAAGCCTTTAGGGCATCAAGGGCGTCCCATCTCACTCTATATATAACACACTCTCACCACAAAAATAGTGTGCCTCAAAGTGTAGTAAAGGTGAGAGTTTGTGTGTGCTCTAAGTTTGTGTTTGTTTTCTTTCATTCGAAGCTAATAAATACCAAGTATTTCATTCATACGATCCATATCACTTTCATCTTTATTCTATTCTTGTTGAGTGTCATGAGTAGTATAATATAGTAGTATAGTTGTAGTGATAAAGTAGTAGATTCTAGTCTTAACAAGTGGTATCAATACGCCAAACAAGGAAATAGGATCTAGTTGTGTCTCGTTGGGATTAAAAGTATGCTTAAGGTTGCGTTATTCTTAATATAACGAGTACTTTTTGTGTCGTGTTTGCTTTTAACGTGTGTTTTAAGGTTAAAGCTTGAAGCTTTTTGGTTTTTACGTGAAGTTTAATAAAAAAGGTGGTAACTTTTGAGTTTATACGTGAAGTTAAGAGTGTTTTGGTGAAAAAGTTACAATCTTTGTGTCGAAATATTGGGTCTAGATCATTTTGGCGACAAAAGGTGGTAACGTTATTGGTTTGTACGAGTATTTAGTTGTTTTTGATCGAAAAAAGGAGGCTACAAAAAGTTGCGACTTGAATCTTCATTGTGTTGTGATTTTTATCCATTTCTTTTATAAGAAGTGTGATAAAAAAAGGAGCTTCATCGACTTGAAAAAATATATTCTCTTGTATAAGAATTTAGATAAAAAGGGGTTTATAGGAATTGCTGTGTTTGACAATTTCTATAAAAGAGGGTTTATAGAAATTGTATAATTTCTATAGGAATTGTGAGAAGCTATTTTATCGCAATTCTGGCAAGCATACTTTTATCGCAATTGTCCTGCTGGTCAACCTTATCGCAAACCTTGGTCAACACTCTCAATCGCAATTGTACAAGCTTGGTTTTATCGTAATTGTCCCGAAGTCCCTTATCGCAAATGTATTGAAGTTCTTTCTCAAATTGTCATAACTGGTCCCTTCTCGCAATTGTCCAGGAGATCTTTTCGCAATTGTCAAAACTAGTCCTCTATCGCAATTGTTTTAAACGTATAACAACTTAAATAATTTTTATAAATTCGATTTGAACTTTTAATTTCTACAACATCAAAGATCGCGGACTCGGTATTCTCTCGCTTGTATAAGTGTGACGAATACTTCGACAAAGGAATATCTACTAGTTTGTATAAATTAGTTAGATCGTTTATATAAATTGCCAATTTATATAAATTGCATAATTCTATATAAATTGAAATTTTGCCATAATTTGTATAAATTTTGGTCTAAATTGAAATTTCTATAGAAATTGCCATTTTATCTAAATTGTAATTTTCATAACTTTGTCGAATTTGTGAACTTTTGATTTCGTCTAAATTATAGTCTAGTCAAATTTAGTAACTTTATTTAAATTGATACATTTATCTAAATTGTCATAGTTGATCTAAATTGCAAGTAACTTCAAACGATCATCATCAAAGAACCAAGACTTCACAACAACAACTAAGTTTAACCTTCAACAACCACAACTCCTATTTCGTTGCAACGATCCTGAATCAACTTTATCATACAACATGAACAATGACTACTCAACAAGACATCCATGCAGCCGGTGCAGAAAACCGTTCTCCCATGCTAGAAAAAGGTGGTTATCTTCCATGGACAAGCCGTATGCTTCGCTATATCAAAACCAAAGACAATGGTAAACTCCTGCTTCACTCCATCAATCATGGACCATTCAAGCCTCGTCAAGTGTTAGACCCTGGGGATCCAAATGGAACACCTCCCACACCACCATTCTATCGTGATCAAGAAGAACATGAATACACAGAACATGATAGGAAGCAAATTGCAGCTGATGACTTAGCAATGCACTTAATTCAACTTGGTTTACCACGAGAAATATTTGCTGCTATTGATAGTTGTGAAACTGCTTATGACATGTGGGAGAGAGTTAGAAGGCTTTGTCATGGCACTGAAATTGGACAACAAGATGTTGAGAACAAGCTTTTAACTGAAT
Source organism: Artemisia tridentata subsp. tridentata (assembly GCA_021014915.2). Taxonomy (NCBI): domain Eukaryota; kingdom Viridiplantae; phylum Streptophyta; class Magnoliopsida; order Asterales; family Asteraceae; genus Artemisia; species Artemisia tridentata. Next base: position 145,783,029 of record CP139506.1, read on the forward strand.
GGGAAAAGTTCACTTCCACTCCAGCGGAACCCATTGAGTCCTACTACACAAGGTTTTGCACTCTAATGAATGAGCTCATCAGGAAAAAATTTACACCAAGGCAAATTGTTCAAAACATCAAGTTCATCAACAACTTACTAGAGGAATGGGGACGATATGTCACTATTGTCAACCAAACATAGGATCTTCATCAGGTGAACTATGATCAACTCTATGACTTTCTCAAACAAAACCAGGCAGAGGCAAATGAAGTCAGGAAAGAGAAGCTAGCCAAGCAACATGATCCTCTTGCATTACTTGTTCAATCACAAACACCTTCAACAGTGAATACACAACCATCATTATCAACTCCCACTCAGAACTACATGCAACAACAATTCGTTCCACAAACTGCTATCATACCACAACAACCATTCTACCCACAACAACAACAAGTCATTCCACAACAACAGTATCCACCATTCCAAGAAGCAGAAGTCAATGACCAGGATGAAGCTATTGCTGTTATGACACATGCATTTGCCTTAATGTCAAAAGCATTCCAAGGACGCTATTCCAAACCAACTAACAACAACCAAAGAATTTCATCGAACACTCGCAACAGGCAGATTGCACAGCCGAGTTTCAACATGGGTCATCAAGGACAAATGGTTGAAGTTTATGGGAATCAGTAAGGATATGCTACAGGGTTTCAGATGGGTAATCAAGGGCAGTATGCAGGAAATCAGATGGGTCAGTATGCAGGGAATCAGATGGGTCAGGTTGTTGGAAATCAAAGGGGTCAGAATGTTGGGAATCAGAATTTTGGTAATCAGTTTGGGAATGTTGCTCCAGTTGCTGGGAATGTTAGGAATATAAATCAAGGGAATATGTTCAAGTGTTTCAACTGTCAGGGTATTGGCCACATGGAAAAGAACTATCCCACCAAGCCTATAAAGAAAGATCCAGCTTATCTACAGAAAGCATTGCTGTTGGCACAGAAGGAAATGGCCGGGTTACAGTTGAGTGCAGAAGAGAATGATTTCATGGCACTTATGGATGATATGGAAGACCTTGAGGATATCGATGCCAACTGCATTTTCATGGCAAATCTTCAGGAGGTTAAATATGATACAGATTCTGAAGCACCTCCTGCTTATGATATCAATGGAGTCTCTGAGGTACAACCATATGCTACATGTCACAATAATGAAATATTTGATATGTCACCTCAAAATGAACAGCATCCTGCGACTCCTACTCTCACTTATGATACATATATGGACAACCCAAGTTGTACCAATACAAATTTGGAAAATCCAGATATGGATCCTAATGGAGGCTTCGAGTCACAGCATACTGAGAATGATGAGGAAACACGTGCGTTATTTGAATCATTATTGAATAATTGTAGTATTGAAATTGAAAAGGTCAAAAAGATCAATCACGATGTTAAGGCCGCGAATGAAAAATTGGCCGCTGAGCTTGAGAGATATAAGGTGAATGAACAAGCTTTTGAATTTAATAACAAACGACAGTCAGAATTAGAAATTGGTGATCGAAACTCCGTTTCAAGAGAAAAACAACTGCAAATCAAGTTTGACACATTAGATGTTAATTTGAACTTGAAAATAAATCCTTAAACACGGAAATTTCAGAATTAACCAGCCAACTTTCTAAACAAAAATCAATTTGTTCTGATCTTGAAATAGAAAAGAAAGAATTGAATGCAAGGTTTTCAAAATGAGAAAATGACCTTCTTGATGAAATCATTGAAAAACAAGAAACCATTAAAAAGTTGGAAGATTTGCTTGTAAAAACAGGTCAAGAAAGCTCTCTAATTAACAATCCAAACCCGATTTTACATACAATGAAAAAAATGGCTATCGGTTGTGAAAAACCTAATAATCTCACGAAAGTTCAGAAAGAACAGAATGTGTTATATAATGGTAGTGTGCTAAATGATAAACATGATCCTCCCGAGGTTCGGGATTCATATGAAATGATTGAGCTTGCTGAAGAGAGTAGAATTAAAATGCGACAAATGAACACAGAAATCAAACCAATTGATTATAATAAGCTTAACACAATTTCTGGCGTACATCTTGTTCAAAAAGAGTCACCAATGTTTTTCAAAAAACCAGTGGTTGTCTCAAAACGAAAAGTTGTTTCCAAACATCTTTCTAACATCAAACAAATGTCCTCTAGCAACCCTTTTATCACAAGTGAAGCTAGACGATATTTGGATGATCTTAAAAAGAAAATGGAAAATTTTCAAAGTCTTCTTAAAAACAAAACATAAATCAGTATCAACAACTGGCATTCAAGTTTTCATGCTGAATAGAAAAAGATGTTTGAAAAAGACATTTTTCCTCCTCTAAACGCCATTAGTATAAGAATACTTAATGTGGAAAATGCGCTTTTAAAAGAAACAGCCGACTTTGCCAAGGACCACACATCTCTGATAAAGGAAGCGAATGAAAACATTGAATATATCAAAGTTTTGGAAAGACACAATGACACTCTCTTCGAAGTAGCTCTATCGACTGATATTATGTCTATAATTTACCGAACATATTATGTGGAAGACGATGAAAGACTTCGAGCTGAGACTTCTGAAATTGTTGAAAAATATGAAAATGCGCTTGTTAAGATTGAAAAGGAAAATGTCACATATTTTAAACAACTTGATCGGAAAAAGGAAGAATGCAAGTACGACAAATTATCGTATGAGCGTGCTTACCAAAACATGAAAAAACAAAATGATCTTTTGAAGTCTCAGCTTGAAAGTCAAAATAGGAAGGGTGAAGAAACTAAGATTGCAAAATCAAAAATGTCAATTTCTCAATGTGTTCCAACACACTTGCCTAAGGAAAGTGATAAAGGAAAAGAGAAAGTTGTTTTCAAAACATCGAATGTGATAGCACCTGGCCTTTATTGAATTAGTCCCACTACCGCGTCTACCTCTACATCTCAAACATATAGGGCGAAAGACAAAAGTGTGAAAGCAAATCCAATTGAGACTAGGAATGCTAAAACAAATTCAAATGACAACAAGATAAATCCTAATGCGTGTGCCTTACCTTCTATAGGAGTAGAAAGTACCTCTAGGAGCAGCAGACTAAAGCCTAGGAGCAATACAAGGAATAGAGTCTCGCCTGTCTCTGAGAGTGAAAGCAAGAATAAAACAGAAGAAGTAGAAGAACACCCTAGGAATTTATCACTTTCGAATAAGAAACATATGTCATCTGGATGTAATGTTAAGAGTACTATTTCGTGAGCATGTAATGACTCTGTTTGTTTAATGTGCAAGAAATCTTTGTCTGAAAATGTTTGTGATGATATTGTTTCTAATAATGAGAATAATAAGCCTGAACAGAAAGATGTTCCATCAGGAACTAGTGCTAAGACTAGATATATTCAAAGACTTATTGCAAAATCTAAGTCAACCACTAGTCGCATATTGCCTAGGAACTATCTTAAGTTTTTCACTTGGATACCAACGGGTAGAGAATTTACTTTAGTAAATGGTAAATTATTGGCTCCAAAAGAACCAGTAAAAACTGTCTATGAATGTGATTCTTCTGTTACCCCTAACCCAATGGAACCAAATGATAAACGGTTTCCAAATGCAAAATCATCTGTTATTGGCAGGTTATCGAAATATGTCTTTGGATCGTCGACTCGGGTTGCTCTAAGCACATGACCGGGAATCTGAAGCTGCTGATCAACTTTGTATGGAAGTTCATGGGAACTGTTCGGTATAGAAATGATCATGTAGCAGCTATTCTGGGTTATGGAGATCTTCAGTTCGGGAATTTCTTAATCACTCGGGTTTACTATGTCGAAGGGTTGGGACACAATCTATTTTCAGTCGAGCAGTTTTGTGATGCAGATTTAGAGGTTGCATTTAGGAGAAATACTTGCTTCGTTAGGAATTTGATTGGAGATGATCTCTTAACTGGAAATCGTGGAACCAATCTCTATGCTATCAACATAAACCAAATGGCCTCTTCATCACCAATTTGTCTCATGACAAGAGCTGATGAAACTAAGTCCTAGTTGTGGCACAGACGGTTATCCCATCTCAACTTCGACACCTTAACTAAGCTTGCCAAAGACGACATCGTCACCAGTCTCCCAAAGTTTAAATACACCAAAGATCACTTATGTCCATCCTGTGAGCAAGGCAAAAGCAAACGGGCAACATACAAACCTAAAACTGTACCCAGTTCGGTCGATAAGTTACATTTATTGCATATGGACTTATGTGGCCCAATGAGAGTTGAGAGTATCAATGGGAAAAAGTATATTCTTGTTATCGTCGATGACTACTCAAGATATACATGGGTAAGGTTTTTAAGGTAAAAAGACGAAGCACCAGGCATCATCATCACCTTTCTGAAGCGCAGTCAAGTTTTACTTCAAGCTCCAGTTAGGATTGTAAGAACTGACAATGGCACGGAATTCACTAATCAGGAATTAATAACATATTTTGAAGAAATTGGAACTACTCACCAGACATCAGTTGTTAGAACTCCACAGCAAAACGGGGTAGTTGAAAGAAGAAATAGAATTCTTGTGGAAGTTGCTCGCACAATGCTGATTGATTCCAGTGCACCGTTATTCTTATGGGCTGATGCTGTTGCCACTGCTTGTTTCACTTAGAACCAATCCCTTATCCATCCAAGATTTAATAAAACCCCATATGAGCTAGTAAACAACAGAAAACCCGACATCTCTTACTTTCATGTATTTGGCGCTTTGTGCTATCCTACGAATGACAGAGAAGATCTGGGGAAGCTGAAAGCTAAAGGCGATATTGGTATCTTTATTGGTTATTCAGATAACTCGAGGGCATTCAGGGTGTATAACAGGAGAACTAAAAGGATTATGGAGAAGATGAATGTGAAATTTGACGAGATTTCACAGATGGCTTCTGAGAGACTCGCTCTAAAACCCACGCTTAACCCGATGGCTTCTAATCATACCAGATTAGGACCCGCAGCAAACAGTCAAACTTCTGGACATATTAGTTCAGGACTCATACCCCAAGGAGCTCAGTCAACTAATATTGACAAACCAACAAATCAAGAACTGGACACTTTCTTCGAGTATATGTATGATGAATACTATGGTGGACCTTTGACAAATGCATCACAACAACGTTCCGCTGCACCCGCTCAAAATCATCAACCACCACCACCGCATGATGCATCAACAACATTTGAAGCTGACGCACCAACTCCCTCAACGTCATCAACATTTACTCCAGCAACTCCAGTAATTGAGATTGTGTTACCAAGAGTTGATGAGCAAAACCAAAATACACCAATTCAAGAAGACCAACAACAAAACGATGCGGTGTTAGAAGAAGAACCATTCGATAATCCATTTGCAACGGATTCTGTAGAATCATCTTCAAGGTTACATGAACCATCTAACACGCATTCGTCAAATCCAAGGTACCCTTCTACGTTACAGTGGACAAAAGACCATCCAATAGAACAAGTCATTGGTGAACCCTCATGGCCAGTTCAGATGAGAAAACAGCTCGCCACCGATTTCGATATGTGCATCTACGTCTTCTCAGTCAGTTTGAAAAAGCCAAAGAACATTCGGGAGGCGATGGCAGATAATGCTTGGATTGAAGCGATGCGGGAAGAACTTCTCCAATATCAATTACATGACACTTGGGATTTAGTGCCGAGACCAATCGACAAACTCGTCATTGATCTTAAGTGGTTATGGAAGAACAAAAAGGATGAGGAGATGGCTGTAATTCGCAAAAAAGCTCGTCTAATGACCAAGGGATTCAGACAGGAAGAGGGAATTGATTTTGAGGAGTCATTCGTGCCAGTAGCAAGGCTTGAGGCAGTCAGGATTTTCTTAGCCTACGCGGCTCACAAGAACATCATGGTCTATTAGATGGATATCAAGACGGCTTTCTTAAATGGAACTCTGAAAGAAGAAGTGTACGTGAGTCAGCCAGACAGATTCGTCGACAAAGATCATCCAGACTACGTCTACAAGCTAAAGAAAGCTATCTATGGTTTGAAACAAGCCCCAAGGGCATGGTACGACGAATTATCATCTTTCCTACTTCTTAATTATTTCACCAAAGGAACAATTAACCCGACCTTATTTACTAAAAAATTCAAAGATGACATCTTGATTGTTCAGATTTACGTGGATGACATAATCTTTGGGTCTACTAATCCGAAACATTCAAAACATTTTGAAAATCTCATGAAAATTAAATTTGAAATGTCTATGATGGGCGAATTAAAATTCTTCCTTGGACTTCAAATCCATCAATCCCATCGTGGTATTTTCATAAATCAGGCTAAATATACAATTGAGATTTTAAAGAAACATGGAATGGAAAATAGTGACTTTGTTGGTACACCAATGGTCACTTCACCTAAAATAGGTGCAGAATTATATGGGAAACCCATCGATACGAAGAAATATCGGATCTTGTTTGGGTCTCTCATGTACTTAACTGCTAGTCGACCCGATATACATTTTGTTGTCTGTTTATTAGCACGGTTTCAGGAAAGGCCTACCGAACTTCACTTCCAAGAGGTTAAACGGGTCTTTCGGTACCTACGAAGAACCATTAACATGGGACTTTGGTATCCGAAGGATTCGGAGTTTACACTAACAGCCTTTTCAGATGCGGACCATGCCGGTTGCCGAGTCACAACAAAAAGTACATCCAGGGATTTCTGGGAGAAAAGCTAGTAGGCTGGTCATTAAGGAAACAATACTGTACGGTGTTATCAAACGTAGAAGCCGAGTATGTGTCTCTATCTACGTGTTGTGCCCAAGTTCTATGGATGAGGACACAACTCACAGATTATGTCTACTCTTTCAACTGCATACCTATGTATTGTGATTCGAAAAGTGCCATAGCCATCTCGTGCAATCCAGTTCAACATTCCAAGACCAAGCGTATTAGAGTCCGCTATCATTTCATAAAGGAACGCGTAGAAGAGGGCACTGTGGAACTATTTTTCGTGAAGACTGAATACCAACTCGCCGATCTATTCACTAAAGCTCTTCCAAAAGAGAGATTTGACAATTTAGTTCAATGAATTGGCATGCGAAGCCTAACTTCCGAAGAGTTAGAAAGTCTTCTCGAAACTTCTTGAAATCATTTCGCTGTAAATAGATATAGATATATGTAGATAGATATAGATTCAAAAAAAAAATGATGTATATTCTTTTTCCGATATGTCTCTCGTATAATCAATATTCTGTACGTGTCTAGAAATGTCATTCAACAATGATACGGATGTGTACATATGCTTGAGCGAGAACATATCTTCTCTCAATTTCTTCACAATGGCTTCGGAACAATTCAGTTTCGGACCCGCACTCCAATGATGGCTTTCATATACATCAGTACGAAACCCGCACTTAAATGAAGACTTCTGATTATTTCTGATCAGGACTCGTAATCAAAGACAACATATTCCAACTTCATGTAAATCCGTCTATCTCTTCACAAGAATCTCATTTAATCAGCTGAAATAAAAAATATCACTACGTGCTATTTTTGAGGGGGAGATTAGGTACAAGGGGGAGAAGACGTGATTAAATGTGATCAAAAATCGTGGAATTAAATCTCAGAGGAGCTCACCAGATGGACTCAAATCAGATTTAACCCTCGAATTGACGAAACTAAATGTCCGTTATCGAAAAGACTTGTCCGGGACGGGTAATAATTTCAAGCTGGTTTTCCAGTGATGTAAGCGTGTCTCGCAAAGGACTTGTCTGAGTAGAATGTACCAATTCGAGAGATGATCATTGAATATGACCGGGACGGGTAATAATTTCAAGCTAGTCTAACTAGTGATGTAAACGTGTCTCGCAAAGGTCATGTTCATTGAAAATCGATCATTTCAAAAGTGCGAACTCTACCCAACATGTGCAATTTTTATCTTACAAATGCATGAGCACATGTGAAGGGGGAGTATTTCAAAAATGCAAAACTCTCGAAGTGTTAACTAAATGTGTTTATTCATAAACACTTTGAGAGATTTTCAAAAAAAGTTTTATGGCAAGTGATCAACAAATCTAGGATAATCATGGAGTAATAAGGTGATTATGGTTAGGTTATGTCCAATGATCCGCCAGAGCTGGAGGGATCTACCCAAAGACAATTCCAATAGATTAGAATTAGAATTCCTTAGGAAAGATTGAAAAAAAGGAGTAAATGAGAAAGGGAAAGAAGGGGTTGAAGAATTAAAAAGAAAAGTTTAATGAAAGGGTGAAAAGAAATAGCCCTCCATGAAAACATAGGGCAGAAACCGGGTCAATACATCTGCTATCGGTATTCACTAAGGTGATACTAATATTGAAGACAAGACGTCATAGACCCAGTGACGCGCTGCACAAACCCCTCCTAGCCACTCAGATATCTCTTAAAAGATATTTGTTTCATTTCTCATGGAGAACACTACATAATCTATCGGCCTCTCATTCCGAGATGTGTTGATATTGAAAAAGGTGGCACTCTGCTCCATGCCTCTGACTACTAAAACTAAAACGCACAATTGAGTCTAGAGCCAATGAGATTCATTAAAATATCTCTTAGGAACAATTCCATAAGAATACCCTTGTGCTCACCAAAAAGGACACAAGGTGTACAAGAGTCTTAATGAGATCCAAGGATCTTTCCATTTATATCATGATGGTTACATGCTTCAAACGGTCTACAGTCGTGGGGTGATCTCCAGCGACTCACTGAATCATGGGTGCACTTCGGTGTGTCTGTGTAAGCCCTTTCGGGGGTATCCGGTTCAGAACGGCCTGGGGTAGGATTAGAGAAAGTCTTCACACTACGCTGTCGACAATCTCAAAGTCCTAACCTGTAAGTGCTGGACAATTTATTACTAACACTTTTATGCAGCTACCTATAAAATGTCCATCAACCATCATCAGATACATCAAACATCTTCACCTCAGCATACTCATACTTATGAAGATCATCCTCAATAATGCTCAAGTGTAAAAGTTTAAAACAGAAGGATCAAGTTAAAGACAGAGTGTAACGACAAAGTCAAAAAACTAATCAAGATGTCAAGAACAAGTTCACACATCAAATGACGAAAGAATAAGGGGAGATTGTTAGCATAAGTATAAAGTCCAAGATGTATGAGTATGTTAGAGGACACGACGCATAATCACACGAAGATATTGATCAAGGCAAGAACCACCAAAAGGCGATTACTTTGAAGATCACATTGCATGAAGGAATGAAGAATGAAGACTATTCTACATCAACACACAAAGTTAAAGACGTTGAAGACAAAAGACCTATCACTGGGAGCATCATTGAAATGACCATCCCTTAGGGGGAGATTTTTAGCATTTAAATTATTAGTCAGGTGATGGTCATTTGTAATATCAAAGAATTGTGTGTCGTGTAACTAAGTCTAGGAGAGTTGGCTTTTGTTTAGCTAAAATGTTAGAAATATCCATGTAATAGTCCAAACTCCAAAATCCCACTCAAGGCCCAACCGAAAGCCTTTAGGGCATCAAGGGCGTCCCATCTCACTCTATATATAACACACTCTCACCATAAAAATAGTGTACCTCAAAGTGTAGTAAAGGTGAGAGTGTGTGTGTGCTCTAAGTTTGTGTTTGTTTTCTTTCATTCGAAGCTAATAAACATCAAGTATTTCATTCATATGATCCATATCACTTTCATCTTTATTCTATTCTTGTTGAGTGTCACGAGTAGTATAATATAGTAGTATAGTTGTAGTGATAAAGTAGTAGATTCTAGTCTTAACAATTTTAACAAATGTTGTTAAAAGGTTGATTTAAGGTTTAATGAAGCTTATGCAGAAGTTTAATGACAAAGTATTACTAATACTTTGATAACTTGTGAAAGAGTTACAACTTAAACTCAGTGAAACTTTATTAGCAATGAATATGAGCATCATGTTCATTTGATGATGAAGGTTCTAATCCTATAGGTGGTAAAGTATTGTTGAGTTTATTTAACGTGCATTTGATTTGGTATGAGTGTTTGGACAAAGGGGTTTTTGGGCAATGCACTCAATGGATTCAAATGATGGTAATGATTGTGGTGTTGTAGGGGTTTGTTGTACTATGGGAGTACTTAGGTTTCATGAATGTTGAAAACAACAAGGATGGAGACTAATTCTTGTGGTCCATAGGTTGGTACAACTAGTGTATGATGTGATCTGAAGCTTAGGGCCTGAGATATATCACAGAGGTGAATGTGACGGGTGAAAGAACAAGTGTACTTAGGTGATAGGATAAGTATTTTAACATACGTTGTTAAAATACTTGGGTGTTGATTCTTTCGGATATGACTTTTAATGACTACAATCATAAGTCAGATTTACTTGAATATTTCGGATGAAATACTTAAGTTGTCAATCCTACTTTGTTGAGATTGGATAACATTGTTTGGAATTAAACCTAACAGTACAAACTGTCAAGGCTAGATTGAAGACTGCTGGAGATTGCACTAGCAGTACTAACTGACTTAGTACTGCTAGCACAAGAAGTTTGTACTGCTTATGTTTTGTAAGCGTGTAATCGGATAAGTATAGAAAAGATTTAGTGAATATCCTATATAATTAGAGTTATAGTTATCTTGTACAGGAATCCTTGGTCTATAAAAGGATATCCTAGGATAGTTTATACGTATCTCTCTTGTTAAGATTCAAGGTTGTAAACCCTAGTGATATTGAAGATCACTCGTATTATTATTAATAATATTGAATCGTTGGAAGTAAAACATTGTCTTCATTGTTCATACACTTACAATTCATTGTTCCATTAACCACATCACAATACATACAAATATCTTCTAAGTGCTTTGTAGTAAATTTCGCGTGCTACTTAGCATATACTCAAAGTATCTTCAACACAAGGTGTGTGTTTAGATCCGGTCAAGTGGTATTAGAGACAGGTTTCTGATACTTTGAATTAGAAGATCCAAGAAGAACGGTTTTTCACGAAGTGATGGACATGGAAACAACTCAAACCAATGTTGTTGCTAAGTTACCAATGCTCAAACCTAATGAGTTCGATATGTGGAGATTAAGAATTGAGTAATTCTTCCAGGTGCAGGATTATGCACTATGGGAAATCATAGAAGATGGGAACTCTTTTAAGCCCACAACCACTACAACTGTAGTTGAGGGCAGGACTAAAACAAAGGTGCAGACAAAGCCAGTGACTACTGAAGAGAAGGCTCAGTACAAGAATGATCTTAAGGCAAGGAGCTTGCTGCTATTGACCATACCTAATGATCAACTTTTGAACTTCAGCAAGTTTAAGTGTGCCAAGACACTTTTTGATGCTATTGTTGCTAGATATGCTGGGAATGAAGCCACCAAGAAAACACAGAAGACCCTTCTCAAGCAACAATTTGAGAATTTCTCAGCTACAAGCAATGAATCACTGGATCATATGTTCAACAGACTTCAGAAGCTAGTGAGTCAACTTGCTATTCTTGGAATTGAGATACCTCAGGAAGATCTCAACTCCAAATTCCTAAGAAGTCTACAATCAGAATGGGCTATGCATGTAGTTGTCTGGAAGAACAAGCCAGACATTGATACTATGAGTCTGATGGATCTTTATAGCAACTTCAAAATAGTGGAGCATGATATAAAGAAGAATGCTGGAACAAGCTCAAGCTCTGGGAATTTGGCCTTTATGTCAACTCCCAGTACCTCAAGTCCAGTGGAAGAAGTGCAAGTTGTTGGAGCAGTTAGTACTGCTAGTTCAAATATTGGTACTGCTAGTACTTCAAGAAGTACTAATGGACTTTTGGATGAAAATACTTATTGTGTTTTCCTGACTACTCAGCACAATGGTACTATGTTGACTCATGAAGACCTTCAAAAGATCCATGATGATGATATTGAAGAGATGGACATCAAGTGGCAACTCTCTTTTCTTAGCATGAGGGCTAAGAGATTTTTGAAGAGAACAGGCAAGAAGATAATTATAAATAGCAATGATGTTGCTGGTTATGACAAGTCAAAGATTGAGTGCTACAATTGCCACAAGATGGGTCACTTTTCAAGAGAGTGCAGGAAGCCCAGACAGCAAGACTCAAGGAATAAGGGCTATGAAGGCAAGTCAACAGGATCAAGGGTTGTGGAGATTACTGACTCAAGCTCAGAGGCTATGGTTGCCATTGATGGCTTAGGGTTTGACTGGAGCTTCATGGAGGAAGAGGAAGCAGCACCTACAGAGATAGCTCTCATGGCTTTCTCAGATTCTGAGGTACAAGTTTCTAAATGTTCTAAGTCTTGTGATGCTTTAAAAGAATTAGAAACAGTTAGAAAACAATATGAGGAACAAAGAATAGAGCTAAACAAAACCAGTTATAATCTAGCAAATCATAAGAGAGGTTTAGCTGTGTTAAAAGAGCAGATTGTTCATTATAAAAGTAATGAGTCTAGTTTTAGTGATACTATAGCTGTGCTTAAGAGATATTTAATGTTTAGAGAGGCTGAAATTAGTGTGTTAAAATCTGAAGTTGATAGACTTAAACAGGATAAAGAAAACATTCAATTAAGTGTTGACACTCTAGAGTACACATCAAAAGGTGTTCAGAAATTAATTGAATGTCAAATAATCAACAAAGCTAAATCAGGTCTAGGTTATAAATCTGTTCCACCTCCTTATAGAGGAATACCTACACCTCCAGGCATAGACCTAGAACACACTGATTTAGAGGAATTTCAACTACCCAAGCTAGAATATGGTCCTCAACAAATGGAAAAAGTAGTAGTTGACAAGCCCATAGAAGTAAGTTTCGAGAGTGCAAGTGATAAATCACTCTCTGAGAACAAGGTGTCCTCTACTAGGGATTCAGATGCTCCAACCATAGAGGATTGGAATTCTGATGATGATGAGGATGATCAGGGTAAGGTTAAACCTGATAGTGCTAAGATAGAGGGAACAAGTGTTCCCAAGGTGGTCAAGACTAAGACTGTTAGGCATAAAACTAATGCTAAACCATTTAGACCAACAGTTAGGTATGCTGAAATGTATAGAACCACAAACAAGCCCAGAGGTAACCAAAGGAATTCGAACAACCTCAAATCTCACCAACTAGGTGATGACTTTGTCTGTTATAGGAAAGCTTGTTTCTCATGTGGTAGCTTTGACCATCTTGCTACTTATTGCAACAACAGGGTAACTAGGTATTCAAGTCCTAGGGTGAACTCAGTAAGACCTCCCACTCACCCTATGAATGCTAGAATGATACCTAGATCAGTTCTTTTAAAGTCTGGCCAAAGACCAGTTGTCACACCCCAAGAAATCGGGTCCAGCGGAAGCATACATGCCACTGGGGTGCAAATCAATTGGTATCACAACACAAGTGCAGAGAACGGTTTTCACCTCAATCATTTAGATTAAAATTGTTTAACGAAAGTGTTGAATTTACATTTATAAAAGTAGTGCGGAAATAGGCCCTTTAAAATAAGTAAAACGGTCCCCAAATGAATATCAGAGTCTCCCATGACCATGCCATGCCCTGCCAAAAGCCTCCAGTAGCGTGCTATTGCTTATACCTGAAAATACATGCTAAAGTGTCAAAACGAGGTTGGTGAGTTCATAGAGTTTAGTGAAAAATGTAAAGCCTTTGAAAATGATTTCCTAGCAAAGGCATTGTAAATCCACCCAGTTCCAATTCCCGCCCATACAAGACTTGCAACCTGTGTGTTTACAACCCACTGCCAAATATGATTTGGTTTAAGTGAACAAAAGTAATATGTGGACCATGATTTAAAATATATTTAGTTAGATTAGTGCATTCAGTTACGTGACCAATTCATTTGGTTATGTGACCCGTTCATTATGTCATGTGACCCATTCATTCTATCATGTTACCCGTACATCCGATTATGTGAACCGTTCATTCTGTCATGTATGTACATAGTGGTGGGACCAGTTCATTCGGTTAAGTATGCATATTCATTTAAAGTGCTTAGGTCCATGAGTAAAAAGAATTAAGTATGATACAAGTGATTATACAATACATTCGAATGAATAACAAATTCATAGGTAGAGTAAGTAATGGTTTGGCTAAACAAGTGGCATAATCAAGTAAATCAAGTATATATTTAGATAAAAATGAGCATGTATTCTCCCCCAAAGCGTAATCCAAAACGTATAAAGGTAGGGGCTATGGAACTCACCTGATGCGACAGCAACAATAATAATAATGAATAGGCTGAAATGAGGCTCGGTCTCTAACCGCGACCTAACATGAATGATGTTTTCTAATGTAAGCAATGAAATGATGCTACACATGTACATACGTATGTTAACGATACCACTCGTTAATTTTGAAAATAACGTTTATCGTCGAAAAAAATACATTTTTTGACGTCTCGTTAAGTTACAAACTACTTTTTGTGTAAATATGTTGAAACGACACTCCACGATCCTCATTTTTCGTTTTATGGTCAAATATAATGTTTTCGTCGCAAAATATCACTTTTCATAACTTGTGAAAATATGCCAAAAATGGCCTCGCAAAACTAGTCGCGAAATATTGTAGATTAAGTGTTAGCGATCAAACTCGACGCTTTTGAAAACCTTGTAACATAATCTTTATGTCGTCTCATTTGACTTTTGACCAAATACGTCTCGATCAATTAGATAATCGGCTATCAACTTGGTGACTTGCAAAAATACTAGTCTTTATACTTAGACTTTATTTTCATATAGTGCTGTCAAAAATAGTTTGTAAATTGTTGGCTTCAAACGTGTATATCTCGGTCATTATAAGCCCGTTTGCTACGTTCTTTATATCCACGGGTTCGTACAAATATGAACTAACATATTTTTAGTAGGTCGGCTCGTCTAGATCACGTCTAACGTCTCGTTTTGTCCCTCGAAGTTCGGAAAAACAGCAAGCATTTTTCAGAAAATTAGTTTTCGTCGTCTAACTTCGAAAAATCATATCTCCTTCGTTATAAGTCGGTTTTTAGTGATTCTTGCGGCCACGGCTTCGTTTTTGAAAGTATTTTCAGAATATGAAAGCCAAAATAGTTCAAGGTTTACTGAAATTTCCAGATCTCACGTTTTTTGACAGTAGCTTATATATACTTGTTAAAACTCATTTTCTTGGTTCTAAACTTGATCATACTAACTCAAATCAACTCCACAAGTTCGCAAATCCTGCCATACACTTTCTTAGGGTGTCATGGGGTCCTAAACATCACTAACCTTGGTGGATTTCATGAGATCATTAGTGAAACCTATAGATCTAGTGATTTAGGGAGTTTATGTTCAAAAGTGGTATGTAAAACATAAGTATCTTGCATGGATGACTAATATAACTTGAAAATACATGAACATATATATCAAATGAAAGTATAAAATGATCAAAACATGTTCTTGAAACTTACTTGATGATTGGATGAGTTTTGATAAGAAATGAGTAATAAACTTGAGGTTTGATCACAAATCCATAACTAGGAAGGCAAATGGAGTATGATTATGACTTGATCTTGAAAAATGTATGGATTTTGGTGGTGTTCTTGGGTGTGCCGAATATAGGGGATGAAGTGGAGAGGTTTTGATCTCTTTTATTAGCTAATGGTTCATGTATATGTGTTTATGTTAGTGGGATGGGAAATAAAAGGCATGGAAATTCATTAATGAGATTTTGGGAGTATTAGGCTAATGGAGGGGGTAGGGGGGGCGGCACATGGCAAAAGATGGGAAGGATTTGATGTTAATAATGATACTTGTCTCCCATTAGTTTAAGTATTGGTTGATTTGTGTATACACTGAGTGTTATCGGGTACCGAGTTAACTAGAAATAACTCGTGACGAGGTGAAATGAGATACGACGAAGTTGTAAAAATTGTAAAATCATGTTCCTTGCAGGAATCGGGTGTTAGAATGATAATCGGATTGAAATTTCGTAAAACGACGGAGTTATAAGCGTCAAACGAAAAATATAGTAATTGGTTTAAAAACACCGGGTAAATTAATAATATAATCTCTATATTATTAAAATTAGTATGAAAATATACTAGAATCATTGTCGGGAGTACTGGGTATAATATCAGTGGAAATGACTGAGTGGTAACGTTAATTATATAAATAACCATACGTAAATTGAAATAATGCATATCCGTGCATGAACTAATGTACTGATGATGTTACTGATGTTATGCAGACTCCTCTAGTCTACATGATGTGTCCTAACTGACAATGCATGAATTCGCAGCTAAACCTTACTGGTTACGCGCATTCGAATACCCGTAAACCTAGTTTACGTAATGATGAATGATAATCGTGAATAGTGATTTTCCTCCGGGAATGAATAGTGTTTTGTGAATAGTAAACTTTTTGACGACTTCTCAAAGTCTCAAACAGACTTCAAAAATGATGAATAGTGAAATAATGAATAGTGATCGGTGAATAGTAACCCATGAATAGTAATTTCCCGAGATGAATAGTGAGATTTGAAGCTTGAAAAGGACCTGAAATTATGGGTTGTGACATACTCCACCCGTTAAAGGAATTCAGTCCCTGAATTCAGTTAATATTGGTCTCTAGAGTGGACTCGGTGAAGAGACGTGGATATTAGAGTCACATTGCGGTGTTAAAAGATAAAACATCCATTAGATAAGGTTTCGTAATAGTACATGAAGTTCATACGATAGAACTTAAAGTGAAACACAAAAGAGATACAACACTAGAGAGTTTAGGTTTCCATTTATTTTTAAGGCAAGAATTCTCTTCTTAACCATTGCCTTTGCCGTTGTTATTGTCTTGACGAGCTTCGTACTTCAACGAGCTCTTCCTCCATTCTGGTTTCTCAGCTCTGGGCATTCATTCTTGAAGTGTCCAATTACTCTACACTCATGGCAGGTTACCGTGACTTTCTGGTGCATTACGAGGGTGGGAGCCTTGCAATCCTTGGCTTTGTGTCCGACCTTTTGGCAGTTTCCACATTGAGTGGGGCAAGGTCCATTGTGGTGAAACCGACACTTGTTGCATTTGGGTAACGTCCCTGCATATCCTTTCTTTACACTTGGCCCCGCAACGTAGGCCCTAACCACTTCATGTTGTTTGTTTGGCTGCCATACTTGATCGTTTCCTTGGTTGTCATCCCTTTTCCTCTTGTTTTCGTTGTTGCTATTGTTGTTGTTGTTATGGTCATTATCGTTGACGATAGTTCCATTCTTTATCACCTGAGCCATAAGCTTTTGAGATATCCTGATAGCTTCGTCTAGAGTTTGTGGGTCAAAAGAAATCACATCTCCGCGGATGTTGTGAGGTAGTCCACCAATGAAATTTTCTAGCAGCTTCTCATTATCGGGAACCATAGTTGGACATAGCACAGCCAACTCCTGAAACCTCCTGATATATTCCTCGATATCATTGCCTGTGGTCACTAGCTCATAAAACTATATTTCCAACTTCTTTATTTCAGTGCGTGGACAGAACTTCTTAGTCAGCAACTTCTTGAATTCATCCCACGTAAGCTTGTGAGCATTTTCCATTCATCTGGGTTTTGCATACGAATTCCACCATGACATAGCTTCCCCAACGAGTGTATTGGTAGCAAACTTTACCTTGTCCTCCTCTGGACATTTGCATAAAAGAAACACATATTCTGTCTTTTCAAACCAACGAATCATAGCAGTGGCTCCTTCAGTGCCTTTGAATTTTTCGGGATCACCACTTTTAAAGTCCTTGTACGTACATTTACGCCCATTAGTACCATTAGCAGTTGTTCCTGCAGCTTCTGCGGTTTCTGCCCGTGAAGCGGCTTCAGCAGCGGCTGCAGCTACGGCAGCTCTTTCAGTCACCAGTGCTGCCTTTATACTGTCGGCAACCAGCTTTCTGATCTGGGCGGGCGTCATAGTAGGAGTACTTCGTTTGGGTGGCATGATTCTTCAAAAACAAGAAAAGAAGAGTGATACGTAAATAAGACGTTTCCGAAAAGTAGGTGCTCTCAGTGTCTTGCCATAAAATGAAAGCTTGAAGTTGAGTTATGATTAGCGGACATGCTTCTAGGCGGCGGTTTATGAGGTGATGTGAATGTGAAGGCTCTTGCAACGATTGAGTATACACATATGAATGAAACCTTTAGAAATCAAGTAGGAATGCAACCCGGACATAATTCTATTACAACTATTCCCAGTATTGCAAAATTCATCTCTGAGTCGAGCATAGGTGGTCAGCCTATGTCCCACTGTCCCGGGTCGAATATAGATGACCAGTCTATATTCCACCGAGGTTCAATGAATTCTGAAATACGCGGCTCAGTTATACTAATACTATGTCCTTCACATTTGAAATGACGTTCTGAAAGACTACAACAAGTGACCAAACTCGAGGTCGAATGATGAAACTACGCAAGGAAAAAGACGTAACGCTGAGACGTGTATGATATGTGAGCATGCTTATATGGAAGACAATTATAGTAATCAATGAGAATAAGCAAGTACAAATGATTTGAAAATAAGACACAAATCTTATTAAATATGTCAGCAACAAACCACAAATGAGGCATCAGCTTGGCAGGCAGGCACGCGGCGGTCATAGGGTTAAGTTTTCATGAAAGTAGCTATAGTCTAGGTTTTAAAATCACCCAGTTCTCTATAGCCAAGGCTCTGATACCAATCTGTCACACCTCCAGAAATCGGGTCCAGCGGAAGCATACATGTCACTGGGGTGCAACTCAATTGGTATCACAACACAAGTGCAGAGAACGGTTTTCACCTCAATCATTTAGATTAAAATTGTTTAAAGAAAGTGTTGAATTTACATTTATAAAAGTAGTGCGAAAATAAGCCCTTTAAAATAAGTAAAACGGTCCCCAAATGAATATCAGAGTCTCCCATGACCATGCCATGCCCAGCCAAAAGCCTCCAGTAGCGTGCTATTGCTTATACCTGAAAATACATGCTAAAGTGTCAACACGAGGTTGGTGAGTTCATAGAGTTTAGTGAAAAATGTAAAGCCTTTGAAAATGATTTCTCAGCAAAGGCATTGTAAATCCACCAAGTTCCAAGTCCCGCCCATACAAGACTTGCAACCTGTGTGTTTACAACCCACTGCCAAATATGATTTGGTTTGAGTGAACAAAAGTAATATGTGGACCATGATTTAAAATATATTTAGTTAGACTAGTGCATTCAGTTACGTGACCAATTCATTTGGTTATGTGACCCGTTCATTCTGTCATGTGACCCATTCATTCTGTCATGTTACCCGTACATCCGGTTATGTGACCCGTTCATTCTGTCATGTATGTACATAGTGGTGGGGTCAGTTCATTCGGTTAAGTATGCATATTCATTCAAAGTGCTTAGGTCCATGAGTAAAAAGAATTAAGTATGATACAAGTGATTATACAATACATTCGAATGAATAACAAATTCATAGGTAGAGTAAGTAATGGTTTAAAAACACGGTTTTGTCCCTCGAAGTTCGGAAAAACAGCAAGCATTTTTCAGAAAATTAGTTTTCGTCGTCTAACTTCGAAAAATCATATCTCCTTCGTTATAAGTCGGTTTTTAGTGATTCTTGCGGCCACGGTTTCGTTTTTGATAGTATTTTCTGAATATGAAAGCCAAAATAGTTCAAGGTTTACTGAAATTTCCAGATCTCACGTTTTTGGACAGTAGCTTATATTTACTTGTTAAAACTCATTTTCTTGGTTCTAAACTTGATCATACTAACTCAAATCAACTCCACAAGTTCGCAAATCCTACCATACACCTTCTTAGGGTGTCATGGGGTCCTAAAAATCACCAACCTTGGTGGATTTCATGAGATCATTAGTGAAACCTATAGATCTAGTGATTTAGGGAGTTTATGTTCAAAAGTGGTATGTAAAACATAAGTATCTTGCATGGATGACTAATATAACTTGAAAATACATGAACATATATATCAAATGAAAGTATAAAATGATCAAAACATGTTCTTGAAACTTACTTGATGATTGGATGAGTTTTGATAAGAAATGAGTAATAAACTTGAGGTTTGATCACAAATCCATAACTAGGAAGGCAAATGGAGTATGATTATGACTTGATCTTGAAAAATGTATGGATTTTGGTGGTGTTCTTGGGTGTGCCGAATATAGGGGATGAAGTGGAGAGGTTTTGATCTCTTTTATTAGCTAATGGTTCATGTATATGTGTTTATGTTAGTGGGATGGGAAATAAAAGGCATGGAAATTCATTAATGAGATTTTGGGAGTATTAGGCTAATGGAGCGGGTAGGGGGGGCGGCACATGGCAAAAGATGGGAAGGATTTGATGTTAATAATGATACTTGTCTCCCATTAGTTTAAGTATTGGTTGATTTGTGTATACACTGAGTGTTATCGGGTACCGAGTTAACTAGAAATAACTCGTGACGAGGTGAAATGAGATACGACGAAGTTGTAAAAATTGTAAAATCATATTCCTTGCAGGAATCGGGTGTTAGAATGATAATCGGATTGAAATTTCGTAAAACGACGGAGTTATAAGCGTCAAACGAAAAATATAGTAATTGGTTTAAAAACACCGGGTAAATTAATAATATAATCTCTATATTATTAAAATTAGTATGAAAATATACTAGAATCATTGTCGGGAGTACTGGGTATAATATCAGTGGAAATGACTGAGTGGTAACGTTAATTATATAAATAACCATATGTAAATTGAAATAATGCATATCCGTGCATGAACTAATGTACTGATGATGTTACTGATGTTATGCAGACTCCTCTAGTCTACATGATGTGTCCTAACTGACAATGCATGAATTCGCAGCTAAACCTTACTGGTTACGCGCATTCGAATACCCGTAAACCTAGTTTACGTAATGATGAATGATAATCGTGAATAGTGATTTTCCTCCGGGAATGAATAGTGTTTTGTGAATAGTAAACTTTTTGACGACTTCTCAAAGTCTCAAACAGACTTCAAAAATGATGAATAGTGAAATAATGAATAGTGATCGGTGAATAGTAACCCATGAATAGTAATTTCCCGAGATGAATAGTGAGATTTGAAGCTTGAAAAGGACCTGAAATTATGGGTTGTGACATACTCCACCCGTTAAAGGAATTCAGTCCCTGAATTCAGTTAATATTGGTCTCTGGAGTGGACTCGGTGAAGAGACGTGGATATTGGAGTCACATTGCGGTGATAAAAGATAAAACATCCATTAGATAGGGTTTCGTAATAGTACATGAAGTTCATACGATAGAACTTAAAGTGAAACACAAAAGAGATACAACACTAGAGAGTTTAGGTTTCCATTTATTTTTAAGGCAAGAATTCTCTTCTTAACCATTGCCTTTGCCGTTGTTATTGTCTTGACGAGCTTCGTACTTCAACGAGCTCTTCCTCCATTCTGGTTTCTCAGCTCTGGGCATTACTCTTGAAGTGTCCAATTACTCCACACTCATGGCAGGTTACCGTGACTTTCTGGTGCATTACGAGGGTGGGAGCCTTGCAATCCTTGGCTTTGTGTCCGACCTTTTGGCAGTTTCCACATTGAGTGGGGCAAGGTCCATTGTGGTGAAACCGACACTTGTTGCATTTGGGTAACGTCCCTGCATATCCTTTCTTTATACTTGGCCCCGCAACGTAGGCCCTAACCACTTCATGTTGTTTGTTTGGCTGCCATACTTGATCGTTTCCTTGGTTGTCATCCCTTTTCCTCTTGTTTTCGTTGTTGCTATTGTTGTTGTTGTTATGGTCATTATCGTTGACGATAGTTCCATTCTTTATCACCTGAGCCATAAGCTTTTGAGATATCCTGATAGCTTCGTCTAGAGTTTGTGGGTCAAAAGAAATCACATCTCCGCGGATGTTGTGAGGTAGTCCACCAATGAAATTTTCTAGCAGCTTCTTATTATCGGGAACCATAGTTGGACATAGCACAGCCAACTCCTGAAACCTCCTGATATATGCCTCGATATCATTACCTGTGGTCACTAGCTCATAAAACTCTATTTCCAACTTCTTTATTTCAGTGCGTGGACAGAACTTCTTAGTCAGCAACTTCTTGAATTCATCCCACGTAAGCTTGTGAGCATTTTCCATTCATCTGGGTTTTGCATACGAATTCCACCATGACATAGCTTCCCCAACGAGTGTATTGGTAGCAAACTTTACCTTGTCCTCCTCTGGACATTTGCATAAAAGAAACACATATTCTGTCTTTTCAAACCAACGAATCATAGCAGTGGCTCCTTCAGTGCCTTTGAATTTTTCGGGATCACCACTTTTAAAGTCCTTGTACGTACATTTACGCCCATTAGTACCATTAGCAGTTGTTCCTGCAGCTTCTGCGGTTTCTGCCCGTGAAGCGGCTTCAGCAGCGGCTGCAGCTACGGCAGCTCTTTCAGTCACCAGTGCTGCCTTTATACTGTCGGCAACCAGCTTTCTGATCTGGGCGGGCGTCATAGTAGGAGTACTTCGTTTGGGTGGCATGATTCTTCAAAAACAAGAAAAGAAGAGTGATACGTAAATAAGACGTTTCCGAAAAGTAGGTGCTCTCAGTGTCTTGCCATAAAATGAAAGCTTGAAGTTGAGTTATGATTAGCGGACATGCTTCTAGGCGGCGGTTTATGAGGTGATGTGAATGTGAAGGCTCTTGCAACGATTGAGTATACACATATGAATGAAACCTTTAGAAATCAAGTAGGAATGCAACCCGGACATAATTCTATTACAACTATTCCCAGTATTGCAAAATTCATCTTTGAGTCGAGCATAGGTGGTCAGCCTATGTCCCACTGTCCCGGGTCGAATATAGATGACCAGTCTATATTCCACCGAGGTTCAATGAATTCTGAAATACGCGGCTCAGTTATACTAATACTATGTCCTTCACATTTGAAATGACGTTCTGAAAGACTACAACAAGTGACCAAACTCGAGGTCGAATGATGAAACTACGCAAGGAAAAAGACGTAACGCTGAGACGTGTAAGATATGTGAGCATGCTTATATGGAAGACAATTATAGTAATCAATGAGAATAAGCAAGTACAAATGATTTGAAAATAAGACACAAATCTTATTAAATATGTCAGCAACAAACCACAAATGAGGCATCAGCTTGGCAGGCAGGCACGCGGCGGTCATAGGGTTAAGTTTTCATGAAAGTAGCTATAGTCTAGGTTTTAAAATCACCCAGTTCTCCATAGCCAAGGCTCTGATACCAATCTGTCACACCTCCAGAAATCGGGTCCAGCGGAAGCATACATGCCACTGGGGTGCAACTCAATTGGTATCACAACACAAGTGCAGAGAACGGTTTTAACCTCAATCATTTAGATTAAAATTGTTTAAAGAAAGTGTTGAATTTACATTTATAAAAGTAGTGCGGAAATAGGCCCTTTAAAATAAGTAAAACGGTCCCCAAATGAATATCAGAGTCTCCCATGACCATGCCATGCCCAGCCAAAAGCCTCCAGTAGCGTGCTATTGCTTATACCTGAAAATACATGCTAAAGTGTCAACACGAGGTTGGTGAGTTCATAGAGTTTAGTGAAAAATGTAAAGCCTTTGAAAATGATTTCTCAGCAAAGGCATTGTAAATCCACCCAGTTCCAAGTCCCGCCCATACAAGACTTGCAACCTGTGTGTTTACAACCCACTGCCAAATATGATTTGGTTTGAGTGAACAAAAGTAATATGTGGACCATGATTTAAAATATATTTAGTTAGACTAGTGCATTCAGTTACGTGACCAATTCATTTGGTTATGTGACCCGTTCATTCTGTCATGTGACCCATTCATTCTGTCATGTTACCCGTACATCCGGTTATGTGACCCGTTCATTCTGTCATGTATGTACATAGTGATGGGGCCAGTTCATTCGGTTAAGTATGCATATTCATTTAAAGTGCTTAGGTCCATGAGTAAAAAGAATTAAGTATGATACAAGTGATTATACAATACATTCGAATGAATAACAAATTCATAGGTAGAGTAAGTAATGGTTTAAAAACATGGTTTTGTCCCTCGAAGTTCGGAAAAACAGCAAGCATTTTTCAGAAAATTAGTTTTCGTCGTCTAACTTCGAAAAATCATATCTCCTTCGTTATAAGTCGGTTTTTAGTGATTCTTGCGGCCACGGTTTCGTTTTTGATAGTATTTTCTGAATATGAAAGCCAAAATAGTTCAAGGTTTACTGAAATTTCCAGATCTCACGTTTTTGGACAGTAGCTTATATATACTTGTTAAAACTCATTTTCTTGGTTCTAAACTTGATCATACTAACTCAAATCAACTCCACAAGTTCGCAAATCCTACCATACACCTTCTTAGGGTGTCATGGGGTCCTAAAAATCACCAACCTTGGTGGATTTCATGAGATCATTAGTGAAACCTATAGATCTAGTGATTTAGGGAGTTTATGTTCAAAAGTGGTATGTAAAACATAAGTATCTTGCATGGATGACTAATATAACTTGAAAATACATGAACATATATATCAAATGAAAGTATAAAATGATCAAAACATGTTCTTGAAACTTACTTGATGATTGGATGAGTTTTGATAAGAAATGAGTAATAAACTTGAGGTTTGATCACAAATCCATAACTAGGAAGGCAAATGGAGTATGATTATGACTTGATCTTGAAAAATGTATGGATTTTGGTGGTGTTCTTGGGTGTGCCGAATATAGGGGATGAAGTGGAGAGGTTTTGATCTCTTTTATTAGCTAATGGTTCATGTATATGTGTTTATGTTAGTGGGATGGGAAATAAAAGGCATGGAAATTCATTAATGAGATTTTGGGAGTATTAGGCTAATGGAGCGGGTAGGGGGGCGGCACATGGCAAAAGATGGGAAGGATTTGATGTTAATAATGATACTTGTCTCCCATTAGTTTAAGTATTGGTTGATTTGTGTATACACTGAGTGTTATCGGGTACCGAGTTAACTAGAAATAACTCGTGACGAGGTGAAATGAGATACGACGAAGTTGTAAAAATTGTAAAATCATATTCCTTGCAGGAATCGGGTGTTAGAATGATAATCGGATTGAAATTTCGTAAAACGACGGAGTTATAAGCGTCAAACGAAAAATATAGTAATTGGTTTAAAAACACCGGGTAAATTAATAATATAATCTCTATATCATTAAAATTAGTATGAAAATATACTAGGATCATTGTCGGGAGTACTGGGTATAATATCAGTAGAAATGACTGAGTGGTAACGTTAATTATATAAATAACCATACGTAAATTGAAATAATGTATATCCGTGCATGAACTAATGTACTGATGATGTTACTGATATTATGCAGACTCCTCTAGTCTACATGATGTGTCCTAACTGACAATGCATGAATTCGCAGCTAAACCTTACTGGTTACACGCATTTGAATACCCGTAAACCTAGTTTACGTAATGATGAATGATAATCGTGAATAGTGATTTTCCTCCGTGAATGAATAGTGTTTCATGAATAGTAAAATTTTTGATGACTTCTCAAAGTCTCAAACTGACTTCAAAAATGATGAATAGTAAAATAATGAATAGTGATTGGTGAATAGTAACCTATGAATAGTAATTTCCCGAGATGAATAGTAAACTTTGAAACTTGAAAAGGACCTGAAATTACGGGTAGTGACACCAGTTCGTACTGCTAGACCATTAGTTCACACTGCCAGACCATTTAGACCTGTCTACCCAAGACCAACAGTTCAAAGTGCAAAAACACCTTTTAAATCAGCACCAACAACTGTTAATAGGCCCTTTAATAACAAAGCAGTGGTAAACAAACAAGTTTGGAAACCCAAAGTGACAACTGCAATGTAATACCTGAAACTCAGAAATATGTAAAATGACCAAAATGCCCTCACTACTTAAGAATTTAATTACAAGCTATTATAAGTACCAAATTAATCCGAATTATGTTAAATAAATTACATATAAGGTAAAATAAAATTAAGACAAGTCTTGTAATAATTTCGCATGTCCAAAATAATTATCATTTTACCCTACAATAATTTAAAAACCGAATATATATTTATTTAATTAATTTCGGTATAGATTAAAATTTAAAAAGTGAAGATAAATATCAAATAAATATGGATATGATCAAATTATATCAAAATCTGATTTGGTTTACTTGTTTAGGCCGAAACTTATGTATTCCCTCCCCCTAAGACCGGATCAAATATTCTATAAATTTATTCTATTTATTTCCTTCCTATTTTCACATACCGTAAATCATAAAACCACCAAATAATTCGATTCTCATTCTTGCGATTTTCTGGAGCCCTAATATTATTTTTCCTGTGTTATCTACCATTCAAGGAAGGCTAAAAAATAGTGCTTCGATTTGTAGAGGCCTGAATTCTGTGGTGTCGAATTTTGTTCAAAACGTGAGGTAAATCCCATTTTAATTCATACGACCTTTCATAAATTCGTTTTCTATTTTTCCTGAGTTCCTTACAACACATATGATCTGTGAAAAATGATTACAAGGTCTTGGGATTATTCGTGTGCTCATGGGGATTATTTTGGTGTCGTAGTGCTCATTTGAGGACCAAATTCGTCACGCTCTTTCTACACGTCCAATACTTGGTCTGGTATTTTTCTCGTGGTTCTTACATCATATAAGTCTCAAATAAAATGATAAACACGAACCATGCATGCTCTATAATTTATTTGTGAATTAAACCTTAAAAACGTAACAAAACTCTAAATAATTCTATACGAATTTTATAGGCATGAGCACTATTTTATGTGGACTCTATATAATATATATGACCTCAAAAAAATACTAATTAAATTTTTGAGGCTTGGATCATGTTTTGTGAAATTATGTTCTAATCGCTATTTATAAAATAAAAGGGAATAAAAAGGAACCCTAATTAATTCGACCTAGGGTTAGGGTTTATGATATGGAATCTGATCATTAAATGATGTTTAAGGTTGTAAGAATGATGGTGTAATGATTGGAATTAATGTTAGGGTTTTAAGTGGTTTTTGTATTTTAACGATTTGTAAAATAAAATAGGAGGGGCTGTTTTGTAATTTTCTGAAACTCGTGGGTACTTTTTTAATGTGTTTTAATCAGGGACTAATCATGTAAAAATATAAAATAAGGGCCATGTGTGTGTTAGATTTGTAATTAAAAGGTTTAAAAGGTAATTATATAAAATTGTTAATTTGAATTGCAAATAATTAAACTAGAGGGACTAAAAATGTAAATTCTGGAAACTTGAAGTTATTTTGAGTAAATAATAATATTAAGAGTGTTTTGTGTAATTTTGAGTATTTATGGGCCTAATGTGTAATTATTATGGAATTATGATTTAATTTATAAGTTTTGTAAACTTAAGGGACTAATTGTGTAAATTCTGAAATCTGAGGGGCTGAATAGTACTATATGAATATTCTGATGTGACATTCTAAATTTTGGTAAAATAACATGCTTGGTTGGTAAATATGGATATTAAAGGGATTAAAACATAAATTATGTAAATATAAGGTTTGTTTTGTAAATATTGTAACTAGAGGGGTATAAACTGTAAAATTATGAAACCAAGGGGATTATAATGTCATTCTGAATAAAATGTGTATTAAATCAGTAACTTGAAGTATTTTCACTTGATACCCTTGAAATTGATGAAATTACAATTAAAACCCTGAACTTTGTGAACTCGTCGTAATTAACCTTAGACTTCTGTAACTTGTTAAAATATACCTTTATTCCATTATAATCTCTGAGTAAGGACTTAATCTAATCTGAAATGATAATATCTGTTAATTCTGGAAACCTGCTAATTATGGAAAGTTACTAAATCTGGAAATTTACTAAATCTAGAAAGTTACTAAAAATAGAAAGTTACTTAAAATGGAAAGGTAAACTAAAAGTAATAATCTGAATTGGAATCCTTTGTAATTCCGTCTTCTACTCCTTTAGGTGCGAAGAAGGAGAAGCCTTGATCTGTTCAGTATTTATTTGCTTGTTTATTTTCTGCACTGCTAATAAGGTACAGATATTCTGCCCTTTTTCAGTAAGGGTGTCCTCTTTCTCATTTCATTTTGTATTTCTGATTCATCATAGGGTTTCCCTAAGCCATTGCTATGCTTCCCCTGTTCTGTGAACTCTGATATGATCCCTTTCATACTCCGATCTGTTTAACTTCTGATTTGATGCTATGATTTCCTTTGCCTTGAACCTTTTCTATTGATTTCCCTTGTTATGACCTCTGCTATGAATCTATGTTGTGAAAACCTTTAAAATTATGACCTGTAAATGTTTTGAGAAGAGTTATTGGTTAAAAATGATGTTTATGCTTTTACATGAAATTCTACTAGCTTTTATGAAAACTATTTCAAAGACTATCTTTATGAAAAACCGTTTCAAATGATCATTTTTATGAAAACAATTATTAAGGGATTTCTTAAAATGGACTTTTGATAGAAACTTCTGAAATGAACTTTTGATCTGAACCTTGACTGGATTATTGCTATAAACCTTGATCTGATAAACTCTGATATGAACCAAATTGATTTTGAACCTCTGATATTTAATTCTGAAATATTTGACATGAACCTTCTGATATGATTCTCTATTCTGAACCTTTGCTTAAACTCTGAATTGAACCTTTGATATTTCTGGACTTTGACATGAACCTTTTTGCCATGTACCCTTATGATATGACCTTCTGATTTTGGTAGTACATATGACCTCTGACCTCTGACCTACAGATTGATATCCGAGCCACTCACTAGGCATGAGGGTTTCATGTCCATGTCATTGATGCACCGATGGCATGACTCTAGGGCAGGAGAGTGATGACCTGTCCCATCCCTGACTTTATTTTATCTGTTATGTAGGAGAAGATTCTGGCCTACTGGGGCGCATGGATGCATCCTAGATCTGACTCTGACTCTGTTATCTGTTATCTGATTATATTATATGATTATGGTTTATTATCTCTGGTGACTGATGGTGTGTGCGATACACGTCACTCACATTCTCTGAGAGTTGATCACTCTACACAGGTTTGTTATATTATATGGTTATGCTATGGTATTATCTGTTCTCTGGGCTCGTGATGGATTTCTGTATTTCCCTAAACCTGATTTGTTCATTATCCCTTTCTCATTTCTTTTCTTTTACCCTTATTCCTTTCCTATTCTTTCACTTTGATTCTGTATCTGTATAATCTGTATTTCTGATTTGTTTCCGTATTGCTATCTGTTATTGTTTCTGTTATCTATATATCTGTTCACTGAGCTCTCGTAGCTCAGCCGCATTTCTTTTCCTGCGGCAGGTTTTAGTAGGAAGCTGAGAATGAGTGGAGAGTGTACCTTTAGACTTAGAAGATTGGATAGCTATTCTGGATTAGAGTTGACTAGAAGATTGTATGTTTTAGAATTAGTGTTTTGGAAGTTTTCATTTGTAACCTTGAAGTTCCAGTATTTCTTTTGTAACCTTGGAGATTTTTGTATTACTGTAGATGTATGCTTTGTTTTGATCTGATATGGAACCATTATTGTGACATCTTTACCCTTGTCGGGTCGGGGTGTTACATGCAAAGCCAGCAGTTCATACAGCTAGCAGAGTAGTTAGTAATGGTAACATCAAAAACACTGTTAGGGAAAATATGGGACATGGTGTTAATGCATCAGCATGTTGGGTTTGGAGACCTATCAAACCTAATGGCACTTCAATTGTTTTAAAGAGAATAAATTATGTTGATGCAAGAGGCAAACCTAAGTTAGTGATTGCTTGGGTTCCCCAAGGAAATTAATTTCCTTGTTTATATGCATTGTTACTCATATGCTTACATTGTTGAGAGACAAGTGCTTTGCACTTTGTTTCTTTGTTATTGGACTAACAATTGCAGGTATGGATGATAAGCACAAAGGAATTACAAGTGCTTTATGTTTTGGATTGAATGATGCTTTGGAGCTTAGTGTGTGATCTTTGCACACAACAAATGGTTATTGGTTCATCATGTCTAACCCACATCAAGAACCAACTAGTCCAGAGCAAACGGTTTCGAGTAAAGACTTCTCAAATCCGTTAATGGTTGATAGTTTACCAAAAACTATATGGTTATCAATTCACCATATCTAACAGTGAAGAGTTGGCTAGTTTAAAGCAAACGGCTATTGGTAAAGACACATCAAATCCGTTGATAGCTGATAGTTTGCTAAAAACTATAAGTGGGCAGTATTGTTTTTAAATCATTAATAAGATTATACTGCTCATTAAAAAATTTCTCAAAAATTAGTACTGCTAGTGCAAAGTTTGTACTGCTAGTGTAAACTTTGTACTGCTCAACTAGCCGTTGTAACTAATGTGTCAGTAACAAATTTTTCTAGCCGTTGGGTAAAACCGTTACTTACCATACTTATAGGGTTTTTCTAGAGGATAATTATTTACTTTCTTAATATTTACTTATTCTCCTTCTAAAGATAATAGTTATCCTTTTCGCAAAATTCTCAAAACCCTAAACAGTATCTTTATAAAACCCAATTGGCTCTTCCTATAATCAATTAACCCTCATACGATCATCTTTTTGATATAACCTTGCAATAATCATCATTAAATAATGGCTGGTTTGGAGTTCGTTAAGACACACAACATGGTTGCTTGCTTGGAGAAAACAGAGCAAGGGGATGGACCTAAATTCTATGAGATTGTGGACTTCTTGCACGCGTCTCATATAAGGTATGCTTTAACTGTTTCCCCTACTCTTTTTGTCTCTCAATTCACACAGTTTTAGCAAACTGCTATTGTCATAACTAGTGAAGATGGAGACATAGAAATTCACTCTAAAGTGGATGGCTTAAATTTCATTGTTACTGAATCTACTATTAGGAGACATCTTAAGTTAGGAGATTCATATAGTATAAATGATATGCCAAACATAGAAATTTGGCAAGAAATTGCCAGAATGGGGTATGATACATCCAACCACAAATTAACTTTTCAAAAGGGATGTTTCTCCCTTCAATGGAGATTTTTGATACATACTCTCTTGCATTGTTTGAGTCCCAAAAGAATATCATGGGAGCAATTCAGTAGCAATATTGCTATTGCTCTCATATGTTTGTCAACAAACAGAGTTTTCAATTTTTCAAAATTCATATTTGAGAGTATGGTTAACAATGTAAAGAGTAAAACTAAATTTCTTATGTATCCAAGATTTATTCAAACCTTTCTGAATAAGAAAAAGAATCTGCTTAAGCAACCTAAATAAAATTTTCCTACTCCTAGCCTGCAACAAAAACTCTTCCAAAACATGGCTATGACAAGTAGACTTTTTAATGGGCTAGTGATACCTCTTTTTCCTGAGATGCTACTAATTGATCAGGGTGAAGGGTCAGTCAACCCAACTGAGTCCCAACCAACACCCATTGAGGTTCCTGAAATCACTCATACACCCTAGTCACCACAACCTATAGAAGGAGAACCAGAAAGGAGACTATGGTTGCTCAGCCTAGTCCTCCTACTCAAACCTTTGATGCAGAT
This sequence comes from Artemisia tridentata subsp. tridentata, assembly GCA_021014915.2. Taxonomy (NCBI): domain Eukaryota; kingdom Viridiplantae; phylum Streptophyta; class Magnoliopsida; order Asterales; family Asteraceae; genus Artemisia; species Artemisia tridentata. The sequence goes on from CP139506.1 coordinate 145,814,532, forward strand.
GAGCCCCTTGATTCAGGAGTCCCTCCTAGTCCAACTAGGGGAGAAACAGAATCTATGCCCCTTGATTCACCTCTCCTAGCAGGTAACACAGCTAGAAGTGATGAGGGCAGTATTAAACTCAACGAATTGACGGTTCTTTGTACCAAATTGTCTGAAAAGGCGGAAAATCTAGAAGAAGAGCTCATAAGCCATAAGAACAACTTTGCCAAAGTCTACACCAAGTTGACACTCAGAGTGAAGAATTTGGAAGCTCAACTTAAGAGGAAAATATCTAAGGTGGTGATATCTGCTAGTTCCTCTGATTCAGATTCAAATGATAGTTCAGATGATGGTGATGATTCTCCCAAACAGGGGAGGAAATCAAGGAAAACTGATGCAGAAACTCAGGGGAGGATTTTTGGAATTTGAAGAAGGTACTGGTGGTAATGGTGATGAGAAAGAAGGTACTGCTAGTGGAAATGGTAAAGAAGATATGGGTGAACAAAGTGAGCAAATTAGTACTTATCAACATCAAAAAGATACTGCTGGAGTTGAAGAAGCAGTACAGACTGCTGAGATTGAAAATGAAGCAGTACAAACTGCTAAGGATAAAGGAAAGGGAATTCTTATAGAAGATGAGCCAAAGAAGTTGAAAATTAAGCCAAAGACATAAGCACAGATTGAGTTTGATGAAGTAATGGCAATAAAGATGCATGAAGAAGAAGTAGCTAGTTTCATAAAAGACCAAAGATTGGAAAAAGAAAGAATGCCTTAAGATGCTGCTATTGCTCAAGAATCATTTGAAGAACAGATTCAATATTTGATAGATACAGATCCAATAGTGAAGGCAAAGGCAGTACAATTGGTGTCAGACGAAAATCTAGGTGTGGAAGCAAGGTCAGCAATGCTTACTGATTTCATTCTATCAAAGAATAAAGAAGTGGCTTTAGATGATCTATTTCAGAAAATCAAGGAAAGAAAGAAGAAAGGTTACAAGAGGAAGATTCCTTCAAAGAAAAAGCAGATAAGTTTCATGAAGAGCTATTTGAAGAATCAAGTCTTTTGGAAGCAAGGTTACTTCAAAGGAAGATCAGATGCTGAAATAGAAAAGGCCTATTATGAAGCTTATGCAAGAATTAACAAGCCAGTCCCAAAGGAGTTCTTATATGATTCTGAAGATCCTATAGGAGAGAAAAGAAGAGCTGAAGTGTTAAAGTCAGATACATCAAAGAAGCAAAAGACTACAACTGAGAGTTTAACACATGAACACATCAAGAACAGGATAGTGGTAGTTCCTGAATCCACAAATGTCAGACCACTCCAAGCAAAACACCCTATTATAGACTGGGAAGTATTCACAGATGGAAGAATGAAAGGGTGGAAAATCATAAGGGTTGGAGGTAAAACTGAGAAGTATAAGTTATTTGAAGATATGCTCAGAGGATTTGACAGAGAAGATCTCAATCAGTTATGGAGTTTATTAATGGAAAGAGTCAAGATTTCAGATCCTCTTGAAGATAAAGATAATGAATTATGGGTTCAGTTGAAAAGGCTTTATGAACCAGATGGAGGAGAAGCAATTTGGAGGTTTCAAGCTGCTATCAAAGATGTTTCTTGGAAGTTATTTGATACATGTGGTATGCATAGAATTTCTACTAAGGATAGTTTGGAAATATACATGTTAGTAGAAAAAGACTACCCTCTCAGAACAGCTGTGTTGGTTACTTTAGTATGTTCAACACTGGAAGTTGAAGCTGATTCAAAAATGGCAGATGTGTTAATCGGAAGAATGTTTGATCTTGTAGAGCAAAGAAAAACCTATACTAAAAGATTAACTTGGTAATGTTTGGAAGAATCCCCCCATCCTTAGAGATGAAGTTTAATTCAAAGAAACTTAGTGATTTGGAGAGAAATCATAAGTTTAGGGGAGGATTGTTGGGAATTAAACCTAACAGTACAAACTTTGAATTGGAAGACCAAAGATTGGAAAAAGAAAGATTGCCTTAAGATTGGAAAAAGAAGTAGCTAGATTCATGGAAGACCAAAGACACAAGCTCTGATACCACATGTTAAGAATCGTTTATAGCTCAGATTTGTTAGATCTTTATCTAGGATAACAATAACAAAACAACAATATGCAGCGGAATAAACATGAACAATTGTTATTGTATAAAGGTTTTTCTCGTCATCATCTTCTCTAAAAATTTCAAACTAATAGCCCTAATTCTACCTTGATCAATGGTAGAAAGTGTTATCTAAACTGTAACAAGGAATCAATGATCCTTGAGGCTAAAACAAACAACCACTAACCCCATGCGTTTTTCTAACCCTAAACGTCTAGAAACATACACACCCCTTTAATGGAGTTACATCTTTTCTCCTGTATATTAAAACCTATGCCCATAACCTCTTTATATATTAGAGGATTAGGGTTACAAAGATTTTAGAATAATACATATTAGGTCCCTTATCTTTGTATTCATAAGTTTCCTCCATCTTTCATATTTTGTCAATATCAACTCAAATTTTAATTCCCAACAATCTTCCCCTAGTTGATATGACAAACCCATGTATGAAAGATGTTGTCTTCCCCTTAAACCATGCATACCATCAAGGATCTTCAAGCTGCAATCTTCAATATCTGCTTCCCCTTTTTGTCATCATCAAATAGGGAACAAAAAGTATGAAACCTTGATCTTCATAATCACGAATCAGCACCATAATTCCAATCTAGTCTTCTAATGTCTTGAATCGCCCTCCATGAACGAACACAAAAACGCTTTCTTTTATAAATGAATCCAAGACATAAAAATCCTAAATCTTCAGTAAAAATACCAACGAGCAATCATGAAAACCTTCACCTCGATGTAGCACATAAATGGTTAATCATTTGAACATTTAAGCTTCCCCTGAAACCCATATGTTAACCATTTGTTGAATCTCCAATTTTGTAGGCTGTATGTATTGAAGAAGAAAACTAACCATTACCAATTCGATGCTGAAGTAGAATAAACCAACCTTGTGTCCTATATCTTGTACTAAATACGACTTCGAACGTATACTTAACGTATAAGGAGATCGCAATCCCTTGACAATAATCACTGAGCACAATAACGTAACTCCTTTAAGTGTTTGTCAATTCGTAGTCTCTTGAACGAACGAACAAGTTACCTCCTGCTAAAAGGTATGATAAAACACAACCTTAAAAAATTCTACTTCATCGTCAAATAAGCAATAACTAATCCACTTCGCCAATAAGAAAATAAATTCGAGCCATAAATCGTTTAAGAACTGAAAACAAAATCCAAAAACCAAATCACTTCTGGTGTGTGTCTTCCCCGTATGTGTGTTGGAACCATCCTGTTCCAAATCAACAATCAATAAGATTCACTTCCCCTCACTTTTATAATCTCATGCCATCATATGAGTGCACCACAATGAGTAAAGTCACCATGTGATGAAGTAATATTCCTTTCACTGTCCAACTTGCTTCTTCACATATAATAACATCCACTGTCCAATGTTATAGATAAACATGAAAATATCAATGAAAACATGATCGACTTTAAAGAATCAGAAGAGAGAAACCATGCATAAAAGAATAGCAATGCCACCATGCAAGTAAAAATTACACCGACCCATGTGATCATGCATGGACACCGACCACCAATGGATGTATAACAATCAAATAGCATGCATCTTCAATTCTCTTCCACCGACCCATGATAAATAAAATAGAAACCAACCATGCACTTTGGCTTCATGATATGTTAAATAAATAACTGACGCATGATGTATTAATATAATACGTGAACATTGGATATCACACACTTCACATATAAACTTTGCCTTCATTCTGTTCACTGACCAAAAGATTCGAATAACACCAAAAGCCTTTCCATGTGTGTCGCACCATGAAAATAATGTTGCATCTTCACTTATTAATCTTGCATGCACACTAGGTCAGTACGCAAATAACTCTTCATATATAAGTCATATAAAAGGCACACAAGTAGTAGCAATTGAAACATGAGCAGTACAAAGTGAATAACAAGAGCAGTACTAACACGAAAACGCAGCAGTACAAACGTATTGCACTAGCAGTACAAACAACCGTCGAACAGTACAAACTTCATTCTTGGGCAGTACTAATCCAAGCTCGTAGCAGTACAAAATGCTATTACATATCGAATAACATAAATCTTTGAAGCATAGGTACTGTTAACGCAACAGTTTAGAGGTTACAGAACCCTATTATTCAAAACCATTCGAACCCTTTATCATCACACAAATTAACAAACACCATATTCAGATGTCGACTTGATCCAGCAGAGATATACTTCAACTTGAAAAACCAAAACCCTAGGTGAGGATCTAGTATATTCGTGTTACCAAGAAACCAAGAACATAAATTCGAACCACAAAAATCCAATCCAACTCTGCTTTCGAACAAGAATAATCGACACCAACCAACCAATAACCAACTTCCATGATGAATTAATAAGAATAAAACCATATTCATGAAGTTGAATCAAGAAAACCTTAAAAATTTGACATACCATAGCTGTTCTGCAGCAGACTTCGACCATCTATAACTTCCAAACGAATGCTCAGATGCGTGGTTTTGAAATCCATTCTGTCAGAAATTTCCTTGATATATGAAGTATCTCCAGTAAAAAACTCAGCACGATCCAACGGTTAACGAAAAAGTTATCGCCGTTTGAAAACTGACCAGCATAAAATAGGAAATTTTTTCCAGATTCGAAGTTTTTTCTTTTTCTTCAAGAAAACCTTGTAGATCCTAGATCACGAGCCCCTTGGCTCTGATACCACATGTTAAGAATCGTTTATAGCTCAAATTTGTTAGATCTTTATCTAGGATAACAATAACAAAACAACAATATGCAGCGGAATAAACATGAACAATTGTTATTGTATAAAGGTTTTTCTCGTCATCATCTTCTCTAACAATTACAAACTAATAGCCCTAATTCTACCTTGATCAATGGTAGAACATGTTATCTAAACTATAACAAGGAATCAATGATCCTTGAGGCTAAAACAAACAACCACTAACCCTAGCCGTTTTTCTAACCCTAAACGCCTAGAAACACACACACACCTTTAATGGAGTTACATCTTTTCTCCTGTATATTAAAACCTACGCCCCTATCCTCTTTATATATTAGAGGATTAGGGTTACAAAGACTTTAGAATAATACATATTAGGTCCCTTATCTTTGTCTTCATAAGTTTCATCCATCTTTCATATTTTGTCAATATCAACTCAAATTATAATTCCCAACAAACATTCAAGGATATCAAGACTTGACAATTACATCTATAACTTAAGTGTGAGTTATGACTCAATGCAAATCTTTATCATCTTGAAGGATGACATGTTAACCAAGTAAGGCAACATATGTGGATACAAGACAATATCTATAGTCATAAGTTGGACTTGTAATCTATGATATTTTTGCACACAGTGAGTCCGAATTAGTTAGGAAGTTGTCAATTTACAAATCAAGTTAATGGATGAGTAAAGGACGGGTGGATGCAGTGAATGTGTGTAATGATCACAAATACTCAGTGGTCTACGGATTGCAAGGAACCATTTTTAGGGTTCCTTCCTTTATGGAGAAAGGTACCTTGGAGAATTTTCATGAAATTTGAGAATATGATTAGAGATGGTTATCCTATTGGTGCAAGTGAGATGTCATGATCCTAATTTGAGTGAACATCAATGAAAGGAATCCTGGTGATGAAAGTGAGTGATCTTGAGTGAGGGATTTAAACGAAAATTTAAAAATCTAGCTGTTTCTTCTGGCGGAACCAAATGACAAAACAGACGGAACCCTAATTTTGGTTTTGCCTGATCCGTTGGGTGAATTATGGCGGCACCAAAACTTTGAACAGACAGAACCAAATTTTTGGTTCCGCCATATCCGCCAATCAAAAAAAGTTTATAGAGCAGATTTCTAAAGGTCCTAAACCCGTTCAAATCCCGTAAATTATCCTAAAACATATGTAATTAATTAGTTGTGATTGATTAATGACAAAAACACAGGTATAAACGCATGTTAACATATAGATCAAACGGACGATTTTGAACTTACTAATAAAGGAAGTTTAGCCAAACAGTGGCTTAAACATGGAAAATTGATAATATCAAAGTGTTATCGTCCTGCATGACACGGTTAGTCCACATGATCATTCAATGGTAAGTTTCTATCCTATGACAAGACAAATACATTAAACATCATGATTAGAAGCAAATGTACCAATCACCATTTTCAAGGATACTACATGTTTACACATTTTAACACTTGAACCATTAAGTGAGAGATTGTGCAAGACAATACTTTTCAAGATACTTAACTAGTTTTACTTATTTCTTATTCCTAAGTAAATTATGCAAGGCTTTCACTTAACACATGCAAATAAAAATATCTAAGTCTATAAGTAAAAAAAACAGTTTACCAGCTTAGTGCACAAGATCTACCAAATATCCTATTGTGCATGAACAAGAAATTTGGCAAACAGGCAAATAAATAGCATGGCAAGATTGACACTTATGTATCACAAATAAACAAGTGCAATCACAACTTTCAATAAGCAAACAACATGTATGCAAACAACCAATACAAGTAGTGTCACTCCCCCAAATTACGTGACTTGCAGCGGAATGGAGCATTCAAGGGCGTGACTGATCATAGCACCACAGTTACAGTTATATTGAACGACCTAAAGTGTCATTTTGAAAATACATCGTTTGATTAATTAAAAACATTCAGAGTTACAAAAGTTAGGTCCCAAAAGATGTTTCATGTTTGCGGAAATAAGTTTATACAAATAAAACAATAATAAGTGCATAAAAGATAAGTGAGACGCGTCGAAACCGCGACTCCAAAATAGGTCCAAATGCAAGCCATGATGTGCATACCTTAATTACCTGAAAATACATTGCTAAAAATGGTCAACAATAACGTTGGTGAGAATCATAGGTTTATGTAAATGAAATGTTTGTACGGAAACCACAAGTATAAGGTATAAGGTGTATGACAAAACAATGCCACATAAAAATAATACATTAGCCCTTAAGCACATGACCCCAAAGCTAGACTGAAATGAAATGCCCTATCTGAGTGTTTGCCAATCACTCTAATATGATTCAAATGAAATGCGTCCGTTTGACTAGTTGGAGCGACCAACCCGGACGGAGGAGTCACCCTCAATAGATCTATTCACTCACTCTCCCTTGCTCACAATTAACGGTTCATGATTCCAAATAGGGGACTTTAATCAGGCAATGATGTAACTTAAGCAATGTAACTGAATTTTGATACTTTGGTCTGTATGTAAAAATGATGCAATGTATTCTCCCCCGAGAATTTAGAAATTATGTATAAACAATGTAAAAGTCGGGGCTATAAAAAACTCACCGAAAACAAAGTGCACAACCAAGTGAGATAATGATGAAGTAACCGCGAGGCGCCTACAAGCAACCTATACATACATATATATATATATATATATACTATAATATATATATATATATAAATATATATATATATATATATATATATATATTATATATAATGTATATATATATATATATATATATATATATATATATATATATGTATATATATGTATATATATGTATATATATATATATATATATAATATATATATATATATATATATATATATAATATATATATATAATATATATATATATATATATATATATACACGCGTGTCTTAGTTTTAAAGAAAATGATACATTTATCTCAATATGCGATGCAAGTTATAATCTCAATTGTGCTTGATTTCTAATGTTTAAATAATTTTTAAGGTTGGATTTGACTTTTGAAATGATTTACAAATATGAATTATATCTCACCCAACTTCAAGTTTTTATTTCTATTTGTCTATAATTCCAATATGAGTCACAAGGGTCCAAATTAAGTCCAAGAGTTCAATTCTTAGTCAAAAGGTTCAAATTATGATTAAAGGTCCAAATTATATTAAGTGGTTCAAATTAAAACTTAAGGGTCCAAATTCATATGTTATTAATCTTTTCATAACTTATATCTCAAAATCTACTGGGATTTTTATGACTAGCTTATGATCAAAAATACATATCTCTCAAACCGTAAGTCGAAAAATCATGTTCTTTATATCCCTAGCTTCCTCTATGTCCCTACATTACTGGAAAAATAAGCTTACTCATTAATATCTTGGTATACACACTTGTTACAATTTTTCTTTGCAAGTCAGTTCTGATGGTCAATCTGTCTCAGTTTTGTGTCTCACCAAGATGGCCATATCTTGAAATCTACAAGTCCTATTAAGGTAAACTCAGTTGGAGATGATAGATCTACTTCTTTACTACAGTACACATATTTAGTTTTCAAAAATTTATGCAATAAAACTCAACTTATGCTCAAAATCCAAACAGTGTACAGATCTGACCTAGTTTCACCATAAAATTCATATCTCAATCATCGGGTATCGTCACGGGAATCACCACTTATGGAAATGACCAAAAGACATAGATCTATAACTAAATATTTTTCTTTTAGTCCAGATCTTACTAAGGTTAAATGGGTGAGTCATTTTCTAACTGATATTGTTTTGGACAGAATCATCTTTTCAAGATCATGACTTTCTAGGGTTTTTAAGCTAGGTTTTGCTACATTTTGTGGTGCTACCAATCATAAACCTATTTAAATGGATCAAATGCTAACATGTCTAGGAAACAAAAGTGGTTTTTAGAGAAAACATATGTGGTCTCTTATGGAAACTTTAAAATGAAACTAGATTCAACAATCAAAAGTGTAACTACCAACTCTTGCATTATTTACTCTTTCAAGCCTAGACTCCTATGTAACTCCAAGATTCCTATGAATACTTGATCAATCTCCAAATCTACATACACAAGTTTCACTAATTTACTCTAATAATACCATAAATAAGTAAATTGAAGGAAAGAAAAAAAAGGTTAGGAACAAACTTGTGTGCTAGGATCTTCAAATCAACACTAAAGTACTTAGTAAAATCAATCACCAAGGGTCTCCTTGGCCTTGCTAGACCACGACAGCAGCAACAAGGGGAGGGGATGGCAGATTTTTGGTGAAAATTAGCTAAGGTGATATGATCTATGTGCAAAAGTCACCTATATATACCACTACAAGACTTAGTGGAGTACATGTGTTTAAACATGCATTTTAGCTAAGACACTTGGTGTCTTGGCCTTGTAGAACCGGCCACCTAGCCAAAAGGGTGCTAGTTGGTGAGTCTTGATGTATTAATTTGGTTATTGGGTGTATTGTGTAGTGTAGGTTTCTCCCGGTACTCAAACGTATGGATTTTAAGACGCATAATGAAATTCCGGGTAACGTAAAAATGTAAAACTTCAAAAAAATGTAACAACTTGTTATCATGACCTAGTTTTTTATTTTTAGATGAGTGGTGAGTTCATCGGAGTGTATAAAGATAATTAAAACCCAAAAACGAAGGTTTAGAATACGTAAAACGTAAAAGGTGCAAGGTTTACATAAAATGGAAAAAGTGAATAGAGACTTTTTAAAAGTAGAATTGTAATGAACCAATGATGCATAAAATGTTTAGACTGGACATAGTCTAGTCTATATGAAGTGTTCTTACTGATGATGCATGAATACACAGCTAAACCATACTGGTTACGCGTATTTGAATACCCGTAAACCTAGTTTACGTAATGATGAATGATAACCATGAATAGTGATTGATGAACAATAAATGATGAATAGTAACTTGTCGAGGTTTGAATAATGACCTAAAATTACGAATTGTCACAGTCACCTACCCAAAAAGGAATTCGGTCCCCGAATTCAGTTAGTGTTGGTCTCTGGAGTGGACTCGGTGAAAAGATGTGGGTATTTGAGACGCATCTGGTCTTCCCGCTCCCAAGTAAACTCGGGACCTCTTCGAGAATTCCAGCGAACTTTCACAATAGGAATTCTGCTCTGTTTCAACTGTTTGACCTCACGGTCCATGATTTCTGCGGGCTCCTCAACGAAATTTAACTTATCGTCCAGTTGAACTTCGTCTAACGGAATTACAAGCGATTCATCTGATAGACATTTCTTGAGGTTTGAGACATGAAAGGTGTTATGTACGCTGCTGAGCTCTGACGGAAGCTCAAGTTTGTATGCCACAGGACCAATCCTTTCCAGAATTTTAAATGGCCCAATGTATCTCGAGTTCAACTTCCCACGTTTTCCGAATCGTACCACGCCTTTCCAAGGCGAGACTTTCAACATGACTTTGTATCTAACCTGAAATTCTAATGGTTTGCGTCTAACGTCAGCATAACTTTACTGTCGGCTTCTGGCTGTTCTGAGTCTCTCTCTGATCTGAATTATCTTTTTCGTTTTTCTCAAACCAATTCTGGACCAGTAAGTTATGCATCGCCAACTTTGGCCCAACAAACAGGGGATCGGCACTTGCGACCATAGAGTGCCTCAAATGGTGCTGCCTTTATGCTCGTGTGATAACTGTTGTTGTAAGAAAACTCGATCAATGGCAAATGGTTAGCCCGACCATTTCCGAAGTCAATCACACATGCCCTAAGCATGTCTTCTAATGTCTGAATCGTTCTCTCTCTCTGACCATCAGTCTGAGGATGGTAGGCAGTGCTCATTTCTAATCTGGTTCCAAATGAATCTTGTAACGACTCCCAAAAGTTTGAAGTAAAGCGACTATCTCTGTCGGAAATGATGGAAATTGGTGCACCGTTCTTTGAGACTATCTCCTTGACGTAAAGTCTGGTAAGTTGATCCATAGTATAAGTCTCTCTGATTGGAATGAAATGGGCTGATTTAGTGAGTCGATCGACTATTACCCAAATAATATCAAAACCACCTGAAGTCTTGGGAAGTTTAGTGACAAAGTCCATTGTAATGCGTTCCCATTTCCACTAGGGAATTTCTGGTTGTTGAAGTAACCCTGACGGTTTCTGGTATCCGGCTTTTACCTTGGCACAAGTGAGGCATTTGCTAACATACGTAGCTATTTCTGCTTTCATATTCGGCCACCAATAATGTTTCTTGAGATCCTGATACATTTTATCAGAACCTGGGTGAATGGAGTACTTCGACTTGTGCGATTCGTGCATAATTAACTCTCGTATTCCACCATAAAGAGGTATCCAGCTTCTATCCTTGAAACATAATACTCCGTCTGCTCTTCTTACTAAACCATTTTCATTCTCTTGCATACCCTTAAGTGTCTCACTTGATAGGTTTTCTTCCTTGAGTGCCTCTATCTGAGCCTCAAGGATCTTTGATGGTAAAGGTGAAATGATTTTCATTCCCAATGATCTGACTCTCAAAGGCTTGGGTCTTTCTTTCCGGCTAAGAGCATCTGCTACAACATTAGCCTTCCCTGGGTGATATCAAATCTCACAATCGTAATCACTAAGCAATTCCAACCAACGACGCTGTCGCATATTGAGTTCCTTCTGATCAAGTATGTACTGTAAGCTCTTGTGATCTGTAAATACTACACACTTAGTTCCGTAAAGATAGTGCCTCCAAATCTTGAGTGCGAAAACCACGGCACCCAACTCTAAGTCATGAGTAGTGTAATTCTTCTCATGCTTCTTAAGCTGACGAGATGCATAAGCTATCACTTTCTTGTTCTGCATTAGCACGGCTCCAAGTCCTTTATGTGAAGCATCGCAATATACCACGAATTTTTCAATCCCTTCGGGTAACGCCAAAATTGGTGCACTACAAAGCTTCTGCTTCAATAACTGAAAAGCTGACTCTTGTTTTTCTCCCCACTCGTACTTCTGGTCCTTTTGTGTCAACTTGTTCAATGGCTTTGCTATCTTAGAAAACCCTTCAATGAACCTTCTGTAATATCCAGCAAGTCCTAAGAATTGACGAATCTCTGTTGGAGTCTTGGGTGTTGCCCAATCTTTAACGGCCTCGATCTTTGTAGGGTCCACTTGTAATCCTTGACTATCAATGACATGACCAAGAAATTGTACTCTTCTGATCCAGAAATCACACTTCGAAAATTTGGCGTACAGCTTTTCTTGCTTGAGCAGTTCTAGAATTATTCTGGGATGCTCTCTATGCTCTTCTTCTCTCTTCGAGTAGATCAAGATATCGTCGATGAATACAATCACGAACTTATCTAAATATGGCTTGCATACCCTGTTCATGAGATCCATGAACACAGCTGGTGCGTTGGTCAATCCGAACGGCATTACCTGAAACTCATAGTGACCATAACGCGTCCTGAATGCTGTCTTCGGGGTATCTTCCTCCCGAAATCTAAGCTGATGGTAACCTGATCTCAAATCGATCTTCGAGTAAAAACTCGAGCCTTGTAACTGATCAAACAAGTCATCGATCCTGGGAAGTGGGTAACGATTCTTCACCATTAATTTGTTCAACTCCCGATAGTCTATGCACATCCTAAAAGATCCATCTTTCTTCTTTACAAACAAGACCGGTGCTCCCCAGGGCGAGGAACTCGGCCTAATGAATCCTTTGTCTAAGAGCTCTTGCAATTGGTTAGACAATTCTTGCATTTCTGAGGGTGCAAGTCAATACGGTGCTCTTGCGACTGGTGCGGCTCCTGGCACTAAGTCAATCTGAAATTCTACTTGGCGAGTAGGTGGAAGTCCTGGAAAGTCTTCGGGAAAGACCTCCGGAAAATCTCAGACAATTGGTACATCTTCAAGTTGTTTCTCATCCGACTTCTTCTCTATTATATGTGCCAAGAATGCATAACAACCCTTCTTTATGTATTTCTCTGTTTTGATGCATGAGATGATGTTTAGTCTAGTCCCACTTCGTTCACCACGAACGATCAAGGTTTCTCCATCGTAAGGAAGATGAACAACTTTCTCATCACAAATGATTCTCGCTTGATGTCAGGATAACCAATCCATACCGATAACAATGTCAAAACTTCCAAGTTCTACAGGTATGAGGTCTATATTGAATGGGTGATTTAAAAAATTGAGAGTGCAATCACGAATGATGGTGTTTGTGCCAACTAAACTACCGTTAGCTAGTTCAATGTGGTAAGGAGTGTCTAGTGGGGTAGGTTCGATATTGAGTAAAGGTGAAAATGCAGTAGAAACAAAACTTCTATCGGCTCTTGAATCAAATAAAATGGATGAATAATGATTATTGATGAGGAACGTACCCGTAACGACCTTCGGGTCTTCCTTGACATCTTCACCTCCTATCACATACACTCTGCCTCTAGCTGCTCCTCCTTGATTCCCATTTCCTTGATTGTTTCTTTTTGGACATTCATTCTTGAAATGTCCTCTTTCTCCACATCCAAAACATGTCAATGGGGGTTTCTGATTATCAGCCACAAACCGAACCTTGCAATCTTTGGTCTAATGACCAACCTTCTTATAGTTCCCACAAGGGTTAGGACAATTTCCAGGGTTGTGATGGCTTTGACATTTGTTGCACTTGGGTAAAGTACCATTGTAACCTCTCCTTTCAGCTGGGCCCGCAACATAGGCCTTTGCAACCTCTTGTCTTTTCGGTGGTGGTTGAGTGGTGTTGCCACCTTGGTTATTGACCCACTTTCTTTTGTTGTTGTTGTTATTATTGGAACGGTTTCGGTTGTTGTTATAGTTGTTGTTGTTTCGGTAGTTGGTGGAATTATTGTTGTTGTTATGGTTATTGTTGCTGTTGCTGTTGTTGTTGTTTGAATTAGTTCCTTTCTTTACTACCTGAGCCATAAGTTTCTGAGATATTCGAATGGCCTCGTCCAGTGTTTGTGGTGTCAAAAGAAATTACATCCCCCTGGATGCTGGATGGTAAACCACCAATGAAATTTTCTAACAACTTTTCGTTGTTGATGAAGCGAAAAGTGTACCGCTTTTAAGGGGTCATTTAAGCCTTAAATCGTATTTATTTGATCAAATATTGCCCTAAATCGTTCCTTTTGTCATTTTAGGTACTTTTGAGGAGAAATCTGGAAAAGGAGGCATTTTGGACGTTTTTGGAGCATTAAAGTGAAGAAAACGGCAAAGTCTCAAGAATCGGCTAAAAGTTACTCTTGACGGCGTCAGACTTTACTCTGGACGGCGTCATGCCTTGGCAAGAAAAGTTGGACGTGAAATTTACTCATGACGGGCCAGTGAAAATAGCATGTGAATTCTGACGGCGTCACGCTTTAACTTGATCGAGGGCGTCACGGCTTAAATCATAAGGGGACGGCGTCACGTTCATGGTTCGACGGCGTCAAGCCTTGATAAGCCAGAATGGATTTTTGAAGAGCTAAAGAGGGACGGCGTCAAGAAGGTCATCCGGGAACCCTAAAAGCGGCGAGGTGACGGCGTCACACTCCATAAGGTGACGCCGTCAGATCCAAAAATCTATATATAGTTTTCTAATTTTTTTGTCATTAGAGAGAGCTTAGTGTGTGGAATTTTGGGAGAAAACCCTAAGACGATTTTAGCTACTTTTTCAGGGCTTTTTGCCTTGAGATCTTCCATGTTTCATTGAAAGATAAGTTATCAATTAATCATTCAATATGTTTATGTGTTGTTTGATTCTATCTTATTCTTGTCTTTTGTTTAACATGTTAGGCTAATTTTATCTTGTGTTTGCTTAGATCTAATGAAACCTAGCTATTGATTATTGGTTGTTAGTGTGTTATTAGTTGTATTGGATGATTGTTTATCTATGTTAGGCTTAAGAAAACTGGCTAACTTCCTATTCGGTAACTTGCTTGAACGTCTTAAGAAACATGAACCAAACGCGTACTAAAGGTTTTTATGGTTGTATTTAATGCACAAGCGAATTCTAGTGATCCCATGTTAGGAGCTTCCTAGCCGGCTCGACATAGGAGTGAAGTAGGAGCTTGTAGAGTTGGGGAAGTAAGTACGCCACCCCACGAATGGTATTAAGGAATACACCCGTCATCCACGCAACTAATACAAACAAATTAACCGGTAAAAGATAGTTAAGGAGTAAGGAAATCTAAGTAAACACATTTCTCTACACATAAGTTTCTCACCACATTTTATTTTCAGTTATTTTATTTTATTTGCATTCGTAGTAATTTGGGTTAGTTGACTAGCAACTAATTCCGCCCACTCCTTCAAAACCGAGATTTTACTTGCTTTCATAAAAACTATAAAAACATAAAAAGAATCTTCCTCAACCCTTAGACCTAATTAGAGTAGCCTTTCACACCTAACGAACACTATTCCCTGTGGAGAACGATCAATCCCCCGTACTTACCACTACACTATACTACATCGGTCAGGTACACTGCCTGGTGGGGTTGTAAGCCTCTTGAGATCCCTCGAGAGGTAAAACCTGTTGTAAGGTTACAAAACCACGCAATCAAGTTTTTGGCGCCGCTGCCGGGGAATAGTTATTGTTTAGGTTGAATTTTTATTTCTATTAGGTCTACTCACTAGATTCCTTTCTAGTGAGATTTTTATTTTATTTTTCTAGGATTTCTTTAGTCTATCTATTTTCTTCGTGTCTTTGTTCGTAACCATTACAGTCCGACATCATGGAAGATGGTAATATCCTTAACCCACACAACCCACCACCACAACAACCACCACCACCTCCTAGAGCCCGTACTTTAGGAGAGTATTCCCGTCCTAGCCACCATGGCTATTGATGAACTCAAATAAGTACATTTTATTACTATCATTTATCCTATTAATTTGACTTGTTTTACTATATTATGTATGAGGATTGATACTTAATCGTTTACTTTTGTAATTCTCAGGTAAAAACAAGCATTTGGTGAAACTTGGCGATTTTGGACTAATAATGGAGCAAAACGTGCATTAAGTGAAGAGTCTACTGAAATGAAGAAGATCAAGACTAATCTGCTCCAGATGCGCCGCATCTCACTATCAACATGCGCCGCATCTCTATCAAGATGTCACCAGATACGATCCAAGATACAAGAGGACATGCGCCGCATCTAATCATGGAGTTACGCCGCATCTTCTGGCGGTGTACGAATATTCCTGAATATTATAATCTTGGACCCCACGCGAAGTTAAGTACATACGCCGCATCTACTTAAGTAGATGCGCCGCATCTTCCCTCAGACACAAACTATAAATACCCCGTAGACCAGAGAGATTAGAGATTCGGGGAGAGTCGGAAGTTCGAAAACCTAAAAACCGAACAGAAGAGAAGGACGAATTCAGTCAAGAAGGCAGCACAAGACACACCCAAATCGAAGATACAAGAGCTGTAAGAAGGTGCTGCATGTATTTAATTCATTAAGTAGTTTTGTTTTATGTTTTAGCAAACTTTAATTCATCAGGATTGGTGGCTTGTGTAATGTGACAACGGAAAGATTGCACTCCCTTTAATACTTGCTTTCCCATCAATTAAAGTTTATATGTTGATGTCTTTGGTTACTACTTATTAGTGCATTGACCACCTCTGTGTTTATTAGTGGCTTGCGGGCACCCGACTGCGGGACAAGGTGTGGCTCCCACGGTTGTTTCTAAATTGATCACTTAGGAATAACTTTTAGACATAAGTCGTCATTAAGGGTTTACTCGCCGATAAGAATAGGACCAACGAGAAAGGGTTAATTATATACACTTCATATAAAGCTATCAATAAAACAAGTGACAATCTACTTAATCATAAGGACAGCCCTCTTATTGTCTCTAGTATCTATCTGTGTACGTGTGTGCTACTTGCTGATTCATGCCTATTTGTTTATTTTATTATTTAATTGCAAACAAAACTGTGCCAGTCTCTCAGGCTGAAACCCCCTTGCGTTAGGATATTAAAATACTGATTAGATTAACGAGATTATACGTTCCACTCTTAGTGATCGACACTCTACTTACCATTATCTTCATACTGACCGGGTACACTGCTCGTTAAGTGTGTGTGTTATTGATAAGTCGGCTAAATATAAATTTAAAACTTGAGTAGGCATTAAAACTGCTAAACCGCAACGACACATCACGCGCATCAAGTTTTTGGCGCCGCTGCCGGGGAGTGAATTGTTATTTTCTGTTAATTTGATTAGTATTTTAATTAGGTTATTTTTCTTTTTATTAGATTAATTGCATCATTGTACTATTTTGCATATTTGTTGTATTGTGTGTTATTTGTTTGCTTTTGTTTTTATTTTTGTGTGTTTTATTTTTTTGTTTTTATTTTTCGTATTTTTCTGTTCTGCTATCGTTGTACTGTGCTAAATCAAACGATACGGCGCATCTGATCTCTCAGATACGGCGTATTGCGTTTAATTTTTTTTTTTTAATACAACGCGTTTAATTAATTCGATACGACGCATCTTTTCCCCAAGATACGGCGTATCTGTTTTTAACAAGAAAATTTTTCTAAGCGATAAAGTAATACGACGCATCTGCTTTTGTAGATACGGCGTATCTGTTTTGATAAAAATTTTTCTAAACGTTAACGCCATACGACGCATCTGCTTTCGCAGATACGGCGTATCTATTATTTTAATTAAAAACAGTTTGCGAATTATTAAACAAATACGGCGTATCGATTTCCGTCGATACGGCGCATCTTACTGAATCAAAAATCTTTTATTTTTAAACGTAACGAAAATACGGCGCATTAACTTTCGTTAATACGACGCATTTAATTTTAATTAGATAAGTTGATTTTTGATTAATTAATTCGATACGGCGCATTCATAAATTCTAAGCGGCGTATCTATTTTCTGAATAAAGTCTGATTTAATTTTAACGATTATAAGATACGGCGTATCCAACTTTTTGGATACGGCGCATCGTCTGCAGATATCAGCTATTTGTATTCTTATATCCGTTTCTATATTCATTAATTTCTCTCCTAGCGAACAAATCCTACTGATGATTTTACCTTGGATGACAGATTTTGCTATGGAAGACATGTCAGTTAACGGATATCTTGCTAAGGAATGCTTGTTTTCAGATTCATTCAATGTACTCATAATCGATGCAGACTTATTCTCTTGGGAGACTCCTCTTGAAGCTGCTTTTAAGGAATTTATGCGTTTATGCAACATTGACAAAGAGGTATTCTCTTATGATGTATTTGTGAGGTACACTGGAGAAGAATTATCGCTCTTATGGCCTAAGATTGAAGCAGAAGGATTGAACTGGACTACTATCGAAGAGGATGATGGGAAATTCTCTCTTGCATACATGGACTCAAGCAACAACAACTGTAGTGGAGACAATACCCAAAACTCTTACATGCCTTATTTCGAGTGGTACAAGGGATTAGATGAGAACTATCAGGATAATGACATGAATTATGCTTTGGCGGAATTACTATTTCATGGCAGGATAGTAAGATTGATAGACCTCTCCCTCAATGATTGGTTAGAACTCAAATATGGTAGTCCGGAATTTGCCCCTGCAAACGAAGTCAAGGAGATTATGACTTCATGGTTGACTCGGAGTTTTAAGAAGCAATTTAACGAGTTCATGGAGATAAAAAAGAATATGATTGGAAAGGTTTGCTTTGACGTTAACCATGACCCTAACGATGTTGATTTTTCAGAATGGTTAGCTAGTAAGTTTAATAACCATAAGAGCATGGATCGAGCTACTAAGGATGCATTATGGGTATATTGGATGAGAGGAGAAGACGAAGAAGTAGAAAGCGATTATGGGTTGTCACATCATGATTCAACAATCAATGAGGGCATTGAAGAACTTTTCAGAATTGACATTGATTTGTTAGAGTATGAGACACCCTTGTGCAAGCAGTTCAAGGAATTTAACTACCTTCTTCGAGTCGATGATGATGTGCTTACTGGGGATCTACCAGGATTTAAGACTTATGATGATTTCAAAAACACCTGGTACTATGAATGGAATGACCAAGTACCATGGGTTTGGGATAAACCATGGGAATTTGAGCACATTAATCATACCTGTACACCCTTCGTTTTCAAAGACGGGAGTAGTGTTTGGCCAACCTGTGATTATAAAAGTGACGGAACCTGTAATGGGGGAAGTATAATTGGGATGAAAAGAGTTGGAAAGGATGTAACCTTTGAAGATTATGAGTGGTACGATAATGTTGAAGACTGCCCACAAAAATCGGAGGCTTTACAAGAAAAGGGGAGGATTGAACGCTTGAAAGGACTTAAGGGGACATCGGATACTACTTTCTGGGAATGGGTGCATAAACAGTTTGATGATTTCACAAAGCTTAGTCGACGGTTACAATATGATTTGGAAAGAGAATGGGAGGCGATTCAAGATGATAATAATAATGAGTCGTTGATTGAGGAACTAGATGACTATTTGATTAAGGATCCTTATTTTAAGTTTGTTGACAAGGACGAAGAAGAGTTCACCAAAAGAAAGTGTCAACTACTTGGGATTCCATACAATGAGCCACCCATGATTATTTCCGAAAAATTTAAAATCATCAAATATTCTTTGGGTCCTGATGAAGAATATACTGCTGTGATGACCAAGAGTCATATTAGATTAATTCGAACGGAGGAAAACGTCGCAGAGATATACGGGAAAATCTTTCGGATGAAGGAAGAAGGATGGACCGTGACAAGGACCAAGTAAAGAGCTGAACGTGAGTCTAACTTGAAGACTCTGGAATAAAGACAAGTGCTTACCGGGAGACAACCCGGATTTATCATTTATCATTCTGTTTTCTGAGTCGAGTCAGTCCAGGCCGCACGAAGATACGGCGCATCTCAGTCCTGAGATGCGACGCATCCTCTGCAATGGTCATATCTTATTTTATTTTTCTGCATTTTTTTAATTTTCGACTTTAAAACTATTTATCAGTTTATTTTAATGCGGCGCATCCCTGGTTAAGGATGCGGCGCATCTTTATTCTGATCCGTATTTATTCCAGGCTCGATACGGCGTATCTTCTTCAATAAGATACGGCGCATCGACTGACCTGATGATTTTCAGTTTTAATTTTTAAGTTTTATTTTTCCTAACTACTAATGTATTATGCAAGTTGAACCTTTCTTATCTTAGGTGTGTTTTAAAGTGTTGGTGGTATTATAGTTTCCTGGATTTCCTGTGGATAAATCAAGTATGAAGCTTTAACGTTCTAATCCACAAGAAGTTGATTTTTGCTCATATACTAATGGAGGATCATACCGAGCAAATCTCAGGGGAGTTTTTCCGTTCTAATTCTTTTTATTTCCAGTTTTTAACCTTTTATACAAACAACGAGGACGTTGTTTAACTTAAGTGGGGGGATAGGAGAATTAGAACACTTAACACTTACTTGTCCTAAACTTTTTCAAAAATTATGCTTAAAATGTGCTTAATATATCAAACTTAAAAATTTTTTTAGCATGTTTTTGTTTAAGATCTAAGTTACATAACTGCACACATGACGTTATTTTCAAAAATTGTGATTTTTCCAAAATTCACAAATCTATGAGTGTGCCGGTGACTTGTAAACTTTAGAACTTGGCTTGTATACTATTCGAGACCACCATAATGAGTATTATTTATATAATTGGAATGACTTGTCTAAATTGGTAAAATTCTAGGATTACACCAAATAGCCTTTATATGTTATGTGTTATTAACTAGCTACACTGGTTAGTTAACCCCCGTATAAACCCTTTTGTTACTCTCATTTTTAGAGTAAGATACCCCTAGAAAAACCCTCAGAGCCATTCCTTTCGTTTCTTACACCTATGTTTAAAATGTTTCGTTACACCTTAAACCTTAGCCTACCCTGTAGATTAGAATCCGTGGTTGGTTAATTGCTATAGGCAGAGTGTGTTTCCTTACATTGCCTGTGTTCGCGTGCGTAATTCATTATATATGGTTAGGTCGGGAAATTGCACAATGCAATTGGAGTGAAAGTAAATATTGTATATTTTGAGTTTATTTTTCGTGTGTTTACTACTTTCACTATTAGCGTTATTTCTGAAGTATGAAAAGTATAGAAAAATTATCCAGAATTATCATTATAGTGATGTGGTGAAATTTTACACATCTATGTTTATGTTTCAAAAAAAAAAAAAAAAAAAAAAAAAAAAAAAAAAAAAAAAAAAAAAAAAAGAAAAGAAAGAAAAAAAGAGTTGGATGTTTATTTTAAGCCAACGATGTAAAGTTATGTAAGTGGTCGATATCACCACTATTTGTTGTATTATATCTATGGATTGAATGGGAATTGGCAGTTATGGGAATGCCAATTAAGGATTATTCTTTGATTAAGATTTTGTTGAGTATAATTCGTGTCTACCTAAAGCGTGTGTTTCAAGTGTTAAAGCGTGAGTTATTCAATGATATGAGTCTTATTCATGGGATGGTTGGGATAGTGATTAACCACACTTAGGATTTTAATTTATTTGTTTTGTTTTGTTTATTTTTTATTTTTACACCAATTTATATCCCAAATGTTATCCATACCCTGTATTGTTCTTTATCCAACCGAACCTTTGATTTATTGAGATTAGGGATTTGAGCAATCTTAAGTATCGTAGTCGTGGATTCGGCTATGTATTTATGATTTTGTCGCCCTTTTTGATATATTATTATTGGTGAAGTTTGGACCTATCTTTAGCCTATTCGAGTTAAGGATTTGAGCAATTGCAAGTATCGTGTTCGTGGATTCGATCATGTATTTGTGATTTTGTCGCCTTTTCTGGAATTTGAGATCGATAGTGAAATAAGAATAATTAACCCTTAAGCCTAAAAACCCTTTTTACCGCTTTAGACTTGTTATTCCTTAGCTTTAGTGGTGGAGATGTGTATACTTGCCAAGCTTATGATAGAATATTCGTCGCGACTGGACAGTTAAACGATTAGATTTGCTTTTATCGACTTATTTTATTTTACTTCTAATTCGTTAAGTGTTTAGTTGTGTGATTATGAAATAAACGAATACATGCTTAAATATAAAAATAAATCCTAACATCTTTTAGGATACATTTTCATGAGATTTAATCTAAGGTTTACTTGGGGACAAGTAAAGTTCAAGTGGGGGGATATTTGATGAACTCAAATAAGTACATTTTATTACTATCATTTATCCTATTAATTTGACTTGTTTTACTATATTATGTATGAGGATTGATACTTAATCGTTTACTTTTGTAATTCTCAGGTAAAAACAAGCATTTGGTGAAACTTGGCGATTTTGGACTAATAATGGAGCAAAACGTGCATTAAGTGAAGAGTCTACTGAAATGAAGAAGATCAAGACTAATCTGCTCCAGATGCGCCGCATCTCACTATCAACATGCGCCGCATCTCTATCAAGATGTCACCAGATACGATCCAAGATACAAGAGGACATGCGCCGCATCTAATCATGGAGTTACGCCGCATCTTCTGGCGGTGTACGAATATTCCTGAATATTATAATCTTGGACCCCACGCGAAGTTAAGTACATACGCCGCATCTACTTAAGTAGATGCGCCGCATCTTCCCTCAGACACAAACTATAAATACCCCGTAGACCAGAGAGATTAGAGATTCGGGGAGAGTCGGAAGTTCGAAAACCTAAAAACCGAACAGAAGAGAAGGACGAATTCAGTCAAGAAGGCAGCACAAGACACACCCAAATCGAAGATACAAGAGCTGTAAGAAGGTGCTGCATGTATTTAATTCATTAAGTAGTTTTGTTTTATTGTTTTAGCAAACTTTAATTCATCAGGATTGGTGGCTTGTGTAATGTGACAACGGAAAGATTGCACTCCCTTTAATACTTGCTTTCCCATCAATTAAAGTTTATATGTTGATGTCTTTGGTTACTACTTATTAGTGCATTGACCACCTCTGTGTTTATTAGTGGCTTGCGGGCACCCGACTGCGGGACAAGGTGTGGCTCCCACGGTTGTTTCTAAATTGATCACTTAGGAATAACTTTTAGACATAAGTCGTCATTAAGGGTTTACTCGCCGATAAGAATAGGACCAACGAGAAAGGGTTAATTATATACACTTCATATAAAGCTATCAATAAAACAAGTGACAATCTACTTAATCATAAGGACAGCCCTCTTATTGTCTCTAGTATCTATCTGTGTACGTGTGTGCTACTTGCTGATTCGTGCCTATTTGTTTATTTTATTATTTAATTGCAAACAAAACTGTGCCAGTCTCTCAGGCTGAAACCCCCTTGCGTTAGGATATTAAAATACTGATTAGATTAACGAGATTATACGTTCCACTCTTAGTGATCGACACTCTACTTACCATTATCTTCATACTGACCGGGTACACTGCTCGTTAAGTGTGTGTGTTATTGATAAGTCGGCTAAATATAAATTTAAAACTTGAGTAGGCATTAAAACTGCTAAACCGCAACGACACATCACGCGCATCAGCTATCGAAACACCATTGAGCTCACTCAAGGAGCCAATATCACACCCTTGCGATCCGACACCATCCGGTTGGTGCAAAGCGGATGCGCATTCCATGGACTTCGTTCTGAAGATCCTAATCAACATCTCAAGGACTTTCTTAAAATCGTTGATTCTATAGACCTTGATGTTGCCACTCGAGAGACGACCCGATTGCGTCTCTTCCAATTCTCTTTGCGGGACCAAGCTAGTCAGTGGCTAGAACGTCAACCCGCAGGATCCATCACCTCTTGGGATGATCTCACCACTCGTTTCCTTGCTCAGTTTTTCCCACCGGGAAGAACTACCAAGCTAAGGAATGATATCTTGATGTTCCAACAACGTCAAGGCGAAACTCTCTACGAGGCATGGACTCGATTCAAGGACTTACTCCGAAAGGTCCCTCACCATGGCATGGATCCTTGGCTACAAATCCAAATCTTCTATGATGGTGTCAATCATCAAACTAGAAGAGCCATAGATTACGCCGCCAATGGGAGATTGAGCAGGCTCAGTGTCGATAAGTGCTGGGAAGTCATTGAGGACTTAGCACAATACGAAGAGGAAGAATGGAATGACTCAACGTTCTCGGAGGAAGGGATTTTAAATTGCATAAGTGCAACCCAAGAACAGCTGTTCGAAAACATAAAAAGGCAGGTTGAGAGCTTAATGAAAGCTGAGACACCTACGGCTGATGAAAATCCCGATGAGTGCATGAACACAATTGGTAAACATACGTTTCATCAATTCTCACGACAAGATGAGTTTGAAGGGATAATGCTAACTTTCGTGAACAACCAAGAAAGGCGGATCCAGGAACTAGAGACTCACTTGAAAAATACCCAAGATATGTTCATGGAACTAGCAGAAAAATTCATCTCGAGAATAAAAGAGAAAATTAGGGAAGCAGCCTCACACAAAAAGATCGAGAAGATCTTTGAACTCCCGGTCCCTAATGAACCATACAACGAATGGGATGATGAAACCCCTCTCCCCGAGCCTTCACTTTTAAAGCCCTCTTATCTATTTGGATCCTCTCGCGAGAAAAAGAATTCTCAAGATCGTAGCATTTTCGTGGGGAGCATGGTTGTCACGCTCCCTAACTTTCATGAAGCTAGGAAACGATCTTTTGACTTTAAGCCAGGTGTGAGAAGAACTTAATTAAAACACACCATCATTTCGAAAACCCCCTGGAAAAGTTCCTCTCACTCCCTGAATACTTGCCTTGATGAAAATTGGAACCTGAATAAGACGTCAGCCGACCCTTTTCAACATTTTACTACACCCCGTGACAGTAACAAAACATTTGACCCAGGAGGAACTTGTTAACGAGACTAGCTATCAGGATTATTGATCCTGACCAGCTGCTCTCTTAAAGTACGAGGGGCTCATTTGTAAACTGGCACAAAGTAGCGAAATACGCTAATCTGACGGCGTCAGAATTTGAACGTGACGCCGTCACCCCGTCTGCACAGCAATAATAACTTACTTTCCATCACTTTCATCACACACCCCACAAACCATATCCACTCAAACCCCACCTCCGATTTTCCCAGGACAAATTCGCCAATTCCCGCTTCCAATCTTCACGTGGTAAGTAATTTTTACTCATTCTTTTCGCTTCAATTACTCATAGGATTTGTAAATTTCGAAAATCCCCAACTCGTGAAACCCTAGGATTGATTCATGCTTAGAACTCATAAGTGTTTTTAATTAGTGTTATTTAACAATAATTAAAGCATTTGATGGTTGACAATCAATTAGGTCTATTCACTAATGGGGAGGCCACGAATTTGAACCATAATCTATGATCCAATCACCCATTTTGCTGTAAAAAAGGGCGTTTGGTTTATAAGCTTAAAGTTTGAATATTGATTTTTCCCTCGTAATTTCGGATTTAAACTTGGTTGAACCTGACGGCGTCACCTATCAAAGGGTGACGGCGTCAGACCTGTCTGGTGCGCCACCAAGTCTTTAATTCACATATTAACACTTTTTGTTCCTCCTGCTTTGTTCCAGATAATGAGTAAGCGTCAAAGACCCAGCCGAGGAAGTTCCTCCCGATCTCAACAAGAAAACTTTGGGGATACGGTCCTCAGTTGGGGTGTCTTTGACAACGTTGCTGCTACAAGCAAGTACGCACAATTGCTACTACACAAGGTCGAGAATGGAGCCGTGGTTGACTGGAACTTTCTGAGGAGAGAAGGTCTTGAGCAGACCTTTCTCCAAAGTTTTCAGACGGATGGGTTTACCGGCCCCCAGTGGGAAAGACTGTTTAAAATTCAGGAGCCGGTATATGAGGAATTGGTAAGGGAATTCTTTGCCACCTTTCATTTTGACATGGCTGAGGCCAGGACCGATGTGGGCAGTACCACGATCTATTTCAGACTGGGGGTGAGCTAAGGACGTGTTCGGTTGCTGAGTTTGGGTGGAGACTTGGGTTGTATGATCAGCATGATACCATTCAGGCAGGGTTCATGCAGAGGTTGTTGCATGGGGAGTCGATGAAGAATGATTTTAGATGCTCTATTTTCTGGCAGACTATTGGGGATGGGGTGTATACCTCGACCACTGTAGCATCCTAAATCAGGGATCCTGGGGTTCGGTTGACTCATCGTTGCCTCACCTACAGCTTGACAGGGCGTCACAGCTCTCACCACCGTGTCACAGCTTCTGATCTCTTCTACCTGTATACCATCTACTCTAATGATGTTTACTGCAACATCCCGTTTTGGGTTGCTAGCTTTATGCATGGTGGAGTTGGGGAGAGGGAAGGAGACAGGATCTATGGTGGGATGTTCATCACCCGACTGGCCCAGTCTTATGGAGTCCTCAGGCCCGAGGTCATGAGGTATTTGAGTGGTGATAAATGCAGGACGGTGAAGGAGAGGTCCCTGAAGCAGATGGAGGTGATTATGGAGATGCATGACGGGTCCTTTATGTGGTATCACCCAGTTGGAGCTGAGGATGATGATGATGAGGATGATGAGGAGGAGGAGGAGCCCCAGCAGCAGCAGCATGAGGGGTATGAGGCCGGTACAGCTGATTACTACCGGCATATGAGCAGGGGGGACTGGCAGGCTCACCAGGGGACCTGGATGGGCCAGGTTGATGCTTGGAGAACCAGGGCGGACGAGAGGTTCGACTGGATGTATGATCACACGGTTCGTCAGATGCAGCATCTATCCACACGTGATCAGTTGGACCCGCATCTGCAGATTGACCCTTTCCCGGGTCGTGAGCAGGATTACCCTCCATACGGGTTTACGGGCATCTTCCTCCTGGCTATGACTATCGCCAAGGACCCCCTCACCAGTGATGTTGTGATTTGATGTTTTGATGTTTGAACAATTTGATATTTGGTTGTATGTGTTGAAACAATATGGTCTGTAATAATTTAGGGAAGGCATCTGTTTGCCTTAAAACATTTGTTACATTGATTTTTTTTATCGCATGCTAGCCTCATTTGATTGTTATTTTATTTGTTTTGTGTTTGTTTATTTATTTGTTTGTTTTTATTTATTTCCGTATGTGTGTTTAATTTTTATTATTATTGATTCATGTTAAAAACTAATTTGTGAAAATGCTTTATGTTGTTTTTAACTTCGTCTTAACTACATATAAAGGTATTTTGCAAAAGATAAGTGTAAGGGAAATCTAAATCGGTTTATTAGAACACAAATTAACATGAATCGTAATAATAATAAATTAGCATACATATTAGTATTTGTTTGAGTCAAATGCTTGTATCGAGTCATAATGATGCTTTGCAGGATTTCCAGGAAGTAAGGTAAAGGTTTTTCCAGAAATTTTCCGGAAACTTAAAATGAAAATTTTTGTCAGGTCATTTCTGACGGCGTCAGGGGTTATAACCTGACGGCGTCAGATTTAATTTCCAGAAATTTTTGAAAGTTTTGTTTTCATAAAAAGTTTTTATTAAAATCTCCAACTTATAATCTCCAGGAATCTGCAAAATTATCATTCCACAAGCATTATATCCTTATATATAGATTTTTCCCGCCGATGTTACGCAGGTTTTCGTGTTTGTTTTCTCAGGTTTAACAGGTTATTTTGGACAAGGAAATGTTTTTGGATCAAGCTTGTGGCGATGCATTAGTCATAGAGCTTCAACATTCTCTTTGGAGGAAGATCTAACCGTGTAATTTCATTATCCACCGAGCGAATCAGGGGAGTATTTGATTTCATTCTTTTACTTTTTGCTTTTACATCTTATTATTTGAACATTGGGGACAATGTTCATCTTAAGTGTAAGGGAGGGTAAAAGTACGATTTTAGAGAATACAATTGCGCTTGATTTTTGTTTGTTTAATAGTAGATGTGTAATAAAACTGAGATAAATACCTGTTAAGGTAATTTTAGTGCCAAATTTAAAATTTTTTACAACATTTAGGAGTGAAACTTTGGTCTTAATGAGCGTCTCATGGATAGGAGTTATATGACTAGCACAAGACCGTACCACTAAAAAATTTTCCACCCCAAATATGTGAGGTTCGCCCCTAGAATTGGTAGGAAAAGCATTTATGCTATGATGTGTGTACCGGTAGCACTTAGATTCTAGAACTTGCGTTAGGACCATTCCAAGGCCACAAGTGAGACTACATTCGTGTAGTTAGATTTACTACATGATAAGAGGCATTAGGATTAACCCATTGTTTTACACCTGTGTTTTTGTTACAATTACATTGGCTACATTGGTCAAGTAATTCTCCCACACCCTTTGCGTTGTACTCATTTTTAGTACACGATACCCCTAGTACACCCCTCAGAGCCTATCTTTTCGTTTCGACCTTTAAGCATTTTACTTAAAGGAAGAATTTGTTACACCCCACTAAAATGTACACCCAAATCGCCTTAGCCTACCTTGTATGCACTCATTTTTAGTGCATTATTGTGACAACATTTGTTTAAACCCAAGTTAATTATCTAGTTGATTACATGGTTGCTAAGTCGAGTCATATCCTTGTACATATTGTTTTGGGACGATTGGGACTCATGGGTAAAGTACTAGTGTAATGGAGTAATGGGGAAGAACATCATTTATTACCCCCATATGTGCTAAATGTTTTAAAAGTACTCCAAGTTTTTCAATTATCTTAATTCGAGTCATTAGATTAGTATTTGTAAAGTTATGTAAAAGTTCAAGTGTAAGGGGGATGCAATGCCCCTATGATGTATTATTTTGGATGGTAGGGTAAAAGTGTATGCAAAAAAAAAAAAAAAAAAAAAAAAAAAAAAAAAAAAAAAAAAAAATCAAGAAAAATACAAAAAAATGAGAAAAAGAAAAATAGAAAAAAACATACGGACTACCATCCCGTTTTATTTTATGTTTGTTTTATATTTTTGTTATTTTGTTATTTCGTTTCTAGCTTAAGATCGAGTCTAGTCTTGGCTTAGCAACATTGTATAGTACATGTAATTGATCAAGATTTTTAACTCGCCACCAGTAAAATATCCCGTATCCAACAAAACCGTGTTTTCCTTTTCCCTACACCTTACGTTATAACCCATTTAAAAGCCCTCTTTGATAGTTTATCTTAGGTGCTTACGCCTAGTGGAGGAGGTTTTCGATCCTTTCCCAAGCCTATGGTAATCTATTTGCTATGACAGGTAGTGAGAGATATTTTCCGTTTTCATTTATGAGATTTATTTTGATGACACTTGAGAGATGTGAGTATCTAAACACTACTTGTGAGGTGCTAGTTTATAATCTCCGTGCTTATTATGATTGAAGTGGAACGAATATTTGTTGTAATTACTTTTATGTTAGCATTAAATGACCCCTAACTTGTATTTTGATTAGAATAAAAGCGCATTTGCTTGAGGACAAGCAAATCTCAAGTGTAAGGGTATTTGATGAAGCGAAAAGTGTACCGCTTTTAAGGGGTCATTTAAGCCTTAAATCGTATTTATTTGATCAAATATTGCCCTAAATCGTTCCTTTTGTCATTTTAGGTACTTTTGAGGAGAAATCTGGAAAAGGAGGCATTTTGGACGTTTTTGGAGCATTAAAGTGAAGAAAACGGCAAAGTCTCAAGAATCGGCTAAAAGTTACTCTTGACGGCGTCAGACTTTACTCTGGACGGCGTCATGCCTTGGCAAGAAAAGTTGGACGTGAAATTTACTCATGACGGGCCAGTGAAAATAGCATGTGAATTCTGACGGCGTCACGCTTTAACTTGATCGAGGGCGTCACGGCTTAAATCATAAGGGGACGGCGTCACGTTCATGGTTCGACGGCGTCAAGCCTTGATAAGCCAGAATGGATTTTTGAAGAGCTAAAGAGGGACGGCGTCAAGAAGGTCATCCGGGAACCCTAAAAGCGGCGAGGTGACGGCGTCACACTCCATAAGGTGACGCCGTCAGATCCAAAAATCTATATATAGTTTTCTAATTTTTTTGTCATTAGAGAGAGCTTAGTGTGTGGAATTTTGGGAGAAAACCCTAAGACGATTTTAGCTACTTTTTCAGGGCTTTTTGCCTTGAGATCTTCCATGTTTCATTGAAAGATAAGTTATCAATTAATCATTCAATATGTCTATGTGTTGTTTGATTCTATCTTATTCTTGTCTTTTGTTTAACATGTTAGGCTAATTTTATCTTGTGTTTGCTTAGATCTAATGAAACCTAGCTATTGATTATTGGTTGTTAGTGTGTTATTAGTTGTATTGGATGATTGTTTATCTATGTTAGGCTTAAGAAAACTGGCTAACTTCCTATTCGGTAACTTGCTTGAACGTCTTAAGAAACATGAACCAAACGCGTACTAAAGGTTTTTATGGTTGTATTTAATGCACAAGCGAATTCTAGTGATCCCATGTTAGGAGCTTCCTAGCCGGCTCGACATAGGAGTGAAGTAGGAGCTTGTAGAGTTGGGGAAGTAAGTACGCCACCCCACGAATGGTATTAAGGAATACACCCGTCATCCACGCAACTAATACACACTAATTAACCGGTAAAAGATAGTTAGGGAGTAAGGAAATCTAAGTAAACACATTTCTCTACACATAAGTTTCTCACCACATTTTATTTTCAGTTATTTTATTTTATTTGCATTCGTAGTAATTTGGGTTAGTTGACTAGCAACTAATTCCGCCCACTCCTTCAAAACCGAGATTTTACTTGCTTTCATAAAAACTATAAAAACATAAAAAGAATCTTCCTCAACCCTTAGACCTAATTAGAGTAGCCTTTCACACCTAACGAACACTATTCCCTGTGGAGAACGATCAATCCCCCGTACTTACCACTACACTATACTACATCGGTCAGGTACACTGCCTGGTGGGGTTGTAAGCCTCTTGAGATCCCTCGAGAGGTAAAACCTGTTGTAAGGTTACAAAACCACGCAATCAGTTGTCTGGGACCATAGTTGGACACAATGCAGCTAACTCCTGAAATCTTCTGATGTATGCTTCAATCTCATTACCCTTAGTCACTAACTCATAAAACTCTGTTTCCAATTTCTTTACTTCAGTACGTGGGCAAAACTTCTTAGCCAATAACTTCTTGAATTCATCCCATGTGAGCTTGTGAGCATTTTCCATTCCAATCAGCTGGGCGTAAGAATTCCACCACGACATAGCCTCGTCAATGAGTGTACTGGTTGCAAACTTCACTTTGCTTTCCTCGGGACAGTTGCATAGCAGGAATACAGATTCTGTCTTTTCAAACCATCGAATCATGGCAGTGGCTCCTTCAGTACCCTTGAACTTTATAGGATCACCACTCTTGAAGTCTTTGTAAGTACATTTACGGCCATTAGTACCATTAGTAGCTCGTCCTGAAGCTTCTCCTGTTTCAGCCCCAGAAGCGGCTTCAACAGCGGCTGCAGCTACGGCAGCTCTTTCAGTTACCAGTGCTGCCTCAATACTGTCGGCAACAAGCTTCCTGATATCAGCGGGTGTCATAGATGAGGTAGCTCTCTTGGGTGGCATGATTCTTCATGATCACAAAAGATAACAATAATGAGAACTCACAATAGAAACGATCATCATACACAATGTATACCTCCACAACATGAATAAATACAACCACAACATGAATAACCACAGCATGATATTTCGTGGTTATCATAAATATAATCACAACGCACATGAATATAATACATGAAAATTTCGGTTACGCAGACCGATATCATAAAATAGCACAACGAAAATCCTGCAGAATAGAGTCACACTTGATATATTTGTTTGTACTACAAGCAAAAGACAACAAGTCCTATCTATGTCCCACACCCCGGGACTAGGATAATAATGTACAAGCTACATGATAAAGGTCTAACACTAGGCACCTCCTCCGGGTGCTCCATCTAACCTGCGGAAAATCCTCTGAAGATCCCTAGACATAGCAACAGCGATCTCCTCTAGGTGTTGAACTCGAAGCTGAAGATCAGTCTCCCTAGTCTCTGATGCAGACATCCTAGCCTGAACTGAAGATAACTCACCGGCCTGGAGATGATGCTCATCCTGGGACATCTGTGCCCTGTCGAACAACTCAGGCATCTCCTGCCTCAGCTGGGTGATATGCTCTGAACTCTCTAACTGACGGGCCTCTAAACCCTGGTGTGACACATCAATGGAAACCCTGCCCTGGATCAATCCCTCGACCTCCTCCTCTATAGCCTCAATACGGCTCACTGGGGTCTCATCTAAATGAGCTAATGCCCTGTCAATCTCTCCTTGAAGCTGATCTAGTCGCGAGTCAAATGTAGCAACAGTAAGCAGTCTGTCAGCAGCAGCCCTCGAGCTCTCACCAACCTCGAATCTGCTGGGTGGTGCTGTCTCTGTAGCATCTGAAGTATCTGGTGCTGGAGTGTCGTGACGTGCCCGCTTTTTGAGCGGTAGGTTGGACATAGGAGTAGGATATCTGGGATGAACTGGTGCTGATGGCACCTCAGATGGTGATAATTATGGTAAGGCTGGGGATAGTGATGGTAGAGGTGGTAGGGATGATGATGGTAATGGTGCATAAGCAGCTGGTGATCTGATCATAGGATGACAAACTCGCTTAGCAGCGGTGCGCTTCATGCGCGGTCCATCTGGATATAATCGGTAAACCCGACAATAAGGTAAAAACTCTCCTGGTTGGATAACTGGAACAACTCTGGGACCACGACGGATCACAGGAGACAATGGTGGGGTAGGTGCAACCTTACCCTCCTCGAAGGGCTCGGTCTCAACCTCTGACATCACGGGTGAAGACTGTGAAGTAGGCTCCACTGAGGATAGAATGATAGTAGGTAGAGAGGATGATGTAACCGACTCAAGTACAATGGAAGGTAGTGAGGAAATCTCGTCTGACTCAGAGTCCGATGAGGTGATAACAATAGGGTGCGATTCAGAAGACATCTCTGTGACAATTGATGTGAAATAAATGTAAATAACCTTTACATAATGTATGCATGAAACCTTATGTAAAATGAATATGCACTTATGATGAAAATGATAAGATGGTATGATGGTGTAGTTATAGTCTAGGGTATTAAGGACAACCTAGTTCGCTATAACCTTTGCTCTGGTACCAATCTGTCACACCCCCAAATTACGTGACTTGCAGCGGAATGGAGCATTCAAGGGCGTGACTGATCATAGCACCACAGTTACAATTATATTGAACGACCTAAAGTGTCGTTTTGAAAATACATCGTTTGATTAATTAAAAACGTTCAGAGTTACAAAAGTTAGGTCCCAAAAGATGTTTCATGTTTGCGGAAATAAGTTTATACAAATCAAACGATAATAAGTGCATAAAAGATAAATGAGACGCGTCGACACCGCGACTCCAAAATAGGTCCAAATGCAAGCCATGATGCGCATACCTTAATTACCTGAAAATACATTGCTAAAAATGGTCAACAATAATGTTGGTGAGAATCATAGGTTTATGTAAATGAAATGTTTATACGAAAACCACAAGTATAAGGTGTATGACAAAACAATGCCACATAAAAATAATACATTATCCCTTAAGCACATGACCCCGAAGCTAGATTGAAATGAAATGCCCCATCTGAGTGTTTACCAATCACCCTAATATGATTCTAATAAAATGCGTCCGTTTGACCAGTTGGAGCGACCAACCCGGACGGAGGAGTCACCCTCAATAGATCTATTCACTCACTCTCGCTTGCTCACAATTAACGGTTCATGATTCCAAATAGGGGACTTTAATCAGGCAATGATGTAACTTAAGCAATGTAACTGAATTTTGATACTTTGGTCCGTATGTAAAAATGATGCAATGTATTCTCCCCCGAGAATTTAGAAATTATGTATAAACAATGTAAAAGTCGGGGCTATGAAAACTCACCGAAAACGAAGTGCACAACCAAGTGAGATAATGATGAAGTAACCGCGAGGCGCCTACAAGCAACCTATACATATATATATATACGCGTGTCTTAGTTTTAAAGAAAATGATACATTTATCTCAATATGCTATGTAAGTTATAATCTCAATTGTGCTTGATTTCTAATGTTTAAATAATTTTTAAGGTTGGATTTGACTTTTGAAATGATTTACAAATATGAATTATATCTCACCCAACTTCAAGTTTTTATTTCTATTTGTCTATAAGTCCAATATGAGTCACAAGGGTCCAAATTAAGTCCAAGAGTTCAATTCTTAGTCAAAAGGTTCAAATTATGACTAAAGGTCCAAATTATATTAAGTGGTTCAAATTAAAACTTAAGGGTCCAAATTCATATGTTATTAACCTTTTCATAACTTATATCTCAAAATCTGATGGGATTTTTATGACTAGCTTATGATCAAAAATTCATATCTCTCAAACCGTAAGTCGAAAAATCATGTTCTTTATATCCCTAGCTTCCTCTATGTCCCTAATTTAATGGAAAAATAAGCTTACTCAATAATATCTAGGTATACACACTTGTTACAATTTTTCTTTGCAAGTCAGTTCTGATGGTCAATCTGTCTCAGTTTTGTGTCTCACCAAGATGGCCATATCTTGAAATCTACAAGTCCTATTAAGGTAAACTCAGTTGGAGATGATAGATCTACTTCTTTAATACAGTCCACATATTTAGTTTTCAAAAAGTTATGCAATAAAACTCAACTTATGCTCAAAATCTAAACAGTGTACAGATCTGACCTAGTTTCACCATAAAATTCATATCTCAATCATCGGGTATCGTCACGGGAATCACCACTTATTGAAATGACCACAAGACATAGATCTATAACTACATATTTTTCTTTTAGTCCAGATCTTACTGAGGTTAAATGGGTGAGTCATTTTCTAACTGATATTGTTTTGGACAGAATCATCTTTTCAAGATCATGACTTTCTAGGGTTTTTAAGCTAAGTTTTGCTACATTTTGTGGTGCTACCAATCATAAACCTATTTAAATGGATCAAATGCTAACATGTCCAGGAAACAAAAGTGGTTTTTAGAGAAAACATATGTGGTCTCTTATGGAAACTTTAAAATGAAGCTAGATTCAACAATCAAAAGTGTAACTACCAACTCTTGCATTATTTACACTTTCAAGCCTAGACTCCTATGTAACTCCAAGATTCCTATGAATACTTGATCAATCTCCAAATCTACATACACAAGTTTCACTAATTTACTCTAATAATACCATAAATAAGTAAATTGAAGGAAAGAAAAAAAGGTTAGGAACAAACTTGTGTGCTAGGATCTTCAAATCAACACTAAAGTACTTAGTAAAATCAATCACCAAGGGTCTCCTTGGCCTTGCTAGACCACGAAAGCAGCAACAAGGGGAGGGGATGGCAGATTTTTGGTGAAAATTAGCTAAGGTGATATGATCTATGTGCAAAAGTCACCTATATATACCACTACAAGACTTAGTGGAGTACATGTGTTTAAACATGCATTTTAGCTAAGACACTTGGTGTCTTGGCCTTATAGAACCGGCCACCTAGCCAAAAGGGTGCTAGTTGGTGAGTCTTGATGTATTAATTTGGTTATTGGGTGTATTGTGTAGTATAGGTTGCTCCCGGTACTCAAACGTAAGGTTTTTAAGATGCATAATGAAATTCCGGGTAACGTAAAAATGTAAAACTTCAAAAAAATGTAACAACTTGTTATCATGACCTAGTTTATTATTTTTAGATGAGTGGTGTAACACCCCAACCCGATAAGGGTAGAAGTATTACGTTATGGTGACATATCAAAGTAAACACAAGCATATGACTAATTAATACAAAATGAATTTCAATGGTTACAAGGGAAAATGTGAAGATACAAGGTTACAATGAGAATTACAATAATTACTAAATCTAGAATAATCTCTTCTAATCATATCCAATCTGGAAAATCTGTCAAGGTATAGCCTTTTAAGTCCAAGATACTCTCCACTCATACCCAGCTTCCTACTAAAACCTGCTGCAGGAAAAGAAATGCGGCTGAGCTACGAGAGCTCAGTGAACAGATATAACAATAACAAAGCAGCAATAGAGAAGAGTACAGAGTAACAGAAATAAAGGTCATGCAGATATATCAAGAGTTAAGGAATAATAAAGATAAATGTAAAGGAAAACAAAAATCCACTACGAGCCCAGGAACAGAATTATATCAAATATCAGGGTGTATGGAGGGGAGACCTTAGCATACCAAGTACAGGGTGAGGGGATACCTCCAAGGGTTGGAGTCATGAGCTCCCAGGATGTGAAAGACGTGTATCGCACACACCATCAGTCACCAAGTGTAAAAAGTAATATATCATATACAGAAACAGAATACAGAAACAAGTCTAGGATGCATCCATACGCCCCAGGTGGCCAAGGTCTACCTCTACGTAACAAGTCAAGTCAAGTCAGGAAAGGGACAGGTCATCACTCTCCTGCCCTAGAGTCAAGCCATCGGTGCATCAATGACAGGGACATGAAACCCTCATGCCTAGTGGGTGGCTCGTAGTC
Source organism: Artemisia tridentata subsp. tridentata (assembly GCA_021014915.2). NCBI lineage: Eukaryota > Viridiplantae > Streptophyta > Magnoliopsida > Asterales > Asteraceae > Artemisia > Artemisia tridentata. The sequence goes on from CP139506.1 coordinate 145,850,798, forward strand.
TCAAACTGTGGGTCAAGGTTAAGTATCAAGTATCAATTATCAAGTATCAAGTATCAAGTATCAAGTGTCCAAGTTCAAGTTCAAGTTTCATATCAAGCGGTTCAGGTCAAGTTTTCATATCAAGTGGTTCAAGTCAAGTTTCATACCAAGTGTATCATATCAAGTTTCATATCAAAGTTCAAGACAGGAGATCAATGCAAGGGTTAAAACAAAGGTTCAAATCACAAGGTTCATATCAATTTATTCAAAGGTTCATAACAAAGGTTCAATTTAATGGTTTATGTTAAATGTTCATATCAATAGTTAAAAAGTAATCCTTTAATAATGGATTTCATAAAAGTGATCTTTAAAACAGTTTTCATAATGAAAGTCTTTAAAAGTAGTTTTCCTCAAAATACTTTCATATGTAATTAAGAAAAGTTTTCACATTCGGTTATAATATCCTATGAACCTTCAAGGTATCCAAGGGTTTTAAATATTCATGTTACAAGGTGATGAACGGTTTATATCAAGTATCAAAAGAAACATAGCAAGGTTCAATTTATCAAGGGATCATAGCAAAGGCATAGATTCAATAAGGAAAGCCTCAAAGAGAAGGCTCAAATCATAATCAAACCAATATAGAAAGATGTAAGTGAAACCTGAAGATCGAATCAAAGTATCAGGGAACATAGCAATGGCTTAGGGAATCCTATAGTGAATCAAGATCAAAAGTCATGAGGACACCCTTACTGAGAAAGGGTAGAATATCTGTACCTTATACCGCAATTGAAAAACACAAAGAACATAAAGGTCGGAAGTCAACTCCATCTTCAGCGAATCTACACGAATTCATGACTGTCTTATTAATAGCTTATTTAATTCAGACTACTTATTTTAGTCGGCTTTCCATTTTTAGTAACTTTCCTTCTTAGGTAACTTCCCAAAAATAGCAACTTTCCATATTTAGTAACTTTCCAAAAATAGTAACTTTCCATATTTAGTAACTTTCTATTTTTAGCAGATTTCTATAATTAGCAAGATTTAAATATTATAATTTAGGTTAAGTTACCAATTAATTATTATTATGGAAATAGGGTTTATTTTAGCAAGTTACATTAGTCTAGGGTTAAATATGACAACTTTCCATATTTTAGGGTTTTAAATGCAAATATGTCAAAGATGAGGTCTAAAGTGCAAATATTACAAGTTATTCATTTTAACCCATAAGTTTCCCATAATTACAATTTCAATCCTTTAATTTAACAATTTTACAAGTTAAACCCTTTAGTTAAATAAATTACAAATTAAACCTTATAATTAATTAAGTTACAAATTAATCCTCATAATATTCATAATTACACATTAAGCCTTCAATTATTCAAAATTACACATCACACCCCTTATTTAAATAATTTTACGAATGACCCTTCATATTACAATATTTACAAAACAAGTCCCTCCATTTTTAATATTTTCAAATCGAATTACATAATTAAACAATTACCATCTAAACCTTTTAAATTACAAAATTTACATGTAATACCCCTATTTTGTATTTTATACGATTAACCCCTGGTCCAAAACATCTTACAAAAATAACCCACAAGTTTATAAAATTACAAAACACACCCAAAACTTTTAAATCTCCAATCGGTTTGAATAAAAATGCATAAACCCTAACCCTAAAATTTTCCAATCATTACTGATCATCAATTTAACCTTAAAACACATTAATTCATCAAATCCATCATCACAAATCCAAACCCTAGTTCATACGATTTACCTTTTTATTTTAAACCCTTTTTCTTAAAATCCGATTACAAGAAAAACTCGCCAAGCATGATTTCAGCTTCGATAATTACAAGTATCATTTTTATTGTGTTATATAGCACGAATAGGACCAAAGAAAAATAAGCTTGAAGGACACAAAAATCGTATTAGCTGATTCACAAATTATTTGGTTTTTAGGGTTTTAAAACGTATTTTAATTCAAACGACTTGAGTAGCATGCATGGATGGTGATAACCATTTTATATAGATCATATATGATGTAAAAAGAGTCACAAAAATACCAGATAGCTTTTAGAATGATTGAATGAGGTGTAGAGAATTAATACCACTCGGCAAGAATAGAACTCGAACAAAAATCAAAACCAAGCGAACCAAGCCTCCAATATTTGAACTCCTATTTTTCTAGCCTCCTTCTAACTCCAAGGTATCCAGGAAAAATGCTAAGAAGTCGTGGTAAAATTGTGGTGGCCGAATGGAAGTTTTTGTGTGTGTCGGTCTAAGTTTAAGGATGTATAAAAAGGAAAGAGATAAAGAAACCGTGTGATATAATAGGGGAGGCATGAAATTTCGGCCCAATTGATATATGATGAGATCAAGAGTGATTTGGAAAGATCTCTTAATAATTTCTAATGTTTATCTCTAATTTATATGATTTTAAATTAATTAACAAGGTTAAATAAATACCTATTATACATATTTCGGCCCATGCATATTTTTAAGTATTTTTAGGACATTTAAAATATTAAAATGTTCATGCAAAAATTATCACACTTCATATGTTGCTTGTTTCCAAGAGTTTGGGATTTATTTGATGTTTTATTTAATTATTAATTGAAAATTTAAGTTACAAGGGTATTTTGGTAATTTTGCATATTTTGAAATTTTGGGTTTTACAACTTCTTCCCCTCTAAAAGAAAATTTTTGTCCTCGAAATTTGAAGTCGCAAAGTTAGACGAAGTCGTAGCAAATCGCAAAAGATCGTCACAAACATTCTCACGCCCGGGGAGGTTCTTCTAAAAAGGATCTTCAAACCAAGTAGTTTCTCATGACTCAATCAACCAATCCCTTATCAGAATAAAATCGAAGTTAACTATCCAAAGAAAGACAGATCAACAAAGCAAGTCTTATCATTCAAAAGTGAGAGGGAAACATTCTTATACTCGTGGTTAAACACCACAAGATTTCTCATAGGGACAGAGATGGGTAAGACGAAATCAAATAGCGTCGGAAGATTATAGATGCTTATCAAAAGCAAGAGACAAATAACAGAATGTATCAAGTACGTTATCGCCATGGAGATTCTCAGAATGCCCGAAGAGGCATCGAAATGATTAACAAAAGGATCAGAGGTCAGATTCGGAATCTGAAGATAAGGATCAAATAGTGTCAGGAAATTACTATGCAATTCTCAATGCCTTCAAGATTTATTTAAATTTCAAAATCTTAGGTGGTGCAAAGCATAAGCTTTCAATCTCCAAAAGTGATCTCAACAGGCTTTAACCAAAAGCAAGGCACGAATCAGAGTGATGCGGAAGCAAGGATACTTAAGCAAATGCCTTATAATCTACCCATTCCTCACTGGTCAAAACTTAAGTTCCTATGGGGAGATCCTAAAGCAAATTCTCAAGGTGTTCTCCTATGTTCTTACAGTGGAAGCCTAATAGTCCAAAACTCACAGGCCAAGGGTAAATGTATTACGAGTCGCAGCCTGTTTCTCTGATACCATAATTGTAACACCCTAACCCGATAAGGGTAGAAGTATTATGTTATGGTGACATATCAAAGTAAACACAAGCATATGACTAATTAATACAAAATGAATTTCAATGGTTACAAGGGAAAATGTGAAGATACAAGGTTACAATGAGAATTAAAATAATTACTAAATCTAGAATAATCTCTTCTAATCATATCCAATCTGGAAAATCTATCAAGGTATAGCCTTCTAAGTCCAAGATACTCTCCACTCATACCCAGCTTCCTACTAAAACCTGCCGCAGGAAAAGAAATGCGGCTGAGCTACGAGAGCTCAGTGAACAGCTATAACGATAACAAAGCAGTAATAGAGAAGAGTACAGAGTAACAGAAATAAAGGTCACGCAGATATATCAAGAGTTAAGAAATAATAAAGATAAATGTAAAGGAAAATAGAAATCCACTACGAGCCCAGAAACAGAATCATATCAAATATCAGGGTGTATGGAGGGGAGATCTCAGCATACCAAGTACAGGGTGAGGGGATACCTCCAAGGGTTGGAGTCATGAGCTCCCAGGATGTGATAGACGTGTATCGCACACACCATCAGTCACCAAGTGTAACAAGTAATATATCATACACAGAAACAGAATACAGAAACAAGTCTAGGATGCATCCATACGCCCCAGGTGGCCAAGGTCCACCTCTACGTAACAAGTTAAGTCAAGTCAGGGACGAGACAGGTCATCACTCTCCTGCCCTAGAGTCAAGCCATCGGTGCATCAATGACAGGGACATGAAACCCTCATGCCTAGTGGGTGGCTCGTAGTCTCAAACTGTAGGTCAAGGTCAAGTATCAAGTATTAAGTATCAAGTATCAAGTGTCCAAGTTCAAGTTCAAGTTTCATATGAAGCGGTTCAGGTCAAGTTTTCATATCAAGTGGTTCAAGTCAAGTTTCATACCAAGTGTATCATATCAAGTTTCATATCAAGGTTCAAGACAGGAGATCAATGCAAGGGTTAAAGCAAAGGTTCAAATCAGAAGGTTCATGTCAATTTATTCAAAGGTTCATAACAAAGGTTCAATTTAATGGTTTATATTAAATGTTCATATCAATTGTTAAAAAGTAATCCTTTAATAATGGCTTTCATAAAAGTGATCTTTAAAACAGTTTTCATAAAGAAAGTCTTTAAAAGTAGTTTTCCTCAAAATACTTTCATATGTAATTAAGAAAAGTTTTCACATTCGGTTATAATATCCTATGAACCTTCAAGGTATCCAAGGGTTTTAAATATTCATGTTACAAGGTGATGAACGGTTTATATCAAGTATCAAAAGAAACATAGCAAGGTTCAATTTATCAAGGGATCATAGCAAAGGCATAGATTCAATAAGGAAAGCCTCAAAGAGAAGGCTGAGATCATAATCAAACCAATATAGAAAGATGTAAGTGAAACCTGAAGATCGAATCAAAGTATCAGGGAACATAGCAATGGCTTAGGGAATCCTATAGTGAATCAAGATCAAAAGTCATGAGGACACCCTTACTGAGAAAGGGTAGAATATCTGTACCTTATACCGCAATTGAAAACACAACAGAACATAAAGGTCGGAAGTCAACTCCATCTTCAGCGAATCTACACGATTTCATGACTGTCTTATTAATAGCTTATTTAATTCAGACTACTTATTTTAGTCGGCTTTCCATTTTTAGTAACTTTCCTTCTTAGGTAACTTCCCAAAAATAGAAACTTTCCATATTTAGTAACTTTCCAAAAATAGTAACTTTCCATATTTAGTAACTTTCTATTTTTAGCAGATTTCTATGCTTAGCAAGATTTTAATATTATAATTTAGGTTAAGTTACCAATTAATTATTATTATGGAAATAGGGTTTATTTTAGCAAGTTACATTAGTCTAGGGTTAAATGAAAAACCCTAAAAATCTGAAACATTTAAAATGACCAAATTGCCCCTATAACTTTAAAATTTAATTAAAGCTTATATAAAATACCAAATCAATCCCAAACCTTTGGTAATTAACTACATTTGAAGTAAAGTATTTTTGTAGCACCATTCCAATATCATACATTGTACAAAAATATTCATATCACACATATAAAAGTTACATGGACCGAATTATATACAATACATAGTTAATTAATTTATTTTAATTGAAATCTTTGAAATTAAAAGAGATAAGCACAAGTAAAATAAGGAAGGTAACCAAATTTCTGGAAATTGATTGTGTCAACATAATGTGGGCCGAAAATACCTTTCCCCCTTGACCACTCGTTTTTATTTACCCTCTCTCATTTGTTCTTATCGCTAAAACCCTAATAACACACACACAAAACTCTATCCATTCCATACGATTTTCTGGAGGCTTTTGGATATTTTTTGGTGTTCATATACGTTCAAGGAAGCTAGGAAAAATAATTTTGTGGTCGTGGGATCGCTGGTGTATTCGTAGGAAGTTTTGGCATTGCTGATTTATTCTTGCCGAGAGATAAAACTCTCACAATTCATCCGATCATTCTGGGTCTCATCTGGTATTTTTCTGGTACTCCTTACATCACATAAGGTCTGAATAAAATGCTAAACATGAATCATGCACGTTAAAATAAGTCGTGGTATTTATATGTGTCAAAACGTAAAATAAAACCTAAAAACATTCATATGATTTTTCTGGGTTGCGTACACAATTTATTTGAGTCTTATACATGTAATATGAATCTGGAAAAATGATATTGGGATTAATCGAAGCTTGAATCATCCTGAGTGAATTTATTCAAATCGGCTAAAAAAAGAGGAAAATGGGTGAAAATAATAAAACCCTGATCGAATGGATTAGGGTTAATATTTTGTGATGAGATCTGGTCATTAAATGCATTTTTAAGGTTTATAAATGATTTGGTAATGATTGCTCAATTAGGGTTAGGGTTTATGGATTTAAAAGTGTTTACCGATTGGAAAAATAAACATAAAGGGTGTGTCTTGTAATTTGATAAACTTGAGGGATATTTTTGTAAGTCAAATTAGACCAGGGGAAAGTCGTATAAAATATAATATGGGGGTATCTTGTGTTGATTTTGTAAGTAAAAGGTTTAATTGGTAATTTTGGTAATTATTCTTATTCGAATGGGAAATAATTAAATTAAGGGACTTGTTTTGTAAATTCTGGAAACTTGAAGGTGGATTCGTATAATACTTAATATAAGGGGCTTGATGTGTAATTTGGAATAATTGAAGGCTTAATGTGTAAATATGAATATTGTAAAGATTAATTTGTAATTCAATTAATAATAAGGTTTAATTTGTAATTTAAATAACTTGAAGGGTATAAATGGTAAATTGTTGAACTTAAAGGGTTAAAAGCGTGATTCTGGATAACTTATGTATTAACCTAAATTATAATTATGGAAACCTGCTAGTTATGGAAACCTGCTAAATATGGAAAGTTACTATTTCTGGAAAGGTACCTAAAAAGGAAAGTTACTAAAACTAGAAAGCCGACTAAAATAAGTAATCTGAATTAAATAAGCTTTTAATAAGACAGTCATGATTCATGTAGATTCGCTAAAGATGGAGTTTACGTCCGACCTCTATATTTTCTGTGTGTGTTTGTCACTTGCGGTATAAGGTACAGATATTCTGCCCTTTTTCAGTAAGGGTGTTTTCCCTTTTCTTAACTCTGATTTTGATCTTGTTTTAAGATTCCCTGAGCCATTGCTATGTTCCCTTTGTTTGTGAACCTTTGATATGATCCTTTATTCTGTGAACTCTAATTTGAACCTGATTTATATCTGAACCTCTGATATTACTCCTAAAATATTTGACATGAACCTTTTGACATGAACCTTTATTTATGACCCTCTGATATGATATCTGACTCTGACCACGGTTTGATACCCGAGCCAACTCACTAGGCATGAGGTGTTCTTGTCCTTGTCATTGATGCACCGATGGCTTGACTCTAGGGTAGGAGAGAGATGACCTATCCCGTCCCTGACTTTATTTTATCTGGTGTATATTGGTAGACTCTGGCCACCTGGGGCGTATGGATGCATCCTAGATTTGTTCTGTTTCTGTTATCTGTTTATATTATCTGTTATATCTCTGGTGACTGATGGTGTGTGCGATACACGTCTTTCACAACCTCTGGGAGCTAGCTACTCCATTTGATACATGAGGACACCCCTCATATTATCTGGTTACTGAGAGGACACCCCTCTGATTGATGATGATGGCATGGTTATATATATTACATCTCTGTTTCTGGGCTCGTGGTGGATTACTGTTTACCTTTACCATATACATTGCTTACCTTTGACCATTATTATACCTTGCACTATTTCCTTTTACCTTTACCTAATTATTATTCCCTATCCTTTATCCTTACTCCTTTATTTATCCTTTAATTCTGATTATATCTGCATGACATATATTTCTGACACTCTTTACTATTCTTTATTACTGCTTTGTTACCGTTATATCTGTTCACTAAGCTCTCGTAGCTCAGCCGCATTTCTTTTCCTGCGGCAGGTTTTTAGTAGGAAGCTGGGTATGAGTGGAGAGTGCCATTGGACTTAGAAGACTACATTGTGATAGTGATTTTGTTATAGAGATGACTAGAAGAATTTATATTTTCAGACTCAGTATTTATTCCTTTGTAAATTTTGTATTTCCTTGTAATTTCTTGTCACCTTTGTATTCCTTTGTATTATTGAAGATGTATGCTTGTGTATGTTTCTGATACGTCACCATTGTTATGACATCTCTACCCTTGTCGGGTCGGGGTGTTACAATTTATGGTATCAGAGCGACAGTCTGCGACTCGTAATATATTTACCCTTGACCTGTGAGTTCTGGACCATTAGTCTTCCACTGTAAGAACATAGTAGAACACCCTGAGAACTTGCTTTAGGATTTCTTGATATGAACTTAAGTTTTGACCAGTGAGGAATGGGTAGACTATAAGGCATTTGTTTAAGTATTTCGCTTCCGCATCACTCTGATTCGTGCTTTGCTTTGGATTTGAGTCTGTTAAGATCACTTTTAGAAATTGAAAGCTTATGCTTTGCACTACCCAAGATTTGAGAATTAAATAATTCTGGAAGGCATTGAGAACTGCATAATATGGCCTGACACTATTTGATCCTTGTCTGCAGAGTCCGACTCTGACCTCTGATCCTTCTGTTAATCATTTTGATGCCTCTTCGGGAATCTGAAGATCTCCTTGGCAATGACATACTTGACACCTTCTGTTATTTGCCTTTTGCTTTTGATAAGCATTTGATACCTTCCGTTAATTGTCTCTTGTTTTGATAAGCATCTAGGAATCTTCTGACGCTATCTGATTTCGTCTTACCCGTCTCTATTCCTATGAGGAGTTTTGTGGTGTTTAACCACGGGTATAAGAATGTTTCCCTCTCGTTTTGGACGATAAGATTTGCCTTGTTGATCTGTCTTTCTATGTACTGTTAACTCCAATTTTATTCTGATAAAGGATTGGTTGATTGACAACTATCCTCCTATGTCTCACCTTTGGCGCTTGAAACAATTTTGAACTCCCTACCATAATTACCGATTGTTAAACTCTGGACTATCATTATTACTCTGAAGACTCGTGTGTTATGTTCGCGATTATGAAGTTTTCCTTGAACCCATTTCGTACAACAATGAATGAACCTTATCTTGAAAATTAATTGGCACCCTGAATTTTCTGAACACGATTTCTGATTGAACCACCAAATTTTCCACCGGAGTGAGAAGCAAGTTCGCTTAAGTGTATTTTCATGGCGTATTTCAGTTTTGTTCGCGATAAAGAAGAATGATGACAGGAGACATGTATTGATTCTGGAAGCTGAACCGTATTGCTATTTGGAACCCTTATTTCTCCACCCTGAAACGACTTTGTATCTATTCAATTTCAGAGCGCGAAGTTTCCTTCAGATGGAAATATGAATTGAGGTTATTCTTGTGATCGCTGTCCGCATTTGTAACGACTGATATAAAGATTTGTGACGCTAATAGTATTAGCTAAAGCTCTGACTATTCTGTAAATTTGATAAATGAATGTGTTCTCGTGAGTACTTGGGCAAATGGTCATTGTATGACTTAATAGTACATTCGGAGACGAAGAAGAACATGAAAATCATTTTTTCACTTTGTAAGAAATTTGACGATCACTTGTGCATTCTGGGAGATTGATATCTGTTGAGACAACGGTTTTTCTTGATTGAGAATATCCCTTTTAAATCCCGCAAATTTTGGAACTATCACCGAATGGTCAAGACCGATAACAAAATGGTAAACTCAAAATCTTTTGAACCTTGCATCAGAATTCTGAAGACGTTTACAACTTGCGTTACCCTTGATAAATTTCGTGACCAGAGAGAAACAGCTTAGTCTGATTGAGAACAGAGTTTTGGAAAGCTGAAATAGAAATTTGTTTCCACACTTTCAGATGGGACAAATTTTGAGACATTTCAGAAAGAGACTCAGCAGGTTTTGCGTATGCATCAAGATAACTAGAAACGCATCAGAAGTATTACTTCACTACCTGACCTAGAGTTGACAACAGCGGTGACTACCCTGAAGAGTGAAGACATTCCTTACAAGACAGAAGTGTTGGCGATGCAGAAGAAAGACGGCGAACCTGGAGCTGATGAAGACGTACAGTCTCACTTCCCTATTCATCTTGGTTGTACTAAGATGAATTGAGGGCGGAAGCAGACTGGATGATGAAGAAACTTAAAGATCGTGCCAGAAATTCACATTACTCCATCACATTCCAAGAAGAACTGCAGGAGGCGTGATGAACCAGACGATTTTGCTTCACTTCCAGATTGATGGAAAAATGAAGACATATTAACCGGACTTGAAGAGAGTAGATGTTTTGAATGAACGGATTTCTGAATCAGACCTTTTATGTTTGGAAGAATTGATTCTGTGAAGACCGAAGTTATTGACGATTAGTTTTCATTTCTGTTGACTCCCTTAAGCTTCATTATATCATGATAAGATCCGCTAATGATTTAAGTTTCCTAGAAGCATTTCAGCCCGTGCTTATTTTCGTATGTTAGATGATGGTTTTGTTCTGAGGAATTTTGGAGAACTGTGGAAAATCTGATGCTTGTGACGGCGTGCCTTACTCGGCTAGGCAATCTGGAAATTCCGATACTCTTGCGAATAGTCTTATTTCTCTCTTGTCTATGACATTGATTTTGTTGACTCTGAGACTGTATAAGTACTAGGTGGATTAAGATAGGTTGTTATACTCACGACTCGAGATAAAGTATGATCATCATGAAGGCATATTTATGTGGTGCTAGTATTATGACGCCTGATCAACGTGATAATACTTACACCATATAGCGTGCACTCATTGTGGCCATAGGATGTCTTGGGGGAGTACCTAAGAAGTTTAGAATCTGATCTCCGTTGGATTATCCGTGATTAATGAGACGTTAGGCTCATTCTACCTATGCGTATACTCTGCTCTCGTTTATTAAATATCTGGATGAGTTTGGACTCCCGTTTTGCATTCTGTTGACCTCAGTTATAAACCTAGAAAAATCTTTGAAGAACTCCCTACTGTTGACACAGTCAATTTGATTTGAAATTCTGTTCGAAATTCATATGAGCTTTTCAGAAGATTCACCTACCATCAATTTTATATTGTATGGTTCTTTTGTTCTGAATCAACCTAATTTGTCTCCTTCTGAGGAATCTGAACCCATCTTGTTTTGATCGAGTCATGAGAAACCATTTGTTTTGAAGATCCTTCTGGAAGAACCTCCCCGGGCGTGAGAATTGTTCGCGAAGACCTTTTACGATTTGCTACGACGTTGTCTAAACTTGCGACTTCAAATTTCGAGGACGAAATTTTTCGGTTAGAGGGGAAGAGTTGTAAAACCCTAAAAATCTGAAACATGTATAATGACCAAATTGCCCCTATAACTTTAAAATTTAATTAAAGCTTATATAAAATACCAAATCAATCCCAAACCTTTGGTAATTAACTACATTTGAAGTAAAGTATTTTTGTAGCACCATTCTAATATCCTACATTGTACAAAAATATTCATATCACACATATAAAAGTTACATGGACCGAATTATATACAATACATAGTTAATTAATTTATTTTAATTGAAATCTTTGAAATTAAAAGAGATAAGCACAAGTAAAATAAGGAAGGTAACCAAATTTCTGGAAAATGATTGTGTCAACATAATGTGGGCCGAAAATACCTTTCCCCCTTGACCACACGTTTTTATTTACCCTCTCTCATTTGTTCTTATCGCTAAACCCTAATAACACACACACAAAACTCTATCCATTCCATACGATTTTCTGGAGGCTTTTGGATATTTTTCTGGTGTTCATATACGTTCAAGGAAGCTAGGAAAAATAATTTTGTGGTCGTGGGATCGCTGGTGTATTCGTAGGAAGTTTTGGCATTGCTGATTTATTCTTGCCGAGAGATAAAACTCTCACAATTCATCCGATCATTCTGGGTCTCATCTGGTATTTTTTTGGTACTCCTTACATCACATAAGGTCTGAATAAAATGCTAAACATGAATCATGCACGTTAAAATAAGTCGTGGTATTTATATGTGTCAAAACGTAAAATAAAACCTAAAAACATTCATATGATTTTTCTGGGTTGCGTACACAATTTATTTGAGTCTTATACATGTAATATGAATCTGGAAAAATGATATTGGGATTAATCGAAGCTTGAATCATCCTGAGTGAATTTATTCAAATCGGCTAAAAAAAAGAGGAAAATGGGTGAAAATAATAAAACCCTGATCGAATGGATTAGGGTTAATATTTTGTGATGAGATCTGGTCATTAAATGCATTTTTAAGGTTTATAAATGATTTGGTAATGATTGCTCAATTAGGGTTAGGGTTTATGGATTTAAAAGTGTTTACCGATTGGAAAAATAAACATAAAGGGTGTGTCTTGTAATTTGATAAACTTGAGGGATATTTTTGTAAGTCAAATTAGACCAGGGGAAAGTCGTATAAAATATAATATGGGGGTATCTTGTGTTGATTTTGTAAGTAAAAGGTTTAATTGGTAATTTTGGTAATTATTCTTATTCGAATGGGAAATAATTAAATTAAGGGACTTGTTTTGTAAATTCTGGAAACTTGAAGGTGGATTCGTATAATACTTAATATAAGGGGCTTGATGTGTAATTTGGAATAATTGAAGGCTTAATGTGTAAATATGAATATTGTAAGGATTAATTTGTAATTCAATTAATAATAAGGTTTAATTTGTAATTTAAATAACTTGAAGGGTATAAATGGTAAATTGTTGAACTTAAAGGGTTAAAAGCATGATTCTGGATAACTTATGTATTAACCTAAATTATAATTATGAAAACCTGCAAGTTATGGAAACCTGCTAAATATGGAAAGTTACTATTTCTGGAAAGGTACCTAAAAAGGAAAGTTACTAAAACTAGAAAGCCGACTAAAATAAGTAATCTGAATTAAATAAGCTTTTAATAAGACAATCATGATTCGTGTAGATTCGCTGAAGATGGAGTTTACGTCCGACCTCTATATTTTCTGTTGTGTTTGTCACTTGCGGTATAAGGTACAGATATTCTGCCCTTTTTCAGTAAGGGTGTTTTCCCTTTTTCTTAACTCTGATTTTGATCTTGTATTAAGATTCCCTGAGCCATTGCTATGTTCCCTTTGTTTGTGAACCTTTGATATGATCCTTTATTCTGTGAACTCTGATTTGAACCTGATTTATTTCTGAACCTCTGATATTACTCCTGAAATATTTGACATGAACCTTTATTTATGACCCTCTGATATGATATCTGACTCTGACCACGGTTTGATACCCGAGCCAACTCACTAGGCATGAGGTGTTCATGTCCTTGTCATTGATGCACCGATGGCTTGACTCTAGGGTAGGAGAGAGATGACCTATCCCGTCCCTGACTTTATTTTATCTGGTGTATATTGGTAGACTCTGGCCACCTGGGGCGTATGGATGCATCCTAGATTTGTTCTGTTTCTGTTATCTGTTTATATTATCTGTTATATCTCTGGTGACTGATGGTGTGTGCGATACACGTCTTTCACAACCTCTGGGAGCTAGCTACTCCATTTGATACATGAGGACACCCCTCATATTATCTGGTTACTGAGAGGACACCCCTCTGATTGATGATGATGGCATGGTTATATATATTACATCTCTGTTTCTGGGCTCGTGGTGGATTACTGTTTACCTTTACCATATACATTGCTTACCTTTGACCATTATTATACCTTGCACTATTTCCTTTTACCTTTACCTAATTATTATTCCCTATCCTTTATCCTTACTCCTTTATTTATCCTTTGATTCTGATTATATCTGCATGACATATATTTCTGACACTCTGTACTATTCTTTATTACTGCTTTGTTACCGTTATATCTGTTCACTGAGCTCTCGTAGCTCAGCCGCATTTCTTTTCCTGCGGCAGGTTTTTAGTAGGAAGCTGGGTATGAGTGGAGAGTACCATTGGACTTAGAAGACTACATTGTGATAGTGATTTTGTTATAGAGATGACTAGAAGAATTTATATTTTCAGACTCAGTATTTATTCCTTTGTAAATTTTGTATTTCCTTGTAATTTCTTGTCACCTTTGTATTCCTTTGTATTATTGAAGATGTATGCTTGTGTATGTTTCTGATATGTCACCATTGTTGTGACATCTCTACCCTTGTCGGGTCGGGGTGTTACATTAAATATGACAACTTTCCATATTTTAGGGTTTTAAATGCAAATATGTCAAAGATGAGGTCTAAAGTGCAAATATTACAAGTTATTCATTTTAACCCATAAGTTTCCCATAATTAAAATTTCAATCCTTTAATTTAACAATTTTACAAGTTAAACCCTTTAGTTAAATAAATTACAAATTAAACCTTATAATTAATTAAGTTACAAATTAATCCTCATAATATTCATAATTACACATTAAGCCTTCAATTATTCAAAATTACACATCACACCCCTTATTTAAATAATTTTAAGAATGACCGTTCAAATTATAATATTTACGAAACAAGTCCCTCCATTTTTAATATTTTCAAATGGAATTACATAATTAAACAATTACCATCTAAACCTTTTAAATTACAAAATTTACATATAATACCCCTATTTTGTGTTTTATACGATTAACCCCTGGTCCAAAACATCTTACAAAAATAACCCACAAGTTTATAAAATTACAAAACACACCCAAAACTTTTAAATCTCCAATTGGTTTGAATAATAATGCATAAACCCTAACCCTAAAATTTTCCAATCATTACCAATCATAAATTTAACCTTAAAACACATTAATTACATCAAATCCATCATCAAAAATCCAAACCCTAGTTCATACGATTTACCTTTTTATTTTAATCCCTTTTTCTTAAAATCCGATTACAAGAAAAACTCGCCAAGCCTGATTTCGGCTTCGATAATTACAAGTATCATTTTTATAGTGTTATATAGCATGAATAGGACCAAATAAAAATAAGCTTGAAGGACACAAAAATTGTATTAGCCGATTCACAAATTATTTGGTTTTTAGGGTTTTAAAACGTATTTTAATTCAAACGACTTGAGTAGCATGCATGGATCGCGATAACCATTTTATATAGATCATATATGATGTAAAAAGAGTCACTAAAATACCAAATAGCTTTTAGAATGATTGAATGAGGTGTAGAGAATTAATAAACCCTCGGCAAGAATAGAACTTAAACAAAAATCAAAACCAAGCGAACCAAGCCTCCAATATTCGAAATCCTATTTTTCTAGCCTCCTTATAACTCCAAGGTATCCAGGAAAAATGCTAAGAAGTCGTGGTAAAATTGTGGTGGCCGAATGGAAGTTTTTGTGTGTGTCGGTCTAAGTTTAAGGATGTATAAAAAGGAAAGAGATAAAGAAACCGTGTGATATAATAGGGGAGGCATGAAATTTCGGCCCAATTGATATGTGATGAGATCAAGAGTGATTTGGAAAGATCTCTTAATAATTTCTAATGTTTATCTCTAATTTATATGATTTTTAATTAATTAACAAGGTAAAATAAATACCTATTATACATATTTCGGCCCATGCATATTTTTAAGTATTTTTAGGACATTTAAAATATTAAAATGTTCATGCAAAAATTATCACACTTCATATGTTGCTTGTTTCCAAGAGTTTGGGATTTATTTGATGTTTTATTTAATTATTAATTGAAATTTTAAGTTACAAGGGTATTTTGGTAATTTTGCATATTTTGAAATTTTGAGTTTTACAAGTGGTGAGTTCATCGAAGTGTATAAATATAATTAAAACCCAAAAACGAAGGTTTCGAATACGTAAAACGTAAAAGGTGCAAGGTTTACATAAAATGGAAAAAGTGAACAACGACTTTTTAAAAGTAGAATTGTAATGAACTAATGATGCATAAAATGTGTAGACTGGACATAGTCTAGTCTATATGAAGTGTTCTTACTGATGATGCATGAATACACAGCTAAACCATACTGGTTACGCGCAGTTGAATACCCGTAAACCTAGTTTACGTAATGATGAATGATAACCATGAATAGTGATTGATAAACAATAAATGATGAATAGTAACTTGTCGAGGTTTGAATAATGACCTGAAATTACGAATTATCACAAGTAGTCATATAGCATAGCATAAAAAAGATATTTTTTGTCACTTTGCATTTAAATATGACGATGTATGCCAAGCTTGATTTATTTCCTTTATATATATAAGTATCTCCAAATTCTTTAGTTTCAAAAGAAATCATATCAATGTTCAAAGGATACCAACTTACATTGCCCGACTCAAAAGTTTAAGTTACTATGTCAAAATGAAACTTAATATTTTGGATAGGTTGTAGCATTTGATTTATTTCACTTAATTCAATTTAGATTTAGGCCATGAGATTATTTTTAAATGAAAGTAGACTTAATTCCCTTCAAAATGATAGGTGGCGCGACTCCTACGAACTTACGGTTAATTAGTTATGAATTTTTGAAGTTTGCAAAAACTTTGGACTGTGCAGACCAAGGATCCCTTCTCCAAAGGGCAAGGAACCCTTTAAAGGGATCCATGGTCTGCAGTGACAAAATGTTAAAGACATGTATTTTCGCATAGCGAGAATGTGTGGGACTTACTAGATTTTGTAGTAAACATATAATACACCTATTTTAACATCATATCTACTTATGTGACTTATCTAATCATTTACGGAGGTGATTTTTCAACTAAATTTATAGTTATCCCAAACGCCACTTTCAAAACCGTATTTTTCATAAATTTGCTTTAAACACACAATTTTTACACTCAATTCTTTTGAGAAATCTTTTCTTTTATTTATCAAAGACATCTTCAAGCTTGTATACAAAGTAACATTTAACAACAAAGGTTCTAAGTAGAATTTAGCAAAACATTTTTCATATTATATTTCGCTTCAATTGTAATTTGATACATGGATCGTACTCCATTTTAAAAACCATTTGTTTTGAAAATAAGAGTCACGAGGCTCTGATACCAATTGTGAAAACGTAGAGGGGGGGTGAATAAGTTACCGTTTTAAAATCTTAAAACTTGTTGTATCAAATATCCTATTAAGCTTGTTCTAATATGAAAGATGTCAATTATAGTTTATGACTAGCATAAACTAAAACATGTTGTCACATAAGCATAATCACCAAGTCACAACATAAAAGTAAAGTTGTAAGTAAAAGAAAGCGCAAACCGAACATGATGATTTATAGTGGTTCGGTCACGGAGCTCCTCTCCGCCCCACTCCACTCCCCGAGTACCCAACTCGAGAGTTACTTCACTAGATCAACAAGCTCCCTTCTCGGCGGAGAAAATATTACAATCGTCGCTTACACTTTTTACGGTACAAAGCTAAATACCGAGTTCTAGTTCGAGGTAGAACCAACCTAACGTCGCTTACACTATTTCCGGTACTAAGCTAGATATCGAGTTCTTTTACAAGGGCACAACCACTCCCGCTATGTTTTATGGCCCAACATAAAAACCTTGTGTTTTATGGCACACATAAACCATCTAATCTAGTTTGGTGTTTAGATTGCGATGCAATGATGTTTACAATGATGATCCATGACATAAATGGGTCATGGATAAGAATGACTAATCTAAATAAACTTCCATTGATAAGAAGCCTTCAATGGATGAAGATCACAAGTTCCCTAAGCTTGTTGTGATGGATCTTCATATATGCATGTATGTGGAATGTACTTCTTGAATAAGAAGTCTTCAAACATTGAGGATGTCAAGTGGCCTTGAATCTTCATATGTTGATATGCTTTGATGAATGATGACTTTAAGATCTCCAAGCCTTTTGGTAGATCAGGAGGTATGTTATGCTTGTGGTGGATGATCATTATGATAAGGGTGATTAATGTATGTTACTACATGGTTATCTACTAATCTAAGTGTATGCAAAGGGTAGAGAGAATGTATGTTCAAGTGATGTGTTAATCGGTAAACAATGGGCTGCTATTTATAGCCAACTAGAATTTTAACCCACGGATTTGGTGGAACCAAATCGAGGGTTCCGTCCTTTATGTGATTTGGTTCTGCGGGTCCTGACAGCAAATCTTTCAAAATCTTTCCCAAATCTTGCCAAGATATTATCAAATCTAATTCTTTGCTTGAAGATCTTTCCATGATATTCTCTAAATCTTCAAGATATCCTAAAGATATTACTATGATGTATGCAATGATGTCATGTACATATTTCCATTTTAAGAATTAAAATGTAAACTATGTAAATGTAAATGTATGTAACATGTATGTACCATTTATAAGTAACATGTATATATTTATGCTACTAAAGATGTTAAACTACTTATGCTACTATGTTATTAACATTATTTTTATAAATAACCACATTTTTTGTAGTTTCACACCTAAAGTGTATTTATCCTATTTTGACATGAACACAACTTAGGAGGTTCTAAGTAGAATGGTTAACCTTTTAAAATACTTAATGACCTAAACGTATTTTAAACATTCTAAATGGTTTGTTAAGGGTTTGATCATAATGCCACATAACAAACATGTACGAACTTGTGTTGTACCATACGAGGACTTGAGAAGTCGAGAGGTGTTGAATGTATGTTGAGACAAAATATGATTACAAGTAACTTGTACATTTTACGTTATGTATCAAGTTATATGTTTGTCATTAATCAAAACAAACGAGACTGTATAGATTAAATATCGTAATATTTGCACTAACAAGTGGTTTTTGCGCTCAAGATATGGAGGCACTACTTATACGGGACAAAGTGTGTTGTCTTCACCGATCACAAGAGTCCTCAACATATTTTGGATCAGAAGGAGTTGAATATGAGGCAACGTCGATGGTTGGAAACTTTAAGCGACTACGACTGTGAAATCAGATACCACCCGGGAAAGGCGAACGTCGTGGCTGATGCCTTGAACCCTAAGGAACGGTTGAAGCCGCTGCGAGTTTGAGCTTTGGTTTTGACTATCAATTCATAACTTCCCGCTCAGATTCTCCATGCTTAAGAAGAAGCCGTGAAACAAGAAGATCTCCAGAGCGAAAACCTTTATGGGATGATACAAAAGAAGTTTGAGAAGCGTTCAGATGGAACCTTGTGTTTTCAAGGAAGAAGTTGGGTGCCACGTTATGGAGGACTGCGAGGCTTAATCATGCACGATGAGATTCAAGTCAAAGTACTCTATACACCCAGGATCCGACAAAATGTATCACCATCTCAAGGAGTTATATTGGTGGCCGAACATGAATGCCGAAGTTCCCGATTATGTTCGCAGATGTCTTACGTGCGCGAAAGTTAAGGCCGAACATCAGAAAATGTCTGGTCTTCTACAATAGCCTGAGATTCCTGAATGGAAATAGGAATGGATTACTATGGACTTCATCACCAAACTTCCAAGGACTACAACTGGTTTCGACGCTATTTGGGTTATAGTCAATCGACTAACGAAATTAGCACATTTTCTACACATCAAAGAGAACTACAGTATGGACAAGTTGACAAGGCTTTATGTAAAGGAAATAGTATCGAGGCATGTAGCCCCAATATCTATCATATCTGACAGAGACAGCAGGTTCACTTCTAACTTTTGGCAATCACTTCAAGATGCCTTTGGCACGAACCTCGACATGAGTACTACATATAACCCGCAAACAGATGGCCAGAGTGAAAGGATGATTCAGACTTTGGAAGATATACTCCAAGCATGTGTAATTGATTTTGGAAATGGGTGGGATACCTATTTCCCTTTGATTGAGTGTTCGTACAATAACAGTTATCATGCAAGCATTAAGGTTGCACCGTTTGAAGCATTGTATGGTCGAAAATGCCGATCACCCATTTGATGGGCTGAATTAGGAGAAGCTCAGCTCATTGGGTAGGATATTGTTCATAAGACTACAGAAAAGATTGTGCAAATTAAGAACCGATTGAAAATCGCGAGAGACCGTCAAAAGAGTTACGCAGATGTAAGACGTAAACCGCTAGATTTTCATGTTGGAGATAAAGTTATGCTGAAAGTCTCACCGTGGAAAGGCTTGATATGATTTGGCAAACGAGGAAAGCTGAACCCGAGGTACATTGGAGCGTTCAAGATTCTGAATAGGGTTGGTCCTGTAGCCTACAGACTGGAATTGCCTCCTGAGCTTAGTAGAGTACACCCCCACCTTCCACGTGTCAAATTTGAAAAAGTGTCTATCCGATGAGACAGCCGTAATTCCACTCGATGAGATTCAAGTTGATGAACAATTGAACTTTATTGAGGAGCCCGTAGAGATTATGGAATGTGAGATCAAACGACTAAAGAGGATCCAAATTCCCATTGTGAAAGTTCGCTGGAATTCCAAGAGAGGACCCGAATTCACCTGGGAACACGAGGACGAGTTCAAGCGCAAGTACCCTCACCTTTTTGAAACAAAAACTAATAAGTTAAACTAAAATCCGGGATGGATTTCCCAATATGATGTATGTGCTGTAACATCCAGTAATTTTCCAAACCAATTTTACTAGCCAAATAATTATTTTTGCATCACCTTAGCATTTGAACCTTTTCTGAACTTATTTGAACTTGAGAAATGCGAGATAACTTGAGAAACGTGAACCTTATTCCTTTATTATGTCAGCACAACCTAGAAAATGCGAAACGAATCGAATTTTCCAAATAAATTAATTTCGAGAAAGATATGCATATTTATACTTGTTTTTATCAGAAAAATTATTTCGAGAACAATGGCGCAAGTTTCATAATTTTTTGAGTTTGTTTGGTACGTCAAATGGGTCCCACAGTGATTATTGCAAAGGTTTTACCCACTTGACACATATTACCCCTGCCCAGAATTTTACACCACACACCCCCTACTTTTGATTGTCCATGTTTAGTCCCTGCTTGGGTATAAAAGCCAAATTTTTTATATTTTATTCATTTCACGCACACATATCATACATAACTCTCTCCCTTCTCTCCCACTCACGTCCGGCCATCCCCTACGGCAACCACCGCCGTCTCCGACCAACCACCTTCGCTGAAAAAATTTCCCGCCAAACTTTATCTTACACCAAACGATAGATCTCAATCCCCTCTTTCTTTTTGGAGATTTTGAGCTCGATCGAAGCTCATTTAGTACCACAGCCACCGCCGCCGCTGAGACAGTCAGCCACCACCACCACACCGCACCTTCCCCGCCACCTTCTCTCTCTGATTTGGTAACCCACGCGCCCTAATTCTTCCTTTTTCACCACTTTTTTCAAACCCTAATTTCTATACTTTTATTAAACCAAATAATACTTAATAAACATTATTAAAACCTTTTGTTTTTAATGAAAACCATGTGGATCTATATTGTTTTGGCCGTGAAACCCTCGAACTCAGTCTGAGTTGGGTGACTCACCGAGTTGACTCGGGGTGAGTTGTTTATTTTTGTTTTATTTCTTTTATTTTCTAACTTGTTATTGTTGTTTGTAGCTTGGTTTGGATTTAGATTCATTTCGGTTGAAGTTTGGTCCATGGTAGGTTGATGCCGTGGTTGCGTTTGGATTATGGTTGGGATATGGTTGTGTTGTGATAGCCGAGAGCCAATTGGCTCGAGTAGGTTCGAGCCATGACTCAAATAAGTCACGGCACGGGCTAGTGGTTTTGTTGTGTCGAGGTTTGGATTTGGTATTGTTGTTGTTGATCCGAGAGCTCCAAAGGCTTGGGTGAAGTCGAGTCGTGACTCCTTGAGTCACGACCAAGGTTTAATGGTTAAGTTGGTCAAGTTTGGTTATAGCCGTGTGTTTGGCTAAATGTTTGGATAGTTTAGATTGTCAAGTGGTATAAGCCGTGACCCAAAAGGGCTACGACTAGTTGGGAACGAGTCTAGCCGAGACCTCCATGGTCTTGGTTATTGAATGAGTCTAGTCGAGACTCAAGGGAGTCTCGGCCGTGTAAGACTCGAGGTTAGAAAACCTCGAGTTAGTGTCGAGTCGATTTGGACTTGGATAAGTCCTAATTCGGTTAAGTATTAATAACTTTGGGCTCGAAAGCCCAAAGAGAGCCCATTGGAGTATGAGTTGAGTATTGGGCCAAAGCCCAATACACATGGGCCATAATATCTTTCATTTTATTTTTTTGTCATTTATTAATTATTTTTTTATCGATATGGTGTTTCGGTTAATTATTAGAAAACATGAGATATGATTTGGACATTGGACTTGGTTACTTGTTATTACCTATGCTTGGATGAAAATTGGACATTATTGGATTTACGGTATTAGCCAATGAGATTATGTACGATTTTGGTAAATGAGACGGAAGAGTATGCTAGACTCATAAGAGCTTAACATATTTGGACTCGAACATACACAAAATGGTCAATAAACTTAACAACTAATGTTGGGAATTATTGTAGAACAGACTTAAGTCTGCTGATGAAATCGTTAAGTCTGTTAGCTTAGTTAAGTCTGCCAGTACAAAGTTAAGTCTGGCAAACATAGTTAGTACTGGTAGGTATTATTAGTTAAGTATGTTTATGTTTAACAGAATAGTTTGTTAGCTATATGTTAGGAAAGGATATATACGTATTAGTTATCTTATTAGAAGATATGTTTATCCTTTCACACGTTTTGTAACATTAGGGTTTCCTTAGAGTATAAAAGGAACCCTACGGCATTATGTTTTAGAGTGACAATAGAAAGTTTAATAGTAATACGAAGTTAGTAATCATCATTGTGTTCTTCATACTTGTTGTTTGTTAAGATTTCGCATTAACAATCAATATACTGTTAAGAGTTTCTCATATAGATTAATTTGAATTTATTCAAGTTATCTATTGTCTAACATAGGCTACTTAGATCCATAACCATGGACCTACAAGTGGTATCAGAGCCTGTAGAGGGACTTGGAGTAAGAAGAAACACAAACCACAAACACTCATTCACTCAAAAATCCTGCATAATGTCTCACCCGGCTAATGATGAGTACTCAACACATCTTAGTGACGAAGAAGTTTCAAATCATGATGATGATATATCAGAAACCAATAGACCTAAACAACAACAACAAAACATTCCTGCAACAACCACTATCTCAAACATCAAACTCCCAATTCTGAAAAAGGAGGAGTATGATATCTGGGCCATGGAGATGGAGCATTACCTTGAGTACATTGATAATGATGTATGGAAGGTGATTCAGAATGGAAACTCAAAGAAGAGGATCTCTGTTGGTTAGGATGGTGTTGTTAGAGTGCTTCCACCAGTCTCTGCTGCAGAGATTCATGCTGTGGAGAAAGAAAGGAAGGCAAGAACCATCTTACTGATGGCCCTTCCCAAGGAACATTTAAGAAGATTTCATGGAATGGATGATGCTAAGGAAATTTGGGAAGCAATCAGAACCAGGTTTGCAGGAAATGCTAATTCAAAGAAGATGCAGAAAGTTGTTCTCAAACAACAGTTTGAAGCATTCACTGTGACCAGTTCTGAAGGATTGGAGAAAGGGTATGACAGATTCCAACATCTCCTCTCACAGTTGGAAGCTCATGGTGTTGGTGTATCTACTGAAGATGCAAATCATAAGTTTCTCAGATCTTTGCCAAAAGAATGATCAAATCTGGCAATGAGCATGAGAATGAAAGAAGATGTTGACACTTTGTCAATTGATGATTTGTACAATAATCTTAGGGTCTTTGAACAAGAAATCAAATGTGTTTCAAAGGCATCTTCAAGTGCTGCTAATGTTGCTTTTGTCTCCCAAAGCAAGAGCAATACTAGCAAAGTTAATTCTGGTATCTATGATACTTCTTCAAGCAATATGAAAGAAAGAGAAGTTCCTGCTGGTTTTGCTGATGAAGTCATCTATTCACTCTTTGCAAAGAGATCAGAAGACACGGACCTTATTAATGAGGACCTTGAACAGATAAATGATGCAGACATTGAAGAGATGGACATAAACTGGCAAATAATAATGATTGCTCTTAGAGTAAAGAGGTTCTACAAGAAAACTGGAAGAAATATCAGATTTGATGGAAAGACACCAGTTGGTTTTAATAAGAAGAAGGTTGAATGCTATAGGTGTCACAACACTGGCCACTTTGCTAGGGAGTGCACAGTAAAGGTGACTACTGATGGAAAGAAGCAGAAAGATTCAGCCTATCAAGAAACAGACAAGCAGGAGAAGAGTCAAATGGGTATGCTGACTATGGAAGCTGGTGTTGTTAACTGGGGAGATCACACAGAGGAAGAAACAGAACAAAATCATGAATTCATGGCTATTGGCTCCAATACTGAGGTATCCTTGTGTTCTAAAACATGCATGAAATCATATAATAATCTTAAAACATTATGTGATGAGCAAATGCAACAGATAGGTGATCTGGAAGCTAAAATACTTGCTTACACTAATGCTGTTAAGACCTTAGAAGCTCAAATTGTCACTTATCAAAAACAGCAATTAACCTTAAATGAAAAGCTTACATTTCAAGCCAATGAAATCTATGAAAAAGATGAAAAGCTTAAAAAATATAGGAGAATTGGAATGAAAGCTGTAAAAGATAAGGAAGAATTGCAGAAAACAATAGACACATGGAATAATTCTGCTAAAAATCTTTATAGATTAGTAGATTCTGGTATGAGCTCAACTTGCAAAATTGGTCTAGGATATGAAATAAAATCAGATAGTAAGATTTTAAGTTATGAGGAAGAAATGGAAAGAACTCTGTTCATTAGTGCAAATGATGACTTTGATGATAAACCTGTATACAATAGATTCTCAAAAACCAACAACTTCAAAGGAGTTCCACCTCCATTAAATGGAGATTACACTCCTTTACCATAGCAAGATTTTGATGAGTCTTTGTATGTTTATGGTAAGAAAGGACCTCAAAAGCCTGAAACAAGTATCTCAGATGACAAATCCAGTAAGTATTCTACCTGTCAATCTGATGACAGTGGAGGGTCCATTGGAAATATCTCTGAGCATTCTGAATCAGAACCAGAAAATGTACCAAAAGAGGTGTCTAAGTCTAAACCTGTTAAGATTAGCAAACCAGTCGTGTCTGCACCAAAACCTAAAACAGTTGAACCTAGTTGTGTCTCACACATAAAAAATCCTAGGCAACATGTTAAAAGTCAAGAGTCACCCAGGGTTGATAGAATGAAAAGAGAGCTAGGGGAAGGTTACTCTTTTACTCAGAAAAGATGTTTTGTTTGTGGTAGCCTTAGTCATTTAATCAGAGATTGTGATTTTCATGAAAAGAGAATGATTAGAGAGGCTGAGCTTAAGAAACAAAGGAGTGTTAATACTGGTAATGTGATAGCCAAACCAGTGTGGAACAATGTAAACAGAGTTAATCATGCAAATCAATTTGTTCCTAGATCAGTACAAATCAATGCTAGTAGATCACATGTTAATTCTGTTAGGACAAATGTTAATACTGGTAGGCAAAAAGTTAATTCTGTTAAGCCCAAAATTAATTCTGGGTATGTTGATACATTTAGACCCAAACAACCAGTTACACATAGACCACAGGTGAACAAATTTAATCAAAGAAATAATTTTCCTAAATCACACTATAACACCCCGTAAAAATTTTGGAAACAGCGGAAGACTTAAACAGGGTATTACCTATTAGAACACAGTCGTAAGTATAGATAAACAAACCAAAAGTATAATTTTTATATCATTCAATGAAAACTCAATATTCAGAGTTACAAAACATTTTCCCAAAAGAACAGGGTTTCACAAAAGTGATGGCGAGTTTGAAAAGAATGATATAATTATTTGAAATAAAAGGGTAAGTCTTTAGTGCAACCACTTCTCGTGAAGACCGTTTCCGAACGCTCGAACCAACGGGCTAATTCAGTCACACCTTCAGTACCTCTGAAATTTGAGGGCTTGTAGCTCATAAAATCCTTATAAGTGCACTTGCGAGTCACAGTTACCTCGCTTTCCCCTGTTGGTCTCGTGGCGCTGCCAGAGTGAGCCACCGCTGCTGCTTGAGCATCCAATGCAGCGTTTACACTTTCAGTGATTAGTTTGCGGATCTCAACCGGTGTTATGGCTGGTCCTGCGTTTGCAGCTGATGTCTTTCTACGAGTAGACATGTTCTATTAATGCCACAAGAAACACAAGTTCAGAATTTATATAGTGATTGAGTCATGTTAGAGTAAAATCAATTAACAAGGTAATTGTATACACATCATAACAAAACTATCACAATGTAACAAGTC
Source organism: Artemisia tridentata subsp. tridentata (assembly GCA_021014915.2). Taxonomy (NCBI): domain Eukaryota; kingdom Viridiplantae; phylum Streptophyta; class Magnoliopsida; order Asterales; family Asteraceae; genus Artemisia; species Artemisia tridentata. The sequence goes on from CP139506.1 coordinate 145,877,072, forward strand.
AAGCTAGAAAAAAAATCATGATAAATATATCATCATTATGCAACACATAAAGTGATCATCCCCGCATCTCATCAATAAATATCGTAACATGGCAAGTATCATAAATACATCACGACATGTCTGAGCACAATCACAACACATGTAAATAAAGTAAAACAACCAAGTAATCATAAATTTTACATCAATTTTGGTAAATCATAACGTACAACATTGTTTTCATAACTTGATTCATTGTTTACAAAACAACCGAATACAAGATCCTTTAATACAATCACAACTAGTAAACTAGACGTCCAACCATAACTGATAAAATAAAAATATATCAACTACTGGGTGCTCCATCCAGTCGGCGCTGTAATGCCCTGATCATCTCGGACAGCTCCTCGATCCTCTGATCTCTCTGCCTCTCTCTGGTCTCCAACCTCTGGATACTCCTCCTAGTCACATCGAGCTCTAATTTCTGAGTCTCAATGGTATCCTGCATGATCCTGGAGATATCTCTCTGGTCCTGAGCCTCCTGTCTCATACCCTCTAGTCTCTCTCCCATATCAGTGATGATGTCCCTCTAATCCTGGACCTCCTGCTCCATAGCCTCTAGTCTATCCCTCATATCAGTAACAACCTCCTGAGCCTCCTGTACGCTAGTGCCCATCAAATCAAAGACCTCCTCCATAGCTATCCGTCCAATCACGAGGTTTTGCACCTCCTCCTCTATGCTCTCGATGCGCTCGAGAGGGATATCTCTGATGAAGCTAAGAATGGCATCGATGCGGTCCTCGTTTCTAGAAAGCCTGGCCGCTAAGAGTGGAATATTATAATGGATAGGTTCTCCCGTAACTGGAAGAACTCTGGAAGTAGCAGCAGATGAACTCTCCCCTAACTCTGTAGCATTTGGGGCACCCTCCTGTGCCCTCCATCTACAAATCACAGCAAGTAAGAATGACCATCGACGTGCATCAACCCTCCTATGGGGTTGGGCAGTGGCTTCGGCGACAACCTCAGCATATGGGTTTGATGGTGAAGGACTGAAAAAGCATGCCCTCTTGCGAGGGGGCTGTGGTGTGTCATGCTCTGATGAATAAGCGGGTGATGGAATGGAAGTTGGCACCGGAACAGTGGTGGTCTGATGATAAAAAACTGTAGGTGGTGGCATAACTGAATACATCTGAGCGGGAAAATCAAGTCCGACAGGTGATGGAGGGGGTGATGGTATCTTGTAGGAGTGTGGCTGTGGCACTGATGGGGGTGATGGTGACGATAGTGGGGATGGTGATGAAGGTATGACAGCTGTGGGTGGTGACATAGGTGCATCTGAAGAATCGGAATCTGATAGCTCATCATCTGCTTCTAACCCAGAAGAGTAGTGAGTATGGGTCAAAGCTCGGGGTAGTGATGATGGAGGAAGATCATCAGCAGGTAGAAACTGTTGAGTCTCCATGTACTGGTCCCAAGTCAGTGGGCCGTACACTGGTAAAGCTGGGTGGTCAAGAGGTGCAACAACAGGGGTAGGAGCGACCCTACCCTCCTCAAAGGGCTCGTCTCTCCCGACATAGTCTCGGATAGGGTAGTAGTAAGGTCAACAGGCATAGTGGTATCGGTATCAACATCTGATAAAATGATGATGGGGGTGGGTGGAATGGCCGGTGATGGGGTAGTATCCGTCTCGACATCTGACAAAATGATGACAGGAATCGGAGGAGACATGGTATTGTAACATCCCAATAATAACAAGTATAAGTCATTTAATAATATTATTTGCACAACGGTGATATCGTTGAGTAAAACATAAATATTGAGTTGATCAGTAGCACAACGGTGATATTGCTGTGTATCAATTAGATAGGGCGCCCTAATTCTCATGACACGCAAACGTTGACATAGTGTAGTATCATAAAATGATAAAACTCACAGCATAATAATGATGCAAGTAAAAAGGGGCCCTCGTAGCAGGAGTTTTCCATTCTCCTGGTTATCTCAAATATATTGCATTTGGGCTGCTAATCTAGCTAACAGAAATGGGGTCGTCAACCCCAATAGATCTATCCACAATATTCGCGTTCACTCGCAAGTGATTAATGGATCATGATATGAGGGACTCTTGGCAATATCGGTAACTTAGGCAATATCATTCAGGATAGCATACAGAAAAATAATTGTGTTCGGGTTTAGAGCATGTATCTTCAGCACTGAAGACAATAAAGTCTCGTTTGCTACTGGTACTCTTATGGATGATGCTCTGTCGTGGTGGAACTCTACCGCCCAAAATATGGGTATCGAGAGAGCTTACCAACTCTCATGGGCCGAGTTTAAGCTAAAGATGCTGAAGAAATACTGTCCCAGAACTGAAATTAAGAAGTTAGAAGACGAATTCCATCACTTAGTGGTGAGGGGAAATGACCTCAAAACTTATGACCGAAGATTTCAAGAACTTGCTCTTTTATGCCCAGACAAGGTGCCAAACCCTGAGAAACTGATGGAGAAGTACATTGAGGGATTGCCCAGGAGTATCGAGGGGAACGTCACAGCATCAAGACCCTAGACTTTTGAAGAAGCAATTGAGATCTCACAGATATTGTTGGATAGGGAAGTCAGAAGAGGTCATGCCCAAGGAAGCAGTGACAACAAAAGAAAGTTTGATGACAGGAAGAACACTTCCAACAACAACCACCACTCCAACAACAACAGACACAACAACAACCATCACAATAACCAGAACTACCTGCAGAACCGAAACAACCACCACAATCAACAAAATCACAGACAGGAAGCTGCCAGAGCCTATGTTGCCACACCTACTGGAGGGAGTGGTTATGCTGGACAGACTCCACTGTGCAATCGGTGCAAGATGCATCATAACGGGCCCTGTTTTGCCAAGTGTGGAAAATGTTTGAGGACGGGTCACAAGACTAAAGATTGCAAGGTGACTGGAGCAAACTTGGAGCCTGTGGCGGTCGTGTGTCATGGATGTGCAGAAAGGGGGCATTACAAGAACAAATGCCCAAAGGCAAGTGGCAACCACAACAACAATGCCCGGGGAAGAGTGTATGTGCTAGGAGAAGGAAACGTTCAACAGAACCCCGATGTGGTCACGGGTACGTTTTAACTTAACAACCATCTTGCTAAAGTTCAATTTTATTCTGGAGCCGACAAAAGTTTTGTGTCTACTACATTTGCTTCTTTACTTAATATCACCCCAACTAAACTAGACACCACATACGAAATCGAACTAGTTGACGGTAAACTAGTAGAAACTAACGCTATAATCCAAGGTTGCACCTTACTCTTACTAAATCAACCATTCGACATAGACCTTATGCCCATCCAACTTGGTAGTTTTTACATTGTCATCGGCATGGATTGGCTATCCAAGAATCATGCTAGAATCATATGTGACGAGAAATTCGTTCACATTCCACTCAAAAGAGAAACTCTAATCGTCCGTGGTGAACGAAGTAAAACTCGGCTAAGCATCATATCATATATCAAGACGGTGAAGTATATCGACAGAGGGTGTCATGCCTTTTTGGCTCAAGTAACAGAGAAGAAGTCGGAAGAGAAGCGGCTTGAAGATGTGCCAGTAGTTAGAGATTTTCCCGAAGTGTTTCCCGAAGAATTGCCTGGTCTTCCACCAGCTCGCCAAGTAGAATTTTAGATTGAACTAGTGCCAGGGGCAGCACCAGTGGCACGAGCACCGTATAGGTTGGCTCCATCCGAGATGAAGGAATTATCTGAACAATTGCAGGAATTTTCAGATAAAGGATTTATACGCCCGAGTTCTTCACCTTAGGGAGCTCCGGTGTTGTTTGTTAAGAAGAAAGACGGATCCTTCCGGATGTGTATCGATTATCGTGAGTTGAGCAAACTCAAAATGAAAAACCGATATCCACTGCCTAGAATCGATGACCTGTTTGATCAACTACAAGGGTCGAGTGTATACTCAAAAATTGATTTAAGGTCGGGTTATCACCAGCTGAGAGTCAGGGAAGAAGATATCCCTAAGATAGCTTTTCGAACACGTTACGGGCACTATGAATTCCGAGTGATGCCATTCGGTCTAACAAACGCACCAGCTGTGTTTATGGACTTAATGAACCGAGTGTGCAAGCCGTACTTGGACAAATTTGTAATCGTGTTCATCGATGATATCCTCATCTACTCCCGCAACAAGGAAGAGCACACACAGCACTTGAAGACTATCCTAGAACTACTAAGAAAGGAGAAATTGTACACCAAATTCTCCAAGTGTGATTTTTGGATAGAGAAATTGTAGTTTCTGGGGCATGTGATTGATAGCAAAGGCATTCACGTGGACCCCACAAAGATCATAGCAGTTAAGGATTGGGCGACTCCCACAAACCCCACGGAGATACGACAATTCTTAGGTCTTGCCGGATACTATCGGAGATTTATCAAAGGTTTCTCAAAGATCGCTAAACCCTTGACAGAGTTAACACAAAAGAAGAAGAAGTTTGACTGGGGAGAAGAGCAAGAGTCATCCTTTCAACTCTTGAAACAAAAGCTTTGTGAAGCTCCGATCTTAGCATTGCCCGAAGGAAGTGAAGACTTCGTGGTGTATTGCGATGCATCATATCAGGGACTTGGTGCCATGTTAATGCAAAGAAGCAAGGTCATTGCATATGCTTCTCGACAACTTAAAACTCATGAGAAGAACTACACCACTCATGATCTTGAATTGGGAGCGGTAGTATTTGCTCTTAAGATGTGGAGACACTATTTGTATGGCACCAAGTGCACGGTGTTTACGGATCACAAAAGTCTCCAACATATTCTAGATCAGAAGGAATTAAACATGAGGCAACGCCGATGGTTGGAGTTGCTCAGTGATTATGATTGTGAAATTCGCTAACATCCTGGAAAGGCAAACATTGTGGCCGATGCCTTAAGTCGAAAAGAGCGAATTAAACCCCTCAGAGTGAGATCCTGGGGAATGACAATTAGGTCACCTCTACCATCAGAAAATTTAGAAGCTCAGACTGAAGCGTTAAAAGAAGAAAACAGACCGAAGGAAAAGATTGATGGGATGCCAGAGAGCGAGAATGGCTTTGTAAGGAAACAAGACGAGATGTTGTGTTTCAACGACAGAAAATGGATTCCCCTTTATGGAGGAATATGTGACCTCATCATGCACGAATCCCATAAATCAAAGTATTCCATTCATCCAGGTTCTGATAAGATATATCAGGATCTCAAGAAGCTGTATTGGTGGCCAAACATGGAAGCCGACATCGCTGAGTTTGTCGGAAAATGTTTGACGTGTGCTAGAGTAAAAGCAGAACATCAAAGGCCGTCCGGTTTGTTAGTACAGCCAGAACTCCCAATGTGGAAATGTGAGAGGATTACAATGGACTTTATCACAAAACTACCTAGAAAATCAAGTGGATTTGATACTATTTGGGTCATTGTTGATCGTCTCACCAAATCTGCACATTTCTTACCCATAAAAGAAACCGACGAGGTGAGTACTCTTGCACAGCTATATTTAAAGGAAATCGTCTCCCGGCATGGAGTGCCAATCTCCATCATCTCAGATCGTGATAGCCGCTTCACGTCTATGTTTTGGAAGTCATTGCAGAAAGCCTTGGGTACCCGGTTAGACATGAGTACCGCATATCACCCCCAAACTGACGGCCAAAGTGAGAGAACTATTCAAACCTTAGAGGACATGCTACGAGCATGTGTGATCGATTTTGGAAAAGGTTGGGATAAGCACTTGCCATTGGCAGAATTCTCTTACAACAACAGCTACCACGCCAGCATTAAGGTAGCTCCATTCGAGGCACTTTATGGTCGAAAGTGTCGATCGCCAGTTTGTTGGGCAGAAGTTGGGGATGCTCAGATCACAGGACCAGAACTTATTCATGAAACCACCAAAAAGATCGTACAAATCAAACAACGTTTGCAAGCCGCCTGGGATCGGCAAAAGAGTTATGCCGATGTGAAAGAAAACCCATGGAGTTTCAGGTTGGAGATTTGGTAATGTTGAAAGTGTCGCCTTGGAAAGGAATGATTAGATTCGGGAAGCGTGGGAAGCTAAGTCCCAGATATGTTGGACCATTCAAAATCCTGGAAAGGATTGGTCCAGTGGCATACAAGCTTGAACTTCTGGTAGAGCTTAGTAGAGTGCACGATACCTTTCATGTATCGAACCTGAAGAAGTGTCTCTCTGATGAAACCCTTGTCATTCCCTTAAAAGAGATTCGACTTGATGATGAGTTAAATTTCGTCGAGGAACCAATGGAAATTTTGGATAGAGATGTCAAACGATTGAAACAAAGCCGTATTCCCATTGCCAAGGTCAGATGGAACTCTAAAAGAGGATCAGAGTATACCTGGGAACGCGAAGACCAAATTCGTGCTAAATATCCTCATCTATTCGATAAGACAACCCCGACAACTATCACATCTTAGGATTTGGGACGAATCCAGTCTAATGGGTAGGTACTATAATACCCTGTAATTTCCCGTGTCATTTATTAATGTTAATTATCAAGTAATCCAAATTTAAAGTTGAAAACCCCATTTTTACGGGCTAATTTTTTTTTATCAAGCAACACTCACCGGTCACTCTTTAACGATTACGAGACGTGACTCGAATAGCCCACTTGCGCACCGACACTAAAAGTTATATGAACTCCGAAATATATCTAACCAATCAAATTAATCTATAAAATACAAATATAAAATTTCTTCTTGTTTTATTTCACTATCTATAATTTTTTTTCCTTGGGCCGAAGCAACCCAACTCCAAGCCCAACCCATATTTTTCTTTACTTCCTTTTTTTTTTCTTTTTTCGTGTGAACCAAACCCCAAAGCCCAATGTGAATTTTTTTTTTTTTTTTTTTTTTTTTTAAAAAAAAAAAAAAAAAAAAAAAAAAAAATAAAAAAAAAAAAAAAAACTCATCAGTACATATTTTTGTTTCTTTCTTTCTTTGCTCTCACTCAACCTAGCCCACAAACACAAACTACAAACATCAATTGTCAACACACTACCCTTTCTTCTTTTCCTACCATGCGTTTGAGACAAAAGCAAGGCCAAGCCAAACTAAGCCACCCTAGGACCTATTCTAAAATAATAAACTATATCATACATGGCTAGCCAAAGGATTGTATGTTCCTAATTCCATAACATGCTGCATACCATTTTCTTTCTTTTCATTAGAATAAACTGAGAAGTACTCCCTCCATATTGACTTTACATCTTGTATCACATCATGCCTCATGCAAAGTTTACAAGCCGCCAACACCACCCTTTCCCTAAGACTGCAAATCGACAAGACCCTACAACTTTGACACCTTTTTTCTCCCATTCGAAAAGAACAATACATGCACTACTCTTCCATCCTTTTTGAAACCACGCAAAGGTGGATTAAACAAATCCTAAATTCGTGACAAAATCCCTCTATATAAGGCCTCCAAACTTCCCATTTACTCACGCCCTGAAAACTCACAACCACATAATAAAAATACTTCGAAACCTTCTTTGTTCCAACTGTCGAGCTAAGTAGAAGCAAGACAAGGTCTTGGACACATTCTAGTTTTTATAAGTTCTTTGGGTATTCATTTGGAGCGTTGGGTGTTTGTTCGAAGAAGGGTTAAGGTCTCAACTCGTGTCTCGTTTTCTTTACTCTCGTGCCACAATCCCATTTCGACTCTTCACCACCCCTTGGCGTTGTAAGTATACTCGACCTCCTTTTTCTTTCTTCATTATCTTTATAGGACGTGTAGCTTGCATCTTACAACCTAATATATCGAATAGACTCAAAACCCATGCATGTAAAAACCTATATATACACATTGACATAAAAAGAAAAAGGACCAAACACAACTCTTGCTGTGACAGAAGGTAAATATCTATTAAGCCTTTTAAAAACCAAAGTAGTTATCAAAGAATCATACACTGTGAGACCAAAAACCACGCATGCGTTTTCTTTTAGGGAACTAATAGCTATATAAATATTTGAGCATGGGAACAAAGCCTCATCGAGTCATCAACCATGCAAACCCATGCATTCCCCTTTTCTATGACAAAAAGGGTGCATGAGACTCGACCACTTTGAGACCAACGTGCTCCTTGTCAAATTGGACGCAAGCATAGCACCATCGAGCCTTTGGCTCAATGGTTGCATCTTTGGTTCGTCACTAGATCATCCCACAATCGAACCATATTGGTCGCCATGAAAACTCACAGTTTTCCCTTCTGCTTGTTTTGCTACTACTCGACTTTGCCAAAAACCAAACATATAAAAACCATGCGTCCTATATTTTTCTCTTCACTGCTTTCTTTTCTTTTTCTTAAAAACCATGCAAACGTATTACTTGTACGCTAACATGAAGTAAAACAAGCATAATAAGTTACTATATAACTCACTGAAACATGGAAGAGAAGTAGAAAATACATGTGTTTCCTTATTTTGAAAAGACCATGCGTCTCTTTTTTTTTACTACAGACCATACGTCTTCTTTGTTTTTTTTTTTTTCTTTCTACTACAAACTAAATGCACCCTTAATGGGCCTAAAAGCCCACTAACCATTAGAATAAATTTTGTGAAATATACTGAACATGTGAAGCAAATATAAGAAATAGAATTATATTAAAAAGATAAAACTACTATTAATTTATATTTGGACCGAAAATGCCAATTTTGCGAGACATAAGGACTAAAAGTGTAAAATAATGTTTTTGGACTAAAATTATAAATAATTTAACTTTCGGGTTAAAAGTGTAATTTTTACAAAGTTAAGGGAGATTATTGTAACTATATTATATTTTTGCGTTTTACTAATATGTCAATATCGAAATGTAACTAATAAATTCTTCGCAACAATTAATAACGTGAAAATAAATAAATAATACGAACGTTTTATATAAATTAACTTTTATTACTTAAAAATATTTAAACTAAATTTTGTAACTTGTTATTCAATTACTTATATTAACTAAGGATAAAAATTTGTTATAAAACTCTAAACCGATAATATTATTCAAAACACCAATAATAATTATAAGTCATTATTTTTGGAACTCCAGACATTTTAAAACACACAAATACGATATTACCACATTCGGAGATTTCCACACTCATCATCTCACTCACTGAAATCGAAAAGCCAATAATAATCTAAACTTATCACATTATTTTAGGTCGCAAGTCGGGAGCTATTCATTACACCATTTGATCACTATTTGATATCTACGCTACTAAGGTGAGTTCATAGTCCCACATTTCTATATGATTTTTAAACCGTGGGGAGATACATGCTCTAAACCCGAACACAATTGTTTTTTTGTATGCTATCCTGAATGATATTGCCTAATTTACCGATATTGCCAAAAGTCCCTCATATCATGAGTCATTAATCACTTGCGAGTGAACGCGAATATTGTGGATAGATCTATTGGAGTTGACGACCCCATTTGTGTTAGCTTGATTAGCAGCCCAAATGCACTATATTTGAGATAACCAGGAGAATGGCAAACTCCTGCTATGAGGGCCCCTTTTTACTTGCATCATTATTATGCTGTGAGTTTTATCATTTTATGATACTACACTATGTCAACGTTTGCGTGTCATGAGACTTAGGGCAATATATCTAATTGATACACAACGATATCACCATTGTGCTACTGATCAACTCAATATTTATGTTTTACTCAACGATATCACCGTTGTGCAAATAATCAAATTGTGTTCAAACTATTTAAATTTAAACAATATGGATTCACTCAACCTTTGTGTTGACGTTTTTAAGCATGTTTTATCTCAGGTAACTAAAGATTTCAAGGCACGGAGTTGGCAAGGGCACTAAAGACTTACCCTTTTATTTCAAATAATTATATCATTCTTTTCAAACTCGCCATCACTTTTGTGAAACCCTGTTCTTTTGGGAAAATGTTTTGTAACTCTGAATATTGAGTTTTCATTGAATGATATAAAAATTCTACTTTTGGATTATTTATCTATACTTACGACTGTGATCTAATAAGTAATACCCCGTTTAAGTCTTCCGCTGTTACCAAAAATTTTACGGGGTGTTACACACACTCACCTGTGAGGAGACCCATTGTTAAAAATACAGCAAAAATGTCAAACTCTTATGCTGTAAAGGGACATGGGGGTCTGTTGTTAAGGCCTCAGCATGTTTGTCTTGGGATCCATTTCAGAATGAACTTACTTATAAATCCCAAAGCAACAGTGGATCATATTCATATAAGACATACAAATATGTTGATCCACAAGGCAGACCCAAGTCTGCACAAGCCTGGGTCCTTAAGAGAAACTAATTTCTCTTCTTTATGTGCAGGATCATCCACTCAAGAACATGGGAGATAGAGGCATATTTGATAGTGGATGCTCAGGGCACATGTCTGGTAACAAGGATCACCTAAAAGATTTTGAAGAATTCAAAGGAGGTTCTGTTACTTTTGGAGGTAGCAAAGGCTACATTACTCGTAAAGGTAGAATAGTAGTTGGTAATTTAGAATTTGATAATGTGTCTTTTGTGAAAGAACTTGGGCAATTTAATCTTTTCTCAATATCACAAATTTGTGATAAGCAGCACAAGGTTCTTTTTACTGAAACTGAATGTTTTGTGTTGACTTCTGACTTTAAGATGCCTGATGAAAGTCAGATACTCCTAAAAGTCCCTAGACAACACAATATGTACAGCTTTGATATGAAGACACCTGAACCTGCAAAAGGTTTTGCCTGTTTGATTGCAAAAGCCACTATTAATGAATCTAAATTGTGGCATAGAAGACTTGGCCATATAAACTTTAAGAATCTAAACAAACTTGTGAAGAATAACCTTGTTAGAGGTTTACCTTCCAAGGTTTTCAAGAATGACCATACATGTGTTGCATGTCATAAGGGTAAACAACATAGGGCTTCATGTAAGGCTAAATTAGAAAGGTCCATCACTAAGCCTTTACACACCTTGCATATGGATCTTTTTGGCCCTACTTCTGTGCAAAGCATAAGTCATGCTAGTTAATGCCTTGTCATTACTGATGATTGCACTAGGTTTTGTTGGGTATTCTTTATGTCTAAAAAGGATGAAACCACTGGCTTACTTCAAACTTTCATTAGGCAGATAGAAAATCAGCTTAATCATAAGGTTAAGATTATTATATCAGATAATGGCACTGAGTTTAAGAATAGAAGCATGCTTGAATTTTATGGTAGCAAGGGACTAAAACAAGAGTATAGTAATGCTAGAACTCCACAACAAAATGGAGTTGCTGAAAGAATGAACAGGACCCTCATTGAGGCAGCTAGGACTATGCTGGCAGACTCACTCTTACCAACCACTTTTTGGGCTGAAGCAGTCAATACTGCTTGCTACATATTTAATAGGGTGAGAGTGACTAAACCTCAGAACAAAACTCCTTATGAGCTTTTATTTGGCCATAAACCAGTTATTAGTTACATAAGACCTTTTGGGTGCCATGTTACCATTCTAGATACTCTTAGTGAACTTGGCAACTTTGACGGAAAATCTGATGAGGGGTTCTTAGTAGGATATTCACTAAGTAGTAAAGCCTTTAGGGTATACAACTTAGTGACAAAAAGGGTAGAAGAGAATCTCCATGTTGACTTTCTTGAGGAGAAACCTAATGTGAAAGGAATAGGTTATAGATGGATGTTTGATATTGATTATCTGACTGATTCTATGAATTATATTCCTGTTTCTATGGAGAATCAAGCTAACCCTCATGCAGGTTCCAAAGAAGTTACTAACAATATAGGTACTCAAGTTGCTTCTGATGCAAATGCTTCTGAGCAAGAAGAGGAGAATGAGGAACTCATTGTTGTTCCCACAACAGTAGTCAAGCTTGATGCAGCTTATGGTAGCACAAATAAATCTTCTACAACTTCAAAGAAGAAGGAGACTGTTACCAAGCCTCAAGCACATGGGAAAGAGGCTTCTCCTACAAAAGTTTCAGCAGATATTCTATCTTTCAGAGATAAATTGAATGCACTGGCTGAAAAGCATCTTGGAAAGAAGGCTACCAGTACTTCCTCAGTTAAGTCTGGTAGTGACTTAGTTAATTCTGCTGAGCCTGATCCTACTCCAACTGATGTTTTTGACAATTCTGAGATGCCAGAGCTTGAAATCTTTGACAAGCCAAGTGAAGGGATGTTTGATGAAGCTTCTTATGATGATGAAGGAGTGATTACTGATTTCAATAACTTACCCACAGAAGTGGATGTAAGTAAAGCTCCTACACTTAGGATTCACAATATTCATCCACAAAGTCAAATACTGGGTGATCCTAAGTCAGCAGTTCAAACTAGAAGCAAAGTGAAGAAACAGTCAGAAGCTCATGCACTTTTCGGTTTTGTTAAGAAGCAGCAAAGGAACAATCACAAAGATCAACAACACTGTCTGTTTGCATGTTTCCTTTTTCAAAAGGAACCTACCCAGGTTTCTGAAGCGTTAGAAGATGACAGTTGGGTGGAAGCAATGCAAGAAGAGCTGTTGCAGTTTAAGTTGCAAAAGGTATGGGTTCTTGTAGATCTACCAAATGGAGCAAAAGTAATTGGCACAAAGTGGGTCTTCAGAAACAAGAAGGATGAAAGAGGAGTAGTGGTCAGAAATAAGGCAAGATTGGTGGCCCAAGGATACAGATAAGAGGAAGGGATAGACTATGATGAGGTTTTTGCACCTGTAGCTAAAATTGAAGCTATCAGGTTATTTTTGGCCTTTGCATCCTTAATGGGATTCATAGTTTATCAAATGGATGTCAAGAGTGCTTTCCTGTATGGCACTATAGAAGAAGAAGTGTATGTTCACCAGCCTCCTGGTTTTGTTGATCCTGCTCATCCCAAGAAGGTTTACAAACTAATCAAAGCTTTGTATGGATTACATCAAGCTCCCAGAGCTTGGTATGCTACACTCTCCAAATTTCTTGAGGAGCATGGATACAAGAGGGGTGTCATTGACAAGACCTTGTTCATTAAAAGGAACAAGAAGGATATCATTCTAGTGCAAGTGTATGTAGATGATATCATCTTTGGATCCACAAAAAGGTCTTCGTGTGAAGAATTTGAGGCGTTGATGAAAGGAAGATTTCAGATGAGTTCAATGGGTGAGCTCACATTCTTTCTTGGACTGCAAGTGAAACAAAAGGAAGATGGAATTTTCATTTCTCAAGACAAGTATGTTGCTGAGATGCTGAAGAAGTTTGATCTTGCAAGTATGAAGTCAGCAGTCACTCCAAAGGAGAACAAGGTGCCATTAACAAAAGATGAGGATGCTGATGATGTGGATGTGCACCTATACAGATCTATGATAGGTTCTCTTATGTATCTAACTGCCTCTAGGCCTGATATTATGTATGCAGTTTGTGCTTGTTCTCATTTTCAGGTTACTCCCAAGACTTCACATCTTCATGTCGTGAAGAGGATCTTTAGATATCTAAAGGGCAAACCCAATTTGGGTCTTTGGTATCCTAGAGAGTCATCATTTGACCTGGAAGCCTATTCAGATAGTGACTATGCTGGAGCAAGTCTTGACAGGAAATCCACAACTGGAGGCTGTCAATTTCTTGGCAGAAGATTGATTTCATGGCAATGCAAGAAGCAAACCATTGTGGCTACATCTACAACTGAAGCTGAGTATGTAGCTGCTGCAAATTGCTGTGGACAAGTCTTGTGGATCCAAAATCAGATGCTGGATTATGGTTTGAATTTCATGAATACTATAATTCACATTGATAATGAAAGTACTATCTGTTTTGTAAAGAACCCAGTGTATCACTCTAAGACCAAACACATAGAAATAAGGCATCACTTTATAAGAGATTGCTTTGAAAAGAAATTGATTAGGGTGGAAAAGATACACACGGACTTTAATGTAGCTGATCTATTGACCAAAGCTTTTGATGGACCTAGGTTCAATTTCTTAGTGGTTAATATTGGAATGATAAACCCATAGCTACATTTAAGGGGAGATTAAATGTATAGTTTGTAAGATAGTACAAGTACTTAGTAGATTTAATTCTGGTAGAGGTTAAATCTGGTAGCTTTAGAGTTAATTCTAGCAGTGAGTAGGTCTTAATTCTGGTTGCAATAACATATGGTTGTATATTTTCTTGGTTTTAGACTAATTTTTCCAGGAAAAGCATGGATTGATGGTGATTGGAAACTTTGCTAATGATTTTTGTTTGTGTTTGTCTGGTTTTTTTGTTAAGTCTGGTGAGTCACCATTAATACTGGTTGACCAATGTTAAGTCTAGTAATGTTAAAATGTAATTAATTTTTTACCGTTAGGTCTGGTCATACGCTTAATGATTTTTCCTGTTTCAATAGTACCGTTACCATTTTTTCGGCGCTAAGAGGTATATATGAATAATATTTGTTTCATTTTTCATATTTATCCATTATTTACTTCCACTTTTATAATTTTTTATTCTCGGCCATGATTACTCTGTTTTAAACAACCAGAATCAAAACCTAATACGACATTCAACCAGTACTTTCAAATCATCTTCCAAAATTCATTGCTCATCCATGGCTCAACTCAAATACTGTGATAAGCACAACCAAGTGGGTTTCTTGAAGAAACCAACCAAGAGCGAAGGCTTTGAACAGATAGTGGACTTCTTGAAAGGCTCTCATATCAGGTATGCCTTAATTCACAATCCCACTATCTTTGATTCCCTAGTCAAACAATTTTGGGAGACTGCTACTTCTGAAACTCTTGCTGATGGGACCCTAAACTTAAGGGAAACTATTGATAACACTGAGTATTCAGTCACTGAAGCATCCATTAGAAGTAGTCTTCACTTGGATGATGCTTCAGGGGAAGTTATGTTGTCAAATAAAATGATTTTAGAAGGTATGGAAAGTATAGGATATCCCATTGATGGCACATTCACATTTTGGAAAAGCCATTTTTCACCTCAGTGGAGATTTTCAGTCCATCATTTGCTACAATGTCTAAGTTCTAAGAGTGGAGGATGGGATCAATTTGGTAGTAATATTGCTTCTACAATGGTCTGTCTTTCGCTTGGTAAAACTTTTAACTTTTCAAAATTAATATTTGATTGCATGATGGGAAATGTGAAAAGTAAATACAAGTTTTTGATGTATCCTCGCTTTCTTCAAATGGTTTTGAATGTTGAAACAGAAAACAATTTGCCTTACTTATGTGTGCCCTTCAAGGATAAAAATTTTAATAACATGAAAAGGGGCTTTAAAGGGGCACATAAACCATTGTTAGTTGCTATGTTGCCTGTTGGTACTGACAATGCAGGTACATCATTATCATCATCTGGAAGTGAAGCACACTCTCAACCACTTCATGCAGCTGAGGAGCCTGCAAATGCACCTAGCTCACCTGCACAACAACCACCATCACCTACACCCCCACCACCTTCACCTCAGCAAACCCAGGTTCTAACTCCAACTCATGAGGAGGAGTCAACTCCAATGTCTGTGGATAATCTTTTACAGCTGGTTCCTCAACTGGTTAAAAGGATATCTGTATTGGAAAAAGATCTTACAGAGACAAAACAAACCATGGGCAATGTTATAGTGACTTTGGTCAGAAAAGTAAAGAAGATGGAGAATATTATGAAAGCAAAAGGGGATGTCTTTAGTAATAAGGAGGGTGCTGCAGATGAAAATTCTTCCAAACAGGGGAGGAATTTGGGTGAAGAAACAATCTTTCAGACTCCTGCTCAAGCAAAATCCTCTAGTGATAATGATATTAGTCCTGAGGGATTGGAAGCAGCAGAGATTTTAGCTAACACTCTTAGTCAAAGTCAAAAGAAGAGAAGGCTAAGAAAGAAGTTGGTGACAGAAGAAGTTAAGTCTGCTAGTGATGATCCAGTTAAGTCTGCCAGTGAGAAACTTAAGTCTGGTGATCAAGTTAGTTCTGGTGACAAAGATAAGTTTGCTGGTACTCAAAGAGAAGGCAAGCAAGTACTTCAAGAAACTTCTCAGCCAAAGAAAACAAAGAGGCAAATCAGAGAGGAACAAGCAAGTATGGCTGAAATTGCAAGAATTCAAGCTGAAGAGGCAAGGCTTGCTGATCTAAAGAAAAAGGATGAATCACTTGCAAAGAAGCTGCAAGAGGAGTTTAACAACGATCCATTCATGTCTATGATTGAGGATGATGCTGAATTAAAGGCAAAGCTGGAAGAACTGAAGGCTAATGAAAGTCTGACAATTGAAGAAAGAGCAAAACAGCTTGCAGATTTTATTAATGCCAGAAGGGAAACAGAAGCTCTTAGAGATATGATGGAGAAGATTGAACAGACACAAAAGATGAAAAGTACTACCAAGAAACTATCAAAGCAGCAGAAGATGTCTTACATGAAGCAGTATTTAAAGAATCAGGAGTATTCTACTCTTGAAAGAATGAAAAGAAAGACATATGCAGAGATTGAAGGTTTGTATCTCAAACCTTATGAAAGAGATCAGAACTACAAGCCTATTTATTATGAAGATTCAATTAGAAGAAGTTTTAAAAAGCAGAAGGTAATTGATGTTGAAGAGGTACCTGATAGTTCAAAAGGTGAACTTGTAAAGGAAGAAGTAGAAGTTAAGAAACCTATTTTGAAGTGGACTAGAAGAAAAAGAGTGGCTAAGAAGGGTAAGTCAGTCACTAAGAAGGATGTGCAAGAGTATTTAGATGAAAAGGTAGAAGAACCTTCTTCTGATTCATTCACAATGGGTTCAATTCCTGAAAGCTCAGCACAACCTGCCAAGATTGTCAAATGGCAGATCATTAAAACTGGTAAGAAAGGGGCTTATCAAATTTTCCAGGATTACTTAATGATTTGAACAGAGATGATCTTAAGGAGTTATATAAGCTGATGATGATCAAGTATGGAGATATCAGACCAGAAGAAGAATTTGAAAGAGTTCTTTGGGGAGACTTGAAGACCATGTTTGATCCACCATCTAAGACTGATGAAATTTGGAAGCTGCCCTATCAACAAGAAGTGGTGAGATGGAGATACTTTGACAGTTGTGCAGTTCATTGTTTGACTCTGTAGAATGCACACATATATATGCTGACAGAGGTTGAGTATCCTCTACACCCCAGGGTATGCAATAAGATGCTTGAGAAGAAGCTTTTGGGTGATAAGAAAGATGAGGTATGTTATCAGCTATTGCAGTTAATTGAAAGGCAATCCCAAAAGGAAGCTGTTTGGGGTGTTTGAAAGAATTTTCTAAGCTGATAAGTGGGATAAATGGAGTTTGAGAAGAATCTCACATGGTGAAGGTGCTTTGCTGATGAGACGAAAAGTGTACCGCTTTTAGGGGGTCATTTAAGCCCTAATTCATGATTATTTGATCAAATATTACCCTAAATCGTTCCTTTTGTCATTTTAGGTACTTTGGAGAAGAAATCTGGAAAAGGAAGCATTTTGGACATTTTTGGAGCGAAAAGTGAAGAAAACGGCAAAGTCTCCAAAATCAAGCTGGAAACAGAGCTTGACGGCGTCACGCTTTGTAGGTGACGGCGTCAAGTACTGGCAAAAGGATGAATATGAATTTACACGTGACGCGCCAGAAGGTTTTGTGGAATTAAAGGGTGACGGCGTCACGTGCTAATGGATG
Source organism: Artemisia tridentata subsp. tridentata (assembly GCA_021014915.2). Lineage (NCBI taxonomy): Eukaryota > Viridiplantae > Streptophyta > Magnoliopsida > Asterales > Asteraceae > Artemisia > Artemisia tridentata. The sequence continues at coordinate 145,894,670 of CP139506.1, forward strand.
TAGGCCGTCAAGTGTTAAGTTAAAGAGAGACGGGCCAGAGGATTTTTGAAGGTAACGGCGTCAGGATCATAGACCTGACGACGTCAGATGATATAGAGTGACGGCGTCAAAGTATTCTTACACGAGAAGGAACCTTAGTGAAACCGCCACAAGTTAATCAAGACAATCACAACTCGCGCGCGGAGTAGCTGTTACTGTTTTGGCCATAAAATCTTCATACGAACTCGGATTTGGGTGATTCAAAAGGCCACGCGAAGAGGACGAAAAGATCTAAAATTTGGTGAAGAAAAGTTGGTCTTGACGCCGTCAAGGTTAGTCTGACGCCGTCAAGACGGGCCGGGCAGAAAAGTGCTTATAAATACAACCTTATAACTTCATTATTTGTAAGCCCTAAACCCTAAGTCCGATTCTAGGGTTTAGGTAGGTGTTTTTCCAGCAACTTAGAGGGTTTCAATCACTTCATAAACATCAAATATTGGTTTGTTGATTCTAACTTAATTATGTCTTTCATTATTATGGTTGTTTGCCCTTCATTGATCATGCTTTGCTAATTCACCTTGTGTCTACTTATGATTGTGTGAAAATTGTATATAATTAATTAGATCTTATTGATTCCTTGTTGATGTATGTGTCTATCGTCATCAATAAAGGTGTGACACTTCAATAGATCTTATTGGTTTAGCTTATAATTCTTGTTTCCTATTGTCTCTTGTTTGATTGGGTGATATCGATGTTAGGCTTAAGAAAACTGGCTAACCTCCTATACGGTAACTTGCTTGAACGTCTTAAGAAACATGAACCAATGCATACTAGGTTTATTTGGTTGTATTTAATGCATGAGTGAATTCTAGTGATCCCATGTTAGGAGCTTCTTAGCCGGCTCGACATAGGAGTGAAGTAGGAGCTTATAGAGTTGGGGAAGTACGTACGCCACCCCACGATTGGTATTAAGGAATACAACCCGTCAATTAAAACAAGGTTTGACAATTCAATAGGTAGAATTGGATAGCTAGCAAGGAGTAACATATCATAGGTAGACATGCTTCACTTCCCTTGTAGAACCCTAGTTTACTTTCCTGCACATTAGTCTAATTAGTAGCTTTTGGGTTAGTTGATTAGCAACTAATTCCGCCCACTCGTTCAAACCAGAGATTTTACTTGCTTTTCATAAAATATAAAAATACAAAAAGAATCATCCCTCACCTCTAGACCTAGTAGATAAATTTCAATCCTAACGAACACTATTCTTTGAGTTGAACGATCAATCCCCCGGTACTTGCCACTATGATGAGGCGAAAAGTGTACCGCTTTTAAGGGGTCATTTAAGCCCGAAATCGTATTTATTTGATCAAATATTGCCCTAAATCGTTCCTTTTGTCATTTTAGGTACTTTTGAGGAGAAATCTGGAAAAGGAGGCATTTTGGACGTTTTTGGAGCATAAAAGTGAAGAAAACGGCAAAGTCTCAAAATTGTGCTGAAAGTCACCTTTGACGGCGTCAACATTAACTCCAGACGGCGTCATGCCTTGGCAAGAAAAGTTGGATGTGAAATTTACTCATGACGGGCCAGTGAGTTTGCATGAGAATTCTGACGGCGTCACGCTTTAACTAAATCAAGGGCGTCACGGCTTAAATCATAAGGGGACGGCGTCACGTTATAGGTCCGACGGCGTCAAGCCTTGATAAGCCAGAATGGATTTTTGAAGAGCTAAAGAGGGACGGCGTCAAGATGGTCATCCGGGAACCCTAAAAGCGGCGAGGTGACGGCGTCACAATGCATAAGGTGACGCCGTCAGATGTCAAAGTCTATATATAGTTTTCTAATTTTTTGTCATTAAGGGAGAGCTTAGTGTGTGGAATTTTGGGATAAAACCCTAAGACGATTTTAGCTACTTTTTCAGGGCTTTTTGCCCTGAGATCTTCCATGTTTCATTGAAAGATAAGTTATCAATTAATCATTCAATATGTCTATGTGTTGTTTGATTCTATCTTATGCTTGTCTTTTGTTTAACATGTTAGGCTAATTTTATCTTGTGTTTGCTTAGATCTAATGAAACCTAGCTATTGATTATTGGTTGTTAGTGTGTTGTTAGTTGTATTGGATGATTGTTTATCTATGTTAGGCTTAAGAAAACTGGCTAACTTCCTATTCGGTAACTTGCTTGAACGTCTTAAGAAACATGAACCAAACGCGTACTAAAGGTTTTTATGGTTGTATTTAATGCACAAGCGAATTCTAGTGATCCCATGTTAGGAGCTTCCTAGCCGGCTCGACATAGGAGTGAAGTAGGAGCTTGTAGAGTTTGGGGAAGTAAGTACGCCACCCCACGAATGGTATTAAGGAATACACCCGTCATCCACGCGACTAATACACACTAATTAACCGGTAAAAGATAGTTAGGGAGTAAGGAAATCTAAGTAAACACATTTCTCTACACATAAGTTTCTCACCACTTTTCATTTTTGTTATTTTATTTTATTTACATCTGTAGTAATTTGGGTTAGTTGACTAGCAACTAATTCCGCCCACTCCTTCAAAACCCGAGATTTTACTGGCTTTCATAAAAATTATAAAAACATAAAAAGAATCTTCCTCAACCCTTAGACCTAATTAGAGTAGCCTTTCACACCTAACGAACACTATTCCCTGTGGAGAACGATCAATCCCCCGTACTTACCACTACACTATACTACATCGGTCAGGTACACTGCCTGGTGGGGTTGTAAGCCTCTTGAGATCCCTCGAGAGGTAAAACCTGTTGTAAGGTTGCAAAACCCACGCATCAAGTTTTTGGCGCCGCTGCCGGGGAATAGTTATTGTTTAGGTTGAATTTTTATTTCTATTAGGTCTACTCACTAGATTCCTTTCTAGTGAGATTTTTATTTTATTTTTCTAGGTTTTCTTTAGTCTATCTATTTTCTTCGTGTCTTTGTTCGTAACCATTACCGTCCGACATCATGGAAGATGGTAATATCCTTAACCCACACAACCCACCACCACAACAACCACCACCACCTCCTAGAGCCCGTACTTTAGGAGAGTATTCCCGTCCTAGCCACCACGGCTATCGAAACACCATTGAGCTCACACAAGGAGCCAATATCACACCCTTGCGATCCGACACCATCCGGTTGGTGCAAAGCGGATGCGCATTCCATGGACTTCGTTCTGAAGATCCTAATCAACATCTCAAGGACTTTCTTAAAATCGTTGATTCTATAGACCTTGATGTTGCCACTCGAGAGACGACCCGATTGCGTCTCTTCCAATTCTCCTTGCGGGACCAAGCTAGTCAGTGGCTAGAACGTCAACCCGCAGGATCCATCACCTCTTGGGATGATCTCACCACTCGTTTCCTTGCTCAGTTTTTCCCACCGGGAAGAACTACCAAGCTAAGGAATGATATCTTGATGTTCCAACAACGTCAAGGCGAAACTCTCTACGAGGCATGGACTCGATTCAAGGACTTACTCCAAAAAGTCCCTCACCATGGCATAGAACTTTGGCTCCAAGTCCAAATCTTCTATGACCATATCAATCTCTCCACGAGGCAAACCATTGACCAATCGGCCGGTGGCAAGCTACGTGATCTAAGTGCGGAACAATCATGGGCTCTCCTAGAGGATCTTGCTCTTTATGACAACGAAAGTTGGAGTGATCCCCGTGATTTGAATAAAACGGTCAAGGCAATATCTTTGCCTTTGAACAATTCAAGCACTTCCGACCGTAGGATCGTAGAACTTGAAGACCAAGTCAAGTTTCTCATGAAATCCTACGAGGCTCCTAAACCTTCAAGCCAAGTGAACAAAATCACTTCTTCATGTGAATTATGTAGTGGTCCCCACGACACTCGTGATTGCATGGAACTCCCCGAACAAGCTTTTGTGGACTACGCATCCTCGCGTACCGACGGAGCGGGAGACAAGTGGTACACTTTCAAGCCCGAGCCAAACCATTATGGTGATTCATACAACCCCTCATGGAAAAATCACCCGAACCTTAGGTGGAAACAAAACCAAAACTCACAACAAATCAATTCTTCCAACCCACCTAATCGTTTCCAGTCAAGCGGTTCCAACTCGAACCGTACTTTCAACAACAATCCTTCCGGCAATGGTAGTACCAATAACTTTGAAGGATTGATGTCTCAATTTATGGCATCTCAAGAAGCTCGGATAGCTAGATTCGAGACCGAATTCAATCAACAACAAACTGAGATGACCAATAAAATTGACAACTTGTTGAAAGCCCTCCATAACCAAGTGTTATCACCTCCACATAAGGACGCTAGGAACACAAATAGCGGACCCCAAGTCAAAGACCCTTCTTCATCCAAACACGTCCACTTTGTCAACATTGTCACTATTAAACCAATTGATAGGAATGAGGATAATAGTGAACCTAAGGATGAGGATAGGAAAGTCGAGGTTGATAAGGAAGTTAGGACAAGTGTGATTGAAGAAGTAGATGATGATGAGGACTACTTCAATAGGCTACCCACTAAGGAAGAGCGCGCATATCATACAAACTTATTCGATGACCCCGAAACACCATACTTCCTAGGTAAACCAATCATTGAAATAGGCGACCCTTCTAATCTCAACATACCATGCAACATCGGACATCTACATGTGTGGAAAGCTTACATCGACCTTAGATCACCCATAAACATCATGACTAGAGCCCACTACAACTTGATAATGAAAAATCAACTTGGGTATAGGATGTTCCCTGACAAGGGTTGGATGAGTAACTTCACGGGAAGAGTTAAGGGATTACCGGTTTATGTAGGAAACTTCACTTATGTCACCGACTTTGTAATTGTAGAAGATATCCGTCCAATAGTCGATGCATCCTTAACTCAAGTGGTTTTTGGAAAACCATTTGTTGAGGTCTCTAGAATGACTTATGAACCTTCCTTAGGGATAGTTAGATTTAAGGATGAGACCGATGAAGTAAGCTACCAAATGCCATATAAGATAGAACAATTCCAAAACTTGTCAAATGTTGAGAAGGAGCTTAAACAAGCGGTCTACTATAGGAATGATAAGGATAGAAGTAAAGGAGTAGACTATGTTATGGAAAGGATATTCGGTTTCTACAAGGATTGTTTGAAATTAGGACCGGAATATAAAACCGGGAAGGAGAATGGCCTAGGAACCGTGACCGATGATGGAGTCACGTAATGTACGTGACTTTGAGTCTAGCTACAAGACTCGTTAATAAAGAAAGGCGCTTCTTGGGAGGCAACCCAAGCTTTATTTATTTTATTTGCTTTGTGTGTTTATTTATTTGTTTGTTTGATTCTATTTGCTTCCGTATGTATGTTTAATTTTTATTATTATTGATTCATGTTCAAAACTAAAATTGTGAAAATGCTTTATTTTGTTTTTAACTTCGTCTTAACTACATATAAAGGTATTTTGCAAAAGTTAAGTGTAAGGGAAAGTCAAATCGGTTTATTAGAACAAATGAACATGAATCATAATAATATTAAATTAACGTACATATTAGTATTTGTTTGAGTCAAATGCTTGTATCGAGTCATAATGATGTTTTGCAGGATTTCCAGGAAGTAAGGTAAAGGTTTTTCTAGGAATTTTCCGGAAACTTAAAATGAGAATTTTTGTCAGGTCATTTCTGACGGCGTCAGGGGTTATAACCTGACGGCGTCAGATTTAATTTCCAGAAATTTTTGAAAATTTTGTTTTCATAAAAAGTTTTTATTAAAATCTCCAACTTATAATCTCCAGGAATCTGCAAAGTTATCATTCCACAAGCATTATATCCTTATATATAGATTTTATCCCGCCGATGTTATGCAGGTTTTCGTGTTTGTTTTCTCAGGTTCAACAGGTTATTTTGGACAAGGAAATGTTTTGAATCAAGCTTATGGCGATGCATTAGTCATGGAGCTTCAACATTCTCTTTGGAGGAAGATTTAACCGTGTAATTTCATTATCCAACGAGCGAATCAGGGGAGTATTTGATTTCATTCTTTTACTTTATGCTTTTACATTTGTCATTTGAACATTGGGGACAATGTTCATCTTAAGTGTAAGGGGAGGGTAAAAGTACGATTTTTGAGAATACAATTGCGCTTGATTTTTGTTTGTTTAATAGTAGATGTGTAATAAAACTGAGAGAAATACTTGTTAAGGTAATTTTAGTGCCAAATTTAAAATTTTTTACAACATATAGGAGTGAAACTTTGATCCTAATAAGCGTCTCATGGATAGGAGTTATATGACTAGCACAAAAACCGTACCACTAAAAAAATTTTCCACCCCCCAAATATGTGAGGTTCGCCCCTAGAATTGGTAGGAAAAGCATTTATGCTATGATGTGTGTACCGGTAGCACTTAGATTCTAGAACTTGCGTTAGGACCATTCCAAGGCCACAAGTGAGACTACATTCGTGTAGTTAGATTTACTACATGATAAGAGGCATTAGGATTAACCCATTGTTTTACACCTGTGTTTTTGTTATAATTACTTTGGCTACATTGGTCAAGTAATTCTCCCACACCCTTTGCGTTGTACTCATTTTTAGTACACGATACCCCTAGTACACCCCTCAGAGCCTATCTTTTCGTTTCGACCTTTAAGCATTTTACTTAAAGGAAGAATTTGTTACACCCCACTAAAATGTACACCCAAATCGCCTTAGCCTACCTTGTATGCACTCATTTTTAGTGCATTATTGTTACAACATTTGTTTAAACCCAAGTTAATTATCTAGTTGATTACATGGTTGCTAAGTCGAGTCATATCCTTGTACATATTGTTTTGGGACGATTGGGACTCATGGTAAAGTACTAGTGTAATGGAGTAATGGGGAAGAACATCATTTATTACCCCCATATGTGCTAAATGTTTTAAAAGTACTCCAAGTTTTTCAATTATCTTAATTCGAGTCATTAGAATAGTTATTTGTAAAGTTATGTAAAAGTTCAAGTGTAAGGGGATGCAACGCCCCTATGATGTATTATTTTGGATGGTAGGGCAAGAGTGTATGCAAAAAAAAAAAAAAAAAAAAAAAAAAAAAAAAAAAAAAAAAAAAAAAAAAATGAGAAAAAGAAAAGTAGAAAAAAAACATACGGACTACCATCCCGTTTCATTTTATGTTTATTTTATGTTTATGTTTTGTTATTTTCTTTCATTAGCTTAAGATCGAGTCTAGTCTTGGCTTAGCAACGTTGTATAGTACATGTAATTGATCAAGATTTTTAACTCGCCACCAGTAAAATATCCTTTATCCAACAAAACCGTGTTTTCCTTTTCCCTACACCTAACGTTATAACCCATTTAAAAGCCCTCTTTGATAGTTTATCTTAGGTGCTTACGCCTAGTGGAGGAGGTTTTCGATCCTTTCCCAAGCCTATGGTAATCTATTTGCTATGACAGGTAGTGAGAGATATTTTCCGTTTTCATTTATGAGATTTATTTTGATGACACTTGAGAGATGTGAGTATCTAAACACTACTTGTGAGGTGCTAGTATATAATCTCCGTGCTTATTATGATTGAAGTGGAACGATTATTTGTTGTAATTACTTTTATGTTTGCATTAAATGACCCCTAACTTGTATTTTGATTAGAATAAAAGCGCATTTGCTTGAGGACAAGCAAATCTCAAGTGTAAGGGTATTTGATGAGGCGAAAAGTGTACCGCTTTTAAGGGGTCATTTAAGCCCGAAATCGTATTTATTTGATCAAATATTGCCCTAAATCGTTCCTTTTGTCATTTTAGGTACTTTTGAGGAGAAATCTGGAAAAGGAGGCATTTTGGACGTTTTTGGAGCATAAAAGTGAAGAAAACGGCAAAGTCTCAAAATTGTGCTGAAAGTCACCTTTGACGGCGTCAACATTAACTCCAGACGGCGTCATGCCTTGGCAAGAAAAGTTGGATGTGAAATTTACTCATGACGGGCCAGTGAGTTTGCATGAGAATTCTGACGGCGTCACGCTTTAACTAAATCAAGGGCGTCACGGCTTAAATCATAAGGGGACGGCGTCACGTTATAGGTCCGACGGCGTCAAGCCTTGATAAGCCAGAATGGATTTTTGAAGAGCTAAAGAGGGACGGCGTCAAGATGGTCATCCGGGAACCCTAAAAGCGGCGAGGTGACGGCGTCACAATGCATAAGGTGACGCCGTCAGATGTCAAAGTCTATATATAGTTTTCTAATTTTTTGTCATTAAGGGAGAGCTTAGTGTGTGGAATTTTGGGATAAAACCCTAAGACGATTTTAGCTACTTTTTCAGGGCTTTTTGCCCTGAGATCTTCCATGTTTCATTGAAAGATAAGTTATCAATTAATCATTCAATATGTCTATGTGTTGTTTGATTCTATCTTATGCTTGTCTTTTGTTTAACATGTTAGGCTAATTTTATCTTGTGTTTGCTTAGATCTAATGAAACCTAGCTATTGATTATTGGTTGTTAGTGTGTTGTTAGTTGTATTGGATGATTGTTTATCTATGTTAGGCTTAAGAAAACTGGCTAACTTCCTATTCGGTAACTTGCTTGAACGTCTTAAGAAACATGAACCAAACGCGTACTAAAGGTTTTTATGGTTGTATTTAATGCACAAGCGAATTCTAGTGATCCCATGTTAGGAGCTTCCTAGCCGGCTCGACATAGGAGTGAAGTAGGAGCTTGTAGAGTTTGGGGAAGTAAGTACGCCACCCCACGAATGGTATTAAGGAATACACCCGTCATCCACGCGACTAATACACACTAATTAACCGGTAAAAGATAGTTAGGGAGTAAGGAAATCTAAGTAAACACATTTCTCTACACATAAGTTTCTCACCACTTTTCATTTTTGTTATTTTATTTTATTTACATCTGTAGTAATTTGGGTTAGTTGACTAGCAACTAATTCCGCCCACTCCTTCAAAACCCGAGATTTTACTGGCTTTCATAAAAATTATAAAAACATAAAAAGAATCTTCCTCAACCCTTAGACCTAATTAGAGTAGCCTTTCACACCTAACGAACACTATTCCCTGTGGAGAACGATCAATCCCCCGTACTTACCACTACACTATACTACATCGGTCAGGTACACTGCCTGGTGGGGTTGTAAGCCTCTTGAGATCCCTCGAGAGGTAAAACCTGTTGTAAGGTTGCAAAACCCACGCATCACACTACACTATACTACATCAGTCAGGTACACTGCCTGGTGGGGATTGCAAGCCTCTTGAGATCCCTCGAGAGGTAAAACCTGTTGTAAGGTCGCAAAACCACGCATCAAGTTTTTGGCGCCGCAGCCCGGGGAGTAGTTATTGCTTAGGTTGAAATTTATTTTTATTAGGTCTACTCATTAGATTCCTATCTAGTGAGATTTTTATTTTCTTTTTATTAGCTTTCTAGTAGTCTATCTTTTCTTTGTGTCTTTGTTCGTAAAAACCTTTCCATTGACTCTTCCATTCACCAATATGGAGTACGCGAACCCACCATACTAGCGACCACGAAATCCATTTGCCCCTAATGACATCTTGATGTTCAACCAATATCGAGATGAACCCATATATGATGCATGGACTCGTTTTAAAAACTTACTCCGAATAGTCCCTCATCATAGCTTCGATTTAGCATCCCTAACCCAAATCTTTTACGATCGTGTCGACCGATATGACCAAATGTGCATTAACGATTTTGCCAGTAGGGACCTTAGGGAATTAAATGCTGAAGAAGCATGGGATACCATAGAAGATTGTGCCCAATATTATTATAGAGTAGACAACCCAACAAACGTTAGTACAAGTCAATTGACCACAAATTTCAAGGATCATGAAACATGTTTGTTTGGGGATGAGGGTAGAGTTGAGCCACCTAGTTGCATGTCATGGTTAGGCACTACCATAATACAAGATGAACACATAGGTGATCTTGACACAAGGAATGATGAGGTAAGTAACATAAGCCCGCTAAATACCCCACAAGTCCTACCATCATTTGAGGCACACACATCGCCCGTGACTTACCCGGAAGAAGTAGAAGTGACTTTAGGAATCACAATGGAGGTAGAACCCTTGGACCAAGCACAACTAGAGGATATAGGTTTGAACACTTTTAGTGATGACCTTACTCTTAGTTCTAGGGAATTTCCTAGTGTTGATGAAACGGAACCTCAACCTTTACACAACTTTCCATCCTTAGATTTACATCTAGGAGACAAAAGAGGAACCGACCCACCCATCAACCCTTATTATCCGGGTAGTTTTAGGATGAAGGAAGCCATTCACTCACCCCCTTCACCTCACGTGGCATATTTCCACCCTAAGGGTGTGTATCGCTACTTTCACCCGCACTTAACCCTAAGTGTAGGGAAAACCTCTCCTTTATCCGTTAAGTAAGGGCAAAGTCAGGCTCGTGACTCGAACAAAAACAAGCGCTTCTTGGGAGGCAACCCATGTTTTTAATTGTTTGATGTTTTTATTTTATTTGTTTGTTTGTGTCATATATGCTTAATCATAATTGTTAAATTTTCATGTTTCGAATAATTTGTGAAAATGCTTTATTTTGTTTTTAACCTCGTCTTAATTGCATATAAAGGTATTTTACAAAAAAGATAAGTGTAGGAAAGTTTATATTTTGTTAAAAAGAACAAAATTCGAACATGGAAAATTCACAATTCATGATTAGCATGTATTCTATCTTGTTTATGTGTCAATACTTGTGGACATGTTTTATGAATCCCTATTTGTAAGTCATCCCGCAAGTATCCTATCCTTTTATTGCTTTGTTTTGTTTTTATTTCTAAGTCTGGAAATACATCTAGTTGTGGTTTTTCTTTGTTCGGTTTGATGCTTTGGTTTTTTGTGTTTGTTGGTTACAGGTATTATTGGATAAGAAGATGTACGTTCAACACATCAAGAGGATGATTATATTTCTGGAGTGAAGCTTATCATGTTCATTCTCTTGGAGGGAGATTTAACCATATTATCACATCATCCATACCGAGCGAATCAGGGGAGTATTAGTTTCTTCCATTCTCATTTATTTTTACTTTTACATCTTTTGTCTAGAACATTGGGGACAATGTTCGGATTAAGTGTAGGGAGGGTAAATTAGGATGCCTTAGAAACTACAACTTCGCTTGATTTTTGTTTTGTGTAATACCCGAAAATCTATAACATGTAAAATGACCAAATTGCCCCTACAACTTTGAAAATTAAATTAGGGCTTATATAACTTGTAAATTAATTTCCAAAAATTATGAAATGTGCCAAGTATGATATGGAATATTTAGAGAACATCATAAAACAATTGTGCAAGCTATAAAAAGTATATTTACACATAAATAAGTCCAAAATGATTAAGTATACAATTATTTCATTTAAAAAGTTATTTAAGTGTAATTAAGTACAAAATAAAGGGAAATTAATACCAAATAAATGGTGATTGACTACCCATTAAATTGGGCTGCTCCTTGATTGATTTCCCCACCTATAATTTGGCAATCATACATTTAATCCATCCTCATCCCACTTTTTCTCTAAAAGCCAAAACCGATCCAAAATTCTAACCCTACAACACAAAGAAATTCGTCACTCTCTCATCCGAATTTTCCAAAGGCTTAGATCATTTTTCCTGTGTTCTTGGTCACCTTTGGAAGGCTATAAAAATTGTTTTGGAAGTGGTTTGTGGCCGGATTCGATCCAAGGGAAATATTCCTTGTCGCTAGAACAAAATAAGGTATTGATCGAATAAATTCTTGCGACCTCCTATAAATTCGTTTCTTATTTTTCTTGTGTTCCTCACCTCATATGTGACCTGTGAAAATTGGTTTCATGATTTTTAGATCGTTTTTGAAGTCGTGGTGATTTTTGACCCGTTTTGGCTAATCGCGTACAAAAGAATTCGTACACCTCATTTCACACGTTCGAATCTCCTTGTGGTAATTTTCTCAGATCCTATATGTCATATGAACATCAAATAAAATATATAAGTCGATCCATGCATGCTTATTATATTATTTGTGAATTAAATCTCAAAAACGTGTATAAAACATAAATAATTCAATCCGAATTTTTGGGGCTTCATATTTATTTTATTTGGACTCTACATGATCATAATAATCTGATAAAAATGCTATTTCGAATTATTGGGGCTTAATCGAATTATTTGTGGATTTCTTCATTTTACCGAATTAAAGGAAATTAAAAGAAAAAGAAATAAAGTGTAATTTGAATTAGGGTTTATAATTAGGGTTTGACCTTGACTTAAAAATGATGTTATAATGATTATATGATGATTGGGAATGATGGGTATTTTTAGGGTTAGGGTTTTGTTAATAAAAAGTGTTATTCGATTTAATTAAAATGTTAGGGGGTGTTTTGTAACTTTTGAAACTTAAGGGTTATGTTTGAAACTCATTTTGGGCTGTGAACATTTCGAATAAAATATAAGTTGAGGGCCCCATGTGTAATTTTTATGTTTAAAGGAATTAAAATGTTTATTTTAATAAAATACAATTCGAATTATAAAATAATTAAATGGAGGGACTAAACTTGTAATTTCTGGAAACTTGGGGCTGTTTTGAGTAATTTAATCTATTCAGGGGGTTATGTGTAAATTTGGTGATTTAATGGGTTAATATGTAATTATTAATAATATAAAGTTGAAATTGTAAAATAAGGGACTAAATATGTAACTTTGAAAACTAGAGGGACCTATTGTGTAAATTCTGTAAAATTGAGGATACATTCTTATAATATGATAAAATAAGTGACCATTGTGAAACTTTGATAAATTAAGGGTCTGAAGTGTAACTTTTGAAACTAAAGGGTGTAAAGTGTAAATTGTGAATTCTTAAGGACCTAATATGTAAATGTAATAAAAGATACCCTAATTCCAGAAATAATGATTTAACTAAGAATGTTGATCTAACTTTCTAAATAAGGAAACCTTCTAATTATGGAAACCTGCTAAAAATGGGAAGTTACTTAATATGGAAATGGGATCTTTAGTAATCATGTCTTTACTCCTCTAGGTGTGAAGAGGGAGTAATCCTGTGCTCGTTATCATCTTTTCAGTGTGATCTTTTTCAAGCAATAAGGTACAGATATTCTGCTTCTTTATTAAGAGGCCTTCGTTCTCTGATTATGACTCATGTTAGGGTTTTCCCTATACTATTGCCATGTTCCCTTTATTCATGAACTCCGATTTTTGAACCATCATGATATTGAACCTTTTATAATTATGAACCTTTCAATTATGAACCCTTGACCATGAACCTTTGCTTATGAACCTTTGCTTATGAACCTTTGCTTATGAACCATGCTTATGAACCATGATTATGAACTTATGAAACATGATTATTGACCTATGCAAGTAAACTAAAACATGACCCATGATACTTGGCCTTTACCCTCAGTTTGATACTACGAGCCACTCACTAGGCATGAGGGTTTCATGTCCATGTCAGTCGATGCACCGATGGCATGACTCTAGGGCAGGAGAGTGATGACCTGTCCCGTCCCTGCATGTTATGTTTATGATTCATGTTTACGTAGAGGCAGATTATGGCCACCTGGGGCGTATGGATGCATCCTAGATTTGTTCATGTTCATGTTATGTTATGTTATGTTATTCATGGTGACTGATGGTGTGTGCGATACACGTCTTTCACACTCTGGGAGCTGATCACTCCAATTCATGATGAGGACACCCCTCATATTTACAAGATACCCATGATGAGGACACCCCTCATATTTACAAGATACCCATGATGAGGACACCCCTCATATTTACAGGATATTAAGAGGACTCCCCTCTACATGTTTATGATTATGATTATGCTTATGATTTCATGTTATGGGCTCGTAGTGGATTACTGACCTTTCTTTACCATGCACCTTTGTCCTTTCCCTTATGATACCATGTATCCTTACCATGTATTCTTACCATGTATTCATGCTTCCATTCTCATTTACTCATGTATTATTCATTATGCTACTGCTTTGTTTCCGTTATATCTGTTCACTGGGCTTTTTAAGCTCAGCCGCACGTTTTCTTTTCGTGTGCGGCAGATTATAAGCAGGACGACGGGTTTGGGTATAAGTGAAGAGACTTTTGGACTTAGAAGACTTTGAGTAGAAGCCATTAGAAGAGATGTACTTATGGATTTTATAGACAGCTTTTATTTTCCTTTGTAACCCTTGTATTGCAAGATTTCATTGTAACCTTTGAGAACCATTGTATTACTATTGATTGTATGCTATGTTTATCTGATATGAAACCATGTATTTGTGATATCTCTACCCTTGTGGGGTCGGGGTGTTACAACTTCGCTTGATTTTTGTTTTGTTTAATAGTGAATGTGTAATAAAGCCAAGAGAAATATTGGTTAGGGCAATTTTAGCACCAAATTTAAAATTTTTTACAACATATAGGAGTGAAACTTTGATTTTAATAAGCGTCTCATGGATAGGGAATTGTATGACTAGCACAAAAACCATACCACTCAAAAATTTCCACCCCAAATATGTGAGGTTCGCCTTTAGATCTTTAGGAAAAAGCATTCATTGTTGGTGCTTATGAGTGTACCGGTAGTTTATAGATTCTAGAACTTGCGTTTGTGATGCATACCGAGACCGCTAGTGAGACTACATTCGTGTAGTTAGGATTGACTACATGATAAGAGGCATTAGGATTAACCCATTGTTTTACACCTGTGTTTTTGTTATAATTACTTTGGCTACATTGGTCAAGTAATTCTCCCACACCCTTTGCGTTGTACCCATTTTTGGTACACGATACCCCTAGTACACCCCTCAGAGCCTATCTTTTCGTTTCGACCTTTAAGCATTTTACTTAAAGGAAGAATTTGTTTACACCCCACTTAAATGTACACCCAAATCGCCTTAGCCTACCTTGTGTGCACTCATCTTTAGTGCATTATTGTGACAACATTTGTTTAAACCCTTAGTTAATTATCTAATTGATTGCATGGTTGCTAAGTCAAGTCATATCCTTGTACATATTGTTTTGGGACGATTGGGACTTATGGGTAAAGTACTAGTGTAATGGAGTAATGGGGAAGAACATCATTTATCACCCCCATATGCACGTTAATATTTTAAAGTACTCCAAATGTTTCGATTATCTTGATTCGAGTCATTAAAATAATTTTATGTAAAGTATGTAAAGGTTCAAGTGTAGGGATGGTACAAAGAATCCCTAGTGATGTATTGTTTTGGATGGTAGGGCAAGAGTGTATGCAAAAAAAAAAAAAAAAAAAAAAAAAAAAAAAAAAAAAAAAAAGTGAAGAAAAAGCATACGGACTACCATCCGCCTCTATCTTTTATTTATGTTTTGTTTTGTTCTATGTTTATTAGTTAGTGATTAGTTTAAGTTGAGTTGAGTCTTGGCTTAGCAACGCCTCATTCTACATGTAATTGACCAAGATGATTGACTTGCCACCAGTAAAAATATCCTTATCCAACAAACCGTTTTTTCCTTATCCCTACACCTAACGTTACAACCCTTAAAAGACCTCTTTGATAGTTTATCCTAGGTGCTTATGCCAATGTGGTGGAGGTTTTGATCCTTTCCCAAGCCTATGGTAATCTATTTGCTATGACAGGTAATGAGTGATATTTCTCCATTTTCATATATAAATTTACAACACCCGAGAGATGAGAGTATCCAAACACTTAATGTGATGTGCTAGTGTATAATTTCCGTGCTTGTTTTGACTAAGGTGGAACGATCATTTGTTTTAATTACTTTTATATTAATGTTAAATGACCCCTAACTTGTATTTTGATTGGTGGAAAAGCTCATTTGCTTGAGGACAAGCAAATCCCAAGTGTAGGGATATTTGATGAGACGAAAAGTGTACCGCTTTTAGGGGGTCATTTAAGCCCTAATTCGTGATTATTTGATCAAATATTGCCCTAAATCGTTCCTTTTGTCATTTTAGGTACTTTGGAGAAGAAATCTGGAAAAGGAAGCATTTTGGACGTTTTTGGAGCGAAAAGTGAAGAAAACGGCAAAGTCTCCAAAATCAAGCTGGAAACAGAGCTTGACGGCGTCACGCTTTGTAGGTGACGGCGTCAAGTACTGGCAAAAGGATGAATATGAATTTACACGTGACGCGCCAGAAGGTTTTGTGGAATTAAAGGGTGACGGCGTCACGTGTTAACGGATGTAGGCCGTCAAGTGTTAAGTTAAAGAGAGACGGGCAAGAGGATTTTTGAAGGTGACGGCGTCAGGATCATAGACCTGACGACGTCAGATGATATAGAGTGACGGCGTCAAAGTATTCTTACACGAGAAGGAACCTTAGTGAAACCGCCACAAGTTAATCAAGACAATCACAACTCGCGCGCGGAGTAGCTGTTACTGTTTTGGCCATAAAATCTTCATACGAACTCAGATTTGGGTGATTCAAAAGGCCACGCGAAGAGGACGAAAAGATCTACAATTTGGTGAAGAAAAGTTGGTCTTGACGCCGTCAAGGTTAGTCTGACGCCGTCAAGACGGGCCGGGCAGAAAAGTGCTTATAAATACAACCTTATAACTTCATTATTTGTAAGCCCTAAACCCTAAGTCCGATTCTAGGGTTTAGGTAGGTGTTTTTCCAGCAACTTAGAGGGTTTCAATCACTTCATAAACATCAAATATTGGTTTGTTGATTCTAACTTAATTATGTCTTTCATTATTATGGTTGTTTGCCCTTCATTGATCATGCTTTGCTAATTCACCTTGTGTCTACTTATGATTGTGTGAAACTTGTATATAATTAATTAGATCTTATTGATTCCTTGTTGATGTATGTGTCTATCGTCATCAATAAAGGTGTGACACTTCAATAGATCTTATTGGTTTAGCTTATAATTCTTGTTTCCTATTGTCTCTTGTTTGATTGGGTGATATCGATGTTAGGCTTAAGAAAACTGGCTAACCTCCTATACGGTAACTTGCTTGAACGTCTTAAGAAACATGAACCAATGCGTACTAGGTTTATTTGGTTGTATTTAATGCATGAGTGAATTCTAGTGATCCCATGTTAGGAGCTTCTTAGCCGGCTCGACATAGGAGTGAAGTAGGAGCTTATAGAGTTGGGGAAGTACGTACGCCACCCCACGATTGGTATTAAGGAATACAACCCATCAATTAAAACAAGGTGTGACAATTCAATAGGTAGAATTGGATAGCTAGCAAGGAGTAACATATCATAGGTAGACATGCTTCACTTCCCTTGTAGAACCCTGGTTTACTTTCCTGCACATTAGTCTAATTAGTAGCTTTTGGGTTAGTTGATTAGCAACTAATTCCGCCCACTCGTTCAAACCAGAGATTTTACTTGCTTTTCATAAAATATAAAAATACAAAAAGAATCATCCCTCACCTCTAGACCTAGTAGATAAATTTCAATCCTAACGAACACTATTCTTTGAGTTGAACGATCAATCCCCCGGTACTTGCCACTACACTATACTACATCGGTCAGGTACACTGCCTGGTGGGGATTGCAAGCCTCTTGAGATCCCTCGAGAGGTAAAACCTGTTGTAAGGTCGCAAAACCACGCATCATTTGCACTAACACAACAAATGGTTATCAGTCCACCATGTCTAATCCACATAAGGACTGGCTAATCCAAGAGCAAGCGGCTCATGGTAAAGATATCTCAAATCCATTTTTGGCTGACAATTTGCCAAAAATTGTATGGTAATCAACTCACCATATCTATGATAGTGAAGAGTTGACTAGCCTACAAGAGTATGGCTTGTGGTAAAGGCTGTGGAAATCCATAACTGGTTATCAATTCTCCAAGGTGATGACTGCATTCCACCAAAGAATTGGCTAGTCCAAAAGCAAACGGCTTTTGGTAAAGACAAATCAAATCCGTTGATAGCTAATGATTTGCTAAAAATCATATGGTATTTCAACTCACCATATTTCATGTACAAAGAGTTGAAATGGTTATCAATGTACCATGGTTTTACACCAAACATTGGCTACTACAGAGTTAATGGCTAACTGGTAAATAGACATCAAATCCATTAAATTTTCAATGATTCACCTCTCACAGGAGTTAACACACCTGGAAGTGATGAGAATAGTATGAAACTTTATGAATTGATGTACAAACAGTCAATGTTACTGTAAAGATCAGATGGTATAATGATTGCTGATAAAAGATGCTGCAAAGTTCAGATATGATGATTTAAAGAATTGCAGTTCAAAATAATTTCAAAAGGTTAGAGTTCAATATCCTTAGGAAGCTTATCAAGAAAGAAACTTGAAGTTCATGGCGTATGAAGATCAAGTTAGGGGAGGATTGTTAGGAATTATTGTAGAACAGACTTAAGTCTTCTGATGAAATCATTAAGTCTGTTAGCTTAGTTAAGTCTGCCAGTACAAAGTTAAGTCTGGCAAACATAGTTAGTACTGGTAGGTATTATTAGTTAAGTCTGTTTATGTTTAACAGAATAGTTTGTTAGCTATATGTTAGGAAAGGATATATACGTATTAGTTATCTTATTAGAAGATATGTTTATCCTTTCACACGTTTTGTAACATTAGGGTTTCCTTAGAGTATAAAAGGAACCCTACGGCATTATGTTTTAGAGTGATAATAGAAAGTTTAATAGTAATACGAAGTTAGTAATCATCATTGTGTTCTTCATACTTGTTGTTTGTTAAGATTCCGCATTAACAATCAATATACTGTTAAGAGTTTCTCATATAGATTAATTTGGATTTATTCAAGTTATCTATTGTCTAAAACAGGCTACTTAGATCCATAACCATGGACCTACAACTAATATGTACGCGAATGATAGTGTCCAATTATATATATTTAACTTGTAAAATGAGACAATAAAACTTATATTCAAGAGTCGTAACGACTTGGAAATGCTTTATAAACGGGCGCATCATGCCCAAATTTCGATAAAAAAATCATTTTTGATTACTCAATATCCTAAAAACCTTTTCGAAACTCATACGCTTTCTTCCAAAATCATGATGTTTATCAACTATTTGGGGAAATGGGTAAAACACCAAAACAACCTATTGATGTTTTCTTGTCTTGTCTTTTTTAATTATTCTTTTCTTAATCTTAGTTCTTCTCTTATCTTCGTTATTCTTTCTTCGTATCCATTTGTGTTTTCCGACTTTTATTATTTTAACATCTCGTATCCACACGAGTCTTAAACGTTATTTCACTCAAACGCCATTGAAATAAAACATTTTCATTTCAAATACGAGTATTACTTTGTAAATCACTTTAAGGTCATTGCTGAGACATATTATTCATATATTAGGTTGTGCTGAGGTTCACTTGTCGTGCTATCCCATTTGATCATATTGAGATATCTTGTTTATCTATTGCTAAGGTGTGATTCATAGCCCCACTTTATTTTTAAATTATTTAAAACCCCATGGGGGAGATACATGCTACTTACTTATTTTTATGAGCACAATTGTTTATTGGTATGCTATTCCTGACTGATGCGATAATGCTAAGTACCTTCCTTGCCAAAAGCAAGTCCCTCGATCATGAACCATTAATCACTTGCGAGTGAGCGCGATTGTAGTTTATAGGCCTATAGGATTTGACCATCCCGCCATGTTGACTAAGGTCGGTTAGCATGTGATGTACTATAATTGAGTTTTACTAGGTATCTGGCAAAGTACCTAGCTTTGGGGGCAACTATTATATTATGAAATTCCGCGGTTACTGTCGACTTACGCCAGGGTTACTGGTGTCGGTTAACGCTTTGTGTGTCATGAGCTTAGCAAAACAAAATAATTATGTGACGCTTACCCGATATTTGTATTTGTTACTTATATCCTCCAGACATAAAATCTTGTTCTCACTATTATTTACTAAACCTATGGATTACATTCAACTTTTGTGTTGACTTTTTAGCATGTTTTATCTCAGGTAATTGATGCATGTTGTGAGCACCAGGAGTGGCTGAAGGTTGAGGATGGCTATTAAGGGCTTTACTTTTTACCCTTACTATCTTATCATTCGAATAATCTTTTAAAACTGTGTCTTTTATTCCGCTGCAAATTATTTTTATTTTCCGCTGCAACTTGTGATAGAGTCCTTTAGACTCTAAATATTAAATTTTGTATTCGAATGATATGTTTTGCTAAAAACGTCTCGTTATGAGAACGTTTTCTATGATTGTGACTATCTTACCCCTCACGTAGCACCCCAAGCTCAGTCCCGCTGCCATATTCCGAGTTGGGGGTGTTACAAAGACAAAGTCAAATGTGAAGATGATCGATCAAGGCAAGAAAAGACAAAAACCTTACACCACAAGATCACAAAGCATGGAAAAGAACGAAGAATAAAGACTCATCTTCTACAGCGTTAAAAGGTTCAAAGATCAAGAGTAAAGAAGACCAATTCACAACAACTCATCCAAGACAACTAAGGAATGACTTCAGAATGACATCGTTTATGGGGAGATTGTTAGCATTACTATTAGGATAAAGTAATAGAAGTAATGGTCATTCTATATTTAGGAACAATGTAACGTTATGTAAGAGTCTAAGTAATGGGCAATAGGTAGTAATCTAATAGGCTAAGAATATAGGCCAAAGCCCACGAGAACATAAAGCCCAACCCAAGCCCATAAGGCATTGGATGGCATATATGTACCCATAAATGATTCATTCATGTGTGTGTGTTTCTAGTGTGTGATAATAGAATAGCTCTTTCCATCTCTCTCTCTCTCTCTCTCTCTCTCTCTCTCTCTCTCTCTCTCTCTCAACCATCACCGTCGCACCATCGCCACCACCACCACTATGAACACCATCAAGTCACCATGTTTATAGTGTAGTAAGTTGATATAAATGGGAGCCTACTACTCTCGTCCCAAAAAAGACCTTGTCTTCAAGGTGTATTGCTTCAAAACATCACATCGAGTAATTCTTGGATCCCATGTTCATTTTTTAGCAGGAACCGATGCTTGTTTCAACCGAGATTAGTCCAAAGATGTCCGAGACGGATCTCACATCCCAACTTCAATTCTATAGTCTGGCATATGAACATCTTATGATCAACTTGATTTTTCTTTCCAGCAGAACTTTGCTCAACAGGCGCAATAAAGAACTCGTCTTTGTTAATCTTCCCATCTGATTCGAGCACCATAGGAGGCTCATCCAAGTCATCGATTAACTTCTGCCTGAAATCTTCTTTCGCTACCAAAATTGGCCCCGTTAAATCGGCTTTCTCCACGGCTGACGTAACCATTAGCTCCATTACCACCATCTTCACCACTTTTTCCGGTTGTCATAGGTTTTGTTAAATCCTCGACAAATTGAATTTCTGCCATACTGTTTTTTTGGTCACTTTATTCCCTAATCTCACCTTCATTAATTCCCGTCTCTTAGAAAATTTTTATTTGATCTCCCATATATCCATCTCCATACTCTGTTGAACAATCACCATCCTTAGTTCAGATCTCAGTGTCTCCTTATGTATCTTTTTGTAAGTCTGCATACTTGCCCGATGCTCTTCCATTAAAGCCCGTCATATGTGCACCATTGATTCAAGAAACCGTGTTCCAATGAAACTAAAATATGGATAAAAGTTGTTTTTCGGATGAACGGTAACACATCCTTGAACAGTGACTTCTATGGAACAGTACTTCGGATCTTTTTTTGAAACCCTAGAATCGAACGGCTCCGATACCAATTGATACGGACCCGAACGATAATAGAGCTATAAACGAACAAAATACATATATATGATCTATTTTGATGAGATAAACCAACTCCCCAATGGTTTATATAAATGAGATAAATCAACCCCCTTATTGATTAACAAATCAATAATTCATATCATTCTTCATAATCTCAATTACAACCCTAATACCCTATTTACCAATGTTGCAAAAATCGGCCGTATCGGCCGATTAATCGCCGATATATCGCTTATCGGCCTTCGACCTTGTAGAATTTTGCATATCGGTCAAAAAATCGGTCTGGGCAAAAAAAAGGCCAAAAATCGGCCGTATCGGTCAGCTTTAAAAAAAATAAAAATTTAGGCATTCTACTTAATTTGGGGATCGTTTATTTCACTTATAAAACACAATGAGCCTCATAATCAGAATTGGAGCCTTTTATTGAGGTTTGAAAATATAGTAGGCTTGGAATCAGTTACGATCTTTAGTTTGGTCTCTAGAAATACCCAAAACATGCAAAAAATGCCAATCCGATTAATCACCGATTAATCCCGCCTTGACCGATTAATCGCTGCAGGGTGGTCGACCGCTACGCTACCGATTCACGATTTTTGCAACATTGCTATTTATAATAAAAGATGCCCTAGACTTAACTTGATCCTTAAGATAATAATTAACAATAAGGAAAATACTTAGGCTAATGCTAATGGTGACCACAATTTTTTGTAGTTGTCCATGTCAAATCAGCGTCAACTCAACTTTCTTTCTCAAATACTACACACCAACCATAAACAAGTAGCAAGGCGAGCGCAACCACAACAAAAACATACCCTACAAAAACAAATAAAAAAAACACACACACACAAATCAAATTGAAAAATCGGTTAGGAAGCCAACCATAACAATCATTTGGTTGGGGGACTCGGTCGTTTGTGGTTGGTTTAGTGGGAGCGCAATCATGTGTTCGGTCGGTTGGGGGTTGTGGTTGCCCATTAGCACTAGTCTTATAAATAATACTCCCTCCGTCCCACATTAAGTGTCCAGTTTGACTTTTTTAAATCTTACTTGTTTAACTTTGACTTTAAATATTTTTATTTGTGTTATATAATACTTGATGAAAATTGTACCAATGAAAATACATTTAAAACTCAATTCATTCATATATTTTGCATCAAGTATTATATAACACAATTAAAAATATTTAAGGTCAAAGTTAAGCAAGTAAGACTTAAAAAAGTCAAACTGGACACTTAATGTGGGACGGAGGTATTAATAAACAACATGAAAACTAAGAGGGGTCTTACCACCATTATTGTGTTTAGTAGTCTTTTAGCATTTCAGTTTGATTCATGTATATGCGGATTTGCAGCCTATGTTGTCCCAATCTTTGTGAGATATTGGTTGCTTTTCCTTGTGAGATGTTCTTTATGTTTAAAGATGTCTACTTTATGAAAATAAATGGCGATGATCTTTTTCTTTTCTTTTTTGGGTTCTAAAATGTATCTGCTTTACGATATTTTTCCGTTCAAAAAAATGTAGACTAGTGGAACTTTAGCCTAAACAATTGGAACATGGTGTGTTTTCATAATCTTGTGGCTATAACCACTTTGGGTTATTTTCATGTATCCTGACTTTTCATCTCTCTTACATCCTAATCACATTTAAGATATCCTTCTTTCTCCTGCAAGCTAGGAATTTAGGGGGGGCCAATTAGAAGGAAATCTTGATTTGAATTATTCAAGTGTCAATCACTTCTAAGCATTTGATTGATCTCTAATGATAGGGTTCTTGATAGGTTAGAACAGATTTAGAGAAGAAGAAACTAAAGAGAGGGATAATTCACCAAATCTGCTGTCATTATTCATTGATACGTTTAAACATAAATAGATATGCAAGTTACAATCATACCCCTTGCATAATAGAAAATAACCGAAATTCCCTTAAACTAGAAACATAAATATAAAATACTAAAACATAAAATAATTAACGTATCAATACTCCCTCCTTAACCCACTTTTTGCCCTCAAAAAGGGATTCAAGTGACCTTGTCTTCATCACCTTCAATAGACTCGTTGGTTGCCGGATCTTCATCATCTATCACCTTGAGCATGTAGATTTGTTTGTTCTTACACTTGTGGCCCGGAACAAACCTTTCGGTACACCAGAAACATTCCCCTTTTGCCCTTTTTAACTCGAGTTCATTGCTCGTCAAACGCCTCGAGCTAAGCGTTCCCGGTTTACTTGGTGACTCGTTTGTTGGGGTTGGGAGCAATGGAAGTTTTGAAGCATTAACCGGAGGTGTTATTTTGACATCTTCGGTTTGCGACCCACCCTCCCCCTCGTTGAGACGCTTCATCAAGCTTGTGTTATTGATGGTTTGAATTCTTGCTAACCCATATGCCTCACGTAGTGTTTGAGGCTTGAACATCTTTACCGGCCCTTTAATTTCCGGCTTCAAACCCTTCAAATAAAGGCTAACCGCATAGGATTCGCTAACGGTAACCTTGTTAAGCAAGCGATCGAAACCTGAATTATATTCTTGTAGACCCTTGGCATCATCAGTAAGTTGAACGAGAGATGCAATCTCTTCCATAGGGTCTTCAAACATTGCATTAGAAAAACGGGCAGAGATCGAACGAACATAGTTCGCCCATGGGACCTTGGCAACCGTGGCATTACGGGTCTTCATAAAGGCACGGTGCCATTGGAGGGCATCGCCTTCCAAGTGAACCGCAGCGCAACGTAATTTCGAGTCATCGGGGGTGTCATCCATCGAAAAAAAATGTTCGCAGCGATAGACCCATCCTTCAACATCGTCCCCCGAAAATTTAGGGAAATCGATCTTACCGATACAGAATGGTTTGGATGTTCGTGAGTCACCATCTGAGCCGGAGAAGGACCCGAAGGAACTTCTTGACGATTGAACTCCTTTGTCACGGACAGCCTTCAAGATTTCTTCCTGTTGCTTCGATGATTGCTCCTGTTGTTTCATCAAAGCGGCTAGGGCAGTTTGGATTTCAGCGATCGCCTTATCGTGGGATTTGAGGGTGTTATCGATTTCGTTGTTGCGGGTGTTAGTCATGGTGGCGGCGGCAAGGTGTTCCGATGAGGAGTCGGACTGGCTTTGATACCCTTGATAGGGTTCTTGATAGGTTAGAACAGATTTAGAGAAGAAGAAGCTAAAGAGAGGGATAATTCACCAAATCTGCTGTCATTATTCATTGATACGTTTAAACATAAATAGATATGCAAGTTACAATCATACCCCTTGCATAATAGAAAATAACCGAAATTCCCTTAAACTAGAAACATAAATATAAAATACTAAAACATAAAATAATTCTAAACGTATCATTGATCTCTAATTACATGCGTATTAGTTCATTCTTCTTTGGGTGCGTTGCTATTGTCACGGAGAGGGCCGGGTGTTTTTTTGTTGGTATCGACATGACGACATGTGTCAAACTTTTCCTTGTTTGGACCAATGAGTCGGTTTCAGTTACCTAACTGTCACGAGTTTCTTTTTCGTATAGCACACTTAAAATGAGAGTAAATGATTAGTGGTCCTTCATGGATCCTTTTCTAGTTTCATTCCATTTTAGATACTTTCACTATCGAGGAGACTTCACATTGCCTATACTAATATGACATATGCAATAGAAACTCAGTCAACAGAAAAACAAAACAACTAGTGCTATCTACATTTGCACTAATTTGAGTATGTTTTTAAGCTTAATCTTGCAGAAGCTTTTCATTTGATAACTACGATCATATGAGATTCATGTTTATCTCTTATTCTTGCTTGTTTCATTAGTCTTTCCAAGATCTTAACTAAACATTTGGTCATCATAACAAGCGGTAGCAAACTTTGTAATTGTTAGCTACACATTTTGCTCAAAGATTTTCGAAATGATTATCAAAACTATATAATTTCTATTATGATCAAACTTTTTCAGTAGAATAATCACGGAGGTTTTGTGTGTTTTAAATAAAAACATATGAAACTTTCGACCATTTTGATCCATTTCATTCTAATTGTTATGAAAATACCGATTTGACCAACTAGATGATACATATACTTAACTTTGACTCATTCAAAGTAAATAGTTCGAAATCACCACATGTAATTTGTATATATTCATTATCTTAACGAGAATTACAGCAAAAGTAAAATGTATACTAGTAATTAGTTTAATTGCCAACCATGGTGTGATCTTGCACGATGAATTCCACTAAATCATTCAAAGAATTGAACGAAGATCCTCCTTTGCACAAAGAATATTTAACCTTTTCTTTCATAGTAATCGCTCTTTTCTTGATCTCTTTTCCTTCATCGTCCACCAACAGTCTTCTAATCGCATTCACAATCACCTTTCGTTCCAAGTACTCTAGTTCCAGACCCACCCGCCATATGAAACTCAAGTACCTTGCATTTACGCATTGGTCCCCCATAACCGGACGACATATCATTGGAACCCCTTTAGAGATACTTTCCAAAGTAGAGTTCCAACCACAATGACTCCAAAAGCCTCCAACCGCAGCATGGGCCAAAACTTGTTTCTGTGGGGCCCATTTCAGCACAAGACCTCTTCCTTTAATTTCTTCCATAAATCCGTCTGGCAAAAACTCAATCCACTCTGACCCATTAACTGAACCGGGCCGAACCACCCATATGAATGGTTGCTTACTATCGGCTAGCCCCCATGCTGTCTCAGCTAACTCAGTTTCATTCATAGTGGCTAAACTTCCCAAACTTACATAAATAACCGACCTTGGTGCTTGCTTATCGAGCCATGATATGCAATTAGTGTCTTCTTCAAGGAAGCTAGTAGATGAACACCTAGCCATTTCATTTAATGGGCCGATGTCAAATATTGGAATCTTGTAATGTTTCCTGAGTTGTGTTAGTACCGAATGCTCAAGAAAATCAATAGTGTTCCAAATAATGGCTGAAGGGGTTCTAATATGTTCAGCTAGAGCTAACATCTCTTTGAAAAGCTCTGTTGATGTATTATTAAAAGGTAAATCCTTGAATCTTAGGGGATGAAGCTCTGGTACAAGCTTCTGCAGCATATAATCTATGATGTAGAGCATAATAACCATTATTAGTTTATTACTACTTTCGAAAGATAGTTGATCAGTTTTATGCAAAAATCATTCTCTGCCATATATATTATGCACCAAAACAAATCATCAAAATATATATTTTTGTTACTATTACTGTATTTGTAAACGTTTGCTTTCTAAGACTAGGATCTGTATTTGTATATATCTTACAAAAACAAACTAAATGCAACACTTATGTAACTTGAATATTATTTACTAGTAACTTTGTTTCTCAAGTTTCTGAAAGAAAAAATAAACTAGACAGTAACCAAAGTAGTGTTTCATTTCAGACACCGGGTACTAATATTATGACAACGAAACAATATTGAAACTTATTAAAATTTGGAAATAAGTTTTGACTGATTCAATTAGAACAATAATTAATCAAAGTTGCGTACTATTAATCAATATTTGACATAGAGTATATATATTAACCTTTCACAGGAAGTAGGCCATCTGCATGAAGTTGAGGAAGCTTCAAGTAAGCCGGCAAGTAACAAGCACTACAACTCCGAAAAACGATGCTAGGAAGATTTAAATTTCTAGCAACTTCTTCCACAAAGTACATGATATTATCATGTATGATAGTAATCTTCTGATTCAATTTATTTTTAATCTTTTGAGCTAAGTGATGTTGTAGTTGCATCTTGCAGTTTTCGTTAAGTTCTTCAAGAAACTTTGTGAAGTTACCCGAGGCATCGATAGCTAAAAACATGTCGAAAAGAGGAAGAAATGCGAATTCAGGATGGTTTGAAGGGTCAGGAGAGTTTAGTTTTGTGTGAGCTATGGTTATTGAGAAACCTTTGGAATGAAGAACACCTCCTAGTTGAAGCATAGGAGTCATATGACCTTGAAATGGACTTGCTACTAGCACCAAAGATTTTCCTCTATGATCTCCCATATTTCTTGATAAATGATAATTATGCATACTATTTAATCTTTTCTCCTTGGCTGTCTAATATATATATAAAATTTTTAAATCTCAAAAACCAAATAGAACTAAATTAAAAAATAAAAAGTCAAGAAGATAAGCATACGGCCATGTCTTTATCATGTGGATGGTTAGGTCATTGATTATACTAGCAAGTACGTGAAAAATGAATGGCGGTACAATACTTTTACTGAATAAAATAATTTTTAAATTTCATCATGTTGAACAATTATACCAAGATATAATGGTAGATGTCGTGGTAAAATGATGAAAATTAGTTTATTTGATAGGTCGTTTAAAATGATGAAATTATTTTGTTGTCTACTACTCGTTTTACAATGATAAAGAATTTCTGGTTTATTTTGTCGATTAATGAATGTCAATATTTTGAATACGTAATATATCCATTAAAACGTACTTATTATCTATGCGCATGGCGGCATGCATTATATATGTGCATTTATATCTATGTGTATCTTTATCATGAACACATATTCACGTAATTTTGGTAGAAAAAATAATAAGCTTATTATAAAGAGATGCGTGTTTTAGCTATAAAATACATGAGGAATTATACAGCCACATAAAAACATACACAAATTCCTTCACATAATGACGTGTCAGGCAGTGATTGCTGTATTTTATTAGAGTTTCTCTCTCTTCTCTCTGATTAAGCCAATCACTGCTTGACACGTTATTTTGTGAAAAATCTTGTGGATGCTTTTATGTGGTTGTAGCTAGGGGTGAGAAAAAAAAACCGAAAAAACCGAAACCAAACCGAAACTGAAAAAAACCGAACCGAAATAACCGATCGAAACTAAAAACCGATGGTTCAGTTTTTACTTTTTCAAAAACCGAAAACTACGGTTTGGTTCCGGTTTTTGTCCAAAAACCGAACCGTAAAAACCGAACCGCACCGGTTTTATCATATAACTAATAATATAAATAAATAACTAAATAAATTAAATTTATAAATTCATATTCATTTTGTAAAAATTTGAGATAAACATTATACAAAAAAGTAAAGAAAAAGAATAAATTTTCTAAAAGAAAAAAGCTTGTTGGTATAAATTGGCGACCCAAAATATTAACAGTTAAAAACCGAAAAAACCGAAACCGATAATAAACTCAAAAAAACCGAACCGCCAAAAACCGAACGATTTCGGTTTTGGGTTTTATAAAAACCGAATATTTTGATTCGGTTTCGGTTTTAGCCAAAAACCGACCCAAACCGAACCGTGCACACGTAGTTGTATCATTCCTCAAAATACAAATGGCAGATGGGTGACGTACTTATAATTATTTTATTTTTTGTACACGGTTGAGTAACTCATGAAATAACTTTTGACACATTCAAAGGTTTCACATTGAGAGTCTACGGATGTGTTTGTTATGTTGGTTTGACCAAGGATTAATGAAACCAAAGATGAAATTGTATTTTGGTATAAAAACTTGGTTTGAAAATTGACATCACACTCTTCAACAATGCTATCTTCAAAACCTATTAATGGGCCGTTTGTTTTATTGAGAGGTTTAGATAATTAGATTAGTGTTAGGATTTGATATTTTGTATGAAAATATATAAATAAATAAATAAATAAATACAAAAGTAAATAAAATAACTAACTTGTTGTTTCCGATGAAAACGGGACCGAACTGGCCGGTTCAACTGGTGAACCGGACCGGAACCGGTTCGACGGTTTTTGTGGTTCAAACGAAAAACCAAAAAATAACCGGTTCAATGTCTGTTCCGGTTTTTAAAACATTGGTTGTTTTTAGATTAATATACAAATTTAATATCAAATTGATTAATTTTTAATTTGTAAAGAGAATAAAATGGCACGTTCTCTTAAAAGTCAGTCGTTCGTGGTGTTTTAATAATAAAAGTATTATGTATGGGCATGACACTTTCTAAATCCAAATAACAACATTTCATTCTTTCATGTCCAAATCCTAAAGGTGCATCTTCTAACAAACAGAGCTTAACTTATAGAACAAATTCGTACATGTTACATTATAGGTTTCTCTTTTCACATAAAAAGAAAAGAAAAAAAAAATATGTGATAGTCATGTACCTGTATGTATGATTCCAATTAAAACTATGTTTTATTGGTTCAAATGTATCAATGTTATACGGTAGTGATCAGATGATGACAAAATGAGTTTATATGATTTTTGTTTGACGAATAAAACCTGTTTCTTTTATTTTTTATTTTATTTTATTTTATTTTTTTGCTATGGAGTTTCCACCTTATTAACAACTCTTCATGTTGGTGTTAACTTTCTTGTATATCTGATCATCTCTACAATGTAACAACGTATTAAGGAAATTAACGGGTACGAAAGAAAATGACAAGAAGAAGGATATAAAACATTTTTATAACTCAGTTTATGAAGAAAAAAAAAATACAATCATTTTGAGATAGCTATATACCTAAGCTTAGATACATATTAAGCTTATGTATAGAACCATTTTAAGGCTAGTCACAGTGCTGACCTGCAGACGACCTGCCACATCAGTTTTCTCTCTTCAACGACCTGACGACGACCAAGTTGCCACAGTAGCGTCTAAGATTTTTGTGTGTTACAACTCGGTCGTCCAAGCGAACTAGTTCCTCCAAATTGTAGACCACGACCGACCAAGACCTCTAGCCCACAGTGGGGCGACCGACCCATGACCGAAGTCGACCAAGTTGGTCGACCGACCCACTGTGGATAGCCTAAAACAAATGTATAAATGTTATATCATATTGCTCACATGATGATAAATGAGTTAATATGAATTGCTATAGAGTTTGCATTTTATCAACTCTTCCTGTTAGTGTTAACTTTCTTGTATATCTGATCATCCCTATGATGTAATAAAGCATTAAGAAATTAACTAGAATGAAAGAAAATGATATATATATATATATATATATATATATATATATATATATATATATATATATATATATATATATATATATATATATATATATATATATATCAAACATTTTTATAACTTCGTTTATGAAAAAAATGCGTCATTTTAAGACGGTTTTGTACCTGAAAACCTAATCTTAGATACATGATTGTCACATATTTAGGGCTATGTTTGGCGCGGAGCTTTTTGGAGCTTTTTGGGGCGATGAGCGGTGAGCAATGAGCTTTTTAATTTTTATTGTTCATTTGGCAAAGGAGCGGTGAGCTTTGCGATTTTTTAGGAATGCTCATTTTTTCAATGTTTCTTTAAGAAGCTCTGAGAGGTGGGCTGTGAGCTGTGGCTAATGCTCACTGCTACTGATACTGCTCATTGCTACTTTTACCAAGCACACCCTTACTATCCTCTGAGAGGAAACACAAAATTGAAAATGACTCATTCATATTTGACCAATAGGCGAGCTTGATCTCGTCATGTTATAAAAATTATTTAAATTGACCAATAAAAGTAAAAAAATGAAACCAATTTTGTTTAAAAATTAACCAGATTAATTATTTTTTAAAGAAGCAGAAATACGCAAAACGTTGGGAGCTTCTATTTTTTTGTTTTGGTTTTTTTTTTTTTTCTTTTTTACTTATTTAAGTGTAAAATAACGTTATATCCTTTTGTTAATATTTTTTACAATCAAGCCTAAAATTTTTAAATAGAGGTTAATCGTAAATTCAATATATGGACTTAGTAGTAAAATTCTCAATTTCACTAAATTTTAAATTGATCATAATACTGAAAACTTTGTATATGTCAGGGTAATAAATATTAAACTGAAGCAAAGGTTATTGAGATATGAAAATAAAGACACAAGACCTAGACTTTTGATTTTTTAAATAAAATAATAGTTGTAATATTGCTATGAAATTAAATTAACTTTTATATTACAACCACGTTTATGCACGTGATTTTAACACATATGGTCACAAATATTAACTAAATTTTTCTTATTTCAAAATCTTGTGCATACACAATACTCTGAACCTAGGGGTGTTCATCGGTTCGGTTCTCGGTTAATTGGTTTATTCGGTTCGGGTTGTTCGGTTAAAAAAAAATTTTGAGTCATAACCGAAAACTGAACCGAACCGAAAATATTTGTGACCGAACCGAACCGAAGTTCGGTTCGGTTATGGATCAAAACCGAAAACCGAAATTTTGTACTTGAATATTGAACAACATTTATATTTGCTCTAATATTGAACCATAACAGTCTTGCATACACATATTGATATGTATGTCAAATGATTAAACCTAGAGAATAGAACATACATCATCCAGATACATAAACTTTCCTAAAAAATAACTAATCATAGCACATGACCCCATGACGGTATGCCAAAATATATGCAAAACGACATACCTAGACAAGTTTTAACATCTATTGAACACAAAATACCCTAACATCATAGGACCTAGGGTTAGTCAAGTTATATTTTTTTAATTAATATATAAAAAATATTAAATATTAATTATAATTCGGTTTTCGGTTCGGTTCGGTTGTCAATATGCTAAACCCATAACCGAACCATAAACCGATTAAAATGTTCGGTTCGGTTCGGTTTTTACCAATTCGGTTCGGTTATTTTCGGTTCGGTTCGGTTTCGGTTTTCGGTTACTGCGGATATTACCCGATCCATGAACACCCCTACTCTGAACCTAGTTTCCCTGAAAATAATTTATCTTCATCAATTTAAGATTTTTGGCAGTCCTTAAAATGATATAGATACATGATTTTCAATATTCGTAGCAGAAATCTTATCTGCTAGCCCATGTTATTATGTTACACATTAATCCAAAGCCCAGCCCAGATATGAACAAGGCTCCCGTTGCAAGATGGTGTTAGTTAAAACAAACCAACTTATACGGACCATGCATCCCTTATTTGTTAGAAACACTCGGGGGGCGTTTCTTTTTCTATTAAATCATCTTAGTGGTAACAGGAGTGGGCCCAAATAATATATTAATGTTTTTTTTTTATGTTGGGGTCCACACAAATTTGTTAAATCGTCTTACCACTAAGGCTTTAAAAAACAAGATCCTCCCCATCCAGATCAATTAGCAGATGTGGACCCACATTGGGACCCACATACATATAAACATCTGTCTGTGGAAAAAGAAAAGAAACAAAGCCTTATTTGTTAGAAACAGACACATCATTATTTACAAATGTACGGAGCTTGTAATCAGGACGTGATTAAATTCTTCTATAAGCTAGCATAAGACAGATACTTTTTATCACTAGTAAGACAGCGTGAGTAAAATAGGCCTAGTTTAAAAACATTGACCAATAGTTATAACGAGTTGGTGAACCCGCGCGTTACTGCGGGGAAAAAGTTCACGTCATGTGTAAATGTAATCGTAACTGTAGTCACTACATACCAGAAACATTTAACGTCACAAATACTATTCATTATCATGTAACTCACATTATAACTGACAAAAAGAATGTTTACAGTGTCGAGTTGGCACAACCTATATCGATCTTATACATAGTTGCAGCCCGTATGCAAATTGTGGTAGTGTTTCCTTTTTATGCCGGTATTCCAAGATCTGGAAGTCTTCATCCTCTTCCTCGCTAGATTTCCTGGGAGCCTCGTTCAAAATGCTTGGGACTGCTTATTCAAAAGTACCTTATCAGTTGAAATGCAAGAAAACTTTGAAAGATTATGCCATCAATTCTTCCCTTCCCAAGTCCTTTTCGAATTATAGCAGCTTCTAAAAAAAATTGAAGCATACATTCAGAATTCTTGGGACACAAAATTTTTCTAGCAGAATAACGGGGTGTTAACTTCCCAAAATTAAGCTGAAGTAAGTAACAAAGAAGTTAGTCTCCACATTTACCAATTCTTGATCATCATGTTGCGAGACACAAAATATCACTAATATGTTACGTAGTTTCCCTACCTGCAAGAGTCAATATGTCAACACATGACATGGTCGATACGCGAGAGTGTTCCACATCAGCTTTAATGTTGTTGATGACTTCATACCTACATAAACTTTGCCTGCAGGTTTGGAACTTTAATGTTATTTGAGATAGTTACGGACAAAGCAATAATTTCTGAAGGCCATGACTCATCTAATCACTATGCATACCACATGAACTGCATTATGAGTTCTCGTTATTAACCACTTCAAAATTCCTCCAAACTCGAATAGATTTCTTCTAATAGTTCCAGTCCCTAATATAAATATATTAATAATTTTAGTATAAATTGCCTAAATAGTGTGAATGCATGAAAAAAAAAGAAAAAGGTAAAGTCTAACAGAAGACGTATCAGTAACATAAATGTTTATGCAATTGTTGCTCTCGAATGGAAGAAAATAAGAAAGGACAGACAAAGTGACGAAGAATAGAACATACATATGATTGACATACATATGAGTAACATAATTGTCTGTACCCAATTTTAAACGGCATTTCAATAAACGTTTTGCAATAGACTAGATTTTAATATTGCTTATTTACACAAATCCAGAATCAAAAGTCAAAGAGTGTTTGGATTAGCTTCCTTTATGTCTTATCGGGTAAAAAAAATTGATGCAGACACGACTTATTCACAGAACTTTTCACTTTCATAACTCTTCACTAATCAAAAATGTAAATTCAATGTTACTTACCAATCTCTTCGCCAGTAGTGAAATCA
This sequence comes from Artemisia tridentata subsp. tridentata, assembly GCA_021014915.2. Taxonomy (NCBI): domain Eukaryota; kingdom Viridiplantae; phylum Streptophyta; class Magnoliopsida; order Asterales; family Asteraceae; genus Artemisia; species Artemisia tridentata. The sequence goes on from CP139506.1 coordinate 145,928,997, forward strand.
AAAAGGCAAATCCACATGTCCTCTCCTCCAGCACAAAATTTGTTACCAAAATTTTGTTCTAGTAATGCCTATCCACATTGCAGGGCATATCGTAGCTTCCTTTTTGGCTTATCAGCTTACTCGGTCCTTAGCTTGAATGGTTGTTGGGAAGTAGCTCTAACTGTTATCTTCCACCTTCTACCACCAAAAGTTGCAGGCGATTCAGAGTTTTGCACGAACAAAGTTCAGAACCCAATCACAAAACTAACATTAGAACCAAAAAATCTCATATCTATATCTATATAAAACTATAATATAGACAACATACATTTCGTCACTTTGCCTGCCATAACCCAATTTCCTGTTCAAAACAACAAACCACACAAAAAAACAACACACTTAGTATCAAACTTTACCAAAAATTCAACATAAAGGAGGATTAAGCAAGTTGACTCACCACAACGGTACGTCACCTTATATCGGCCACAAAACTATATGTCCAACAAATTACGGTCTTCTTTTTCAAAGACTATAACAGTATCTGTAAATAAGTAAATCCAAACACCTTTTACCGTAAGATTTTTTATGAGCTGGGATGAGATGTTGTTTAGCCCGTATGATTTCAGATGCCATTTATGTTCTTACAACATATCAAGCCCATTGAATTGGTAATCAATATGCAAAAATAGAAACTAATATTAGACTCAGTTACCTTCATACTCCTGTGCGTAAATCAACTTATGACATGTTTGAGCAAAGCCACATTTAACCCATTTGACCCATTCCTTTATAGCTAGACTTTTAAATGGACAAAAACTGACCCGTTTGAGAAAAATTGCAACTCAGATAAACGCATTCATAAGAAATCAGTCATCAAGAATCAAGTTAATTCTCATTTCGAAAAAATTTAGATTTGCAGAAAATTTATTCAGATATCCTTTTACCAACAGCAAAAACTACACATTTTCATTTTTTTCTTCTACAGATACAGTTTCGGAACCAAGTACATGCCATGGCTGCCAAAATACTAATGTAGCTAAACACAATAGCCTAATAAACAATTTCTTTTGGCAATCCCAAACTTAAATCATATAAAATCAAAAGCACTTTCCTTTTCTGTCGTCGTTGAAAATACCTATCTAAACCATTATGTAGTCGTTATTCGTTAATAAGCAGGGACTGTATTTGCATATCGTATGTTTGACAAATCCTATGTTTCACAAAATTACCAATCAGTGATTATATTCTATCGTTCCTAAACCGAAATTTGAAAACAAAAGTATCAAGAATTGCTAAATTTTTTAACATTCCTCTATTCTGTACTGAATGCATAAAACCATATTTCTCACGTTACTTATGTTGATGCAAATAATGTTCTAAAAACGTTATTTATATCTTTCGATAACTTCACGTTTTGATGATAACAAAATGTGAAAACACTTTACGCTAAAATTAACGTAAATAAGTTTTTAGTCGAAAGATCACATTTTTACGCAAATCACTCTAGGTATGAACAAACAAACTTACAACTTGACAAATGATCAAAGAAGTGAATTTGCGTTTAAAACTTCACATTTTTAATGTGACAAAGCATTTTTTTCAAAAATATACTTTACAAGTTATTTTTGAATTATTAAGAAATGTTTTATTGGAAAAATAAGTTTAAATATCATAACAGCTATTTTCCCCCTCAAAATCAGCTCCAAACTTCCCCAAATAAACTTTCACCACTAAAACCAAAAAATGGAGCGTTCTTGTCTGGCACAATACCATGGTACCTCTAAATTTAGTGGTACCGTATAACATTTAGTGGTGTCGTGTACCTATAACGGTCAGATTTCTTCTGCCTATAAATACCAGCCCACTTCACAGTTTTTGAGCATCCTTTTTCACACACATCTTTCTGAGTTCAATACTCTTATCACATCTTCTCTTATTGATCATTTAGTTTAGTTTTCTTTTGTTTAAAGAGTGATCCAATCATCCAACCAAGTGATCACCTTCATTCCTCTACTAGTGCAAGAGAAGAACACAAGGTATCAAAGAAGATAAAAAGTGTTGTATTTATAGTTAGTGCACTTGTAACACTTGTTACATACTTGTTGTATCCTTGCATACATCAAGTTCATTTTTCCTTTGAGAGTTTGTGAGAGTAGATCATAGTGATCTTGATCTTGTCGAGATCTTGGAGATCTCTTGTAGCTTGTGGGCTTGTGTGTTGATCAAGTGGATCAAGGGTAGATCGGGTAGATCGAGTCAAGTGTGTTGATTGTGTGAGGTAGAAAGGATCGTGTGGATCGTGGTAGATTGGTACTAGCTAAGACTAGTACTCGACATTTAGCTTAGTGTCGAAAATTAGGATAAGCGACGTTGTACGGTTTTTTCTGCCTGAAGGGAGCTTTGTTGACATAGTGCTTGAAACTCTCGAGTGTGGTACTCGGGGAGTGGAGTAGGGCGAAGAAGAGCTTCGTGACCAAACCACTATAAATCTCTTTGTCCCGGTTTAATCTTTCCATCTCTTTTCTTTATAATTATTGTTTATATTAGTTAGTATTGTTTAGAGTTCATATTGGAGTTGATTGATTTCACAAAAGAATCGAATCAAAGTTCTTCACAAGTAATGTTTTGAAACAACTTAAAAACGGGTAAAACTATTCAAACCCCCCCCCCCCCCCCCCCCACCCTTTCTAGTTTTCCACAACTTAAATACGTATAATATCATAATAACAAAAGATAGACGTGGCTCTACCGCTACCCATATGACCTATAACCCGACCCACCCGTTTTTACACTTCTACGGATGATGAGCATTTACCTCCATAAAAATAAGTTGTCGTAATTGTATCCATATGCTTAGTATTGTCACAACATACTCATCCGATATCAATTGTTGTCCTCTCACATTGAGCACTTGTCACTTTAGAAATTGACTCTCTCTTCCTGAAAAATGGCCAAAAACAAAAGGTAAACAAAAAAGGCCAAAAGTCTTTATTATGAAAAATGGAACGAAAATAAAAGTTAAACGAATTCGTAGTCTTTTTTGTGGGTTTCCTATCGACAATTAAAATTGTGATATGTGTTGTTTTTCCATAACCCAAGTCAGCATGTGGGACTAACTGAATCGACTACACTAAAAAAACTTACAAATTCATAAGGCAAAGATTTCAACCTGTGGTAACCTCGAATATTATTTCGCTTCTTTAGGACCCGATTTTTCTTCTTTCATCAATATCCTGAAATCTGACAACCCAAATCCACATACCTAAAGAATATAATACATAATGTTGAATAATAAATACATAAAAATGGTACACAAACTTATCAACATCATGTGATCTTTGTTCTATAGATAGGTACCATTCAGTGACCTAATTCAGAATTAATCATATTCCCAAACAAATAAATAAATAAATAAATAAATACCTCAAAAAATTAAATATAGGATTCGTGTTTACCACCAACCGATGAACCTAAGAAATCACAAATTAGAGTTAGGAAAAAAAAAAACCGCAATTAAATTGACCCAACTGGAAACGAAAGCTTTAATTAAAAGTTACCTGGTATTCTATTTCACATACGTTGATGAGTTTCCACGTTTTGTGGGTTAGATCGAATCATATCTTCATCTTGAAATAAAAGATATGAAAAATGTGTTGTTTTGACAAAAGGGCGTCTCTGTTTTTTTGGGTTGTTTGGTTGGAAGAAGATGGAGGGGGGCCGGGGGGTGGAGATGATGAGGCGGTGCAGACTATGGATGATGATAGTCTGAGATAGAGAAGATAAATGAAAGAGGTGGATTTTTCTTGAGAGATGAGGTGAAGATTAGATGATAAATGATGGTGAACAGTTATTTTGGTAACACAATTCGGCCAACACAACTTGGCCACGTATTCAAGTGATACTGTTTGTGCCTTATTATTTTGGCAAAGCCTAATATGGGACAATAGAGTTAGAGATTAAAGATCTTAATTGTACTCTAATTGCCCTATCAAATTTTGGCTATTAATGTGAACCATCTATAGTTATTCCACATTATACAAAAAAACTGGTTGTTCTGGCTCTGGTGTCTTGATAGTGTTTCAAAACGATAGAAAACGATTCTGAAAGTGATACTGTTATTGTTTAAAAACTACTATTCCCTCCGTCCCAATTTTTGGTACGTTTGTTTTAAAAATATCAAACCCAAATAGAAACCCACACCCCTAAAATTAGGGTCCCCTTTTGTTCTTTATAGGACAACTTCACTTTTGAGTTTCAAATTAGTCAAAAGAACAAATTGGCTTTCATAGCGACATCAAACACTATGTATTTTAGTTAATGCTTCCAAAACCCATATAATGGTATTGTGATTTCCTAGAATCATTGATAAATTAATAAATGTACATGGATACCTAATAAAGTTTATGGTATGTTTTTATAGGTCTTTAAAAATAATGAGTTAAAGGAACATAATTAATATACATATGAGTTCTCATATACATATAGATAGTGTAAGGTGTTTGACAAAATACATGACATTTAGAGTGTGTTTGAGATTGCGATCTAAAAGTGATTATTTGATTATCACGTTATCCAAACATGGATAATCAATTTATTGTGTTTGGCAAAACAACTCAATAATCACTTATTTGCATTATAAATTATCCAAAACCACGTTTTGTGGCTACACCCTAGGACTTACTTTTTCAAAACGTGATTTTGTTTTGCAAGTTTCAAAACGTGATAAGTAATCCCAAACACCCCCCTTAACTTTAGGTGTTGTTTGGTTTGTTTGGCGAAATCACAAAGGGTATGGGTGTGATAAAGTGTTAAAATAAAAATAAGTATGATTGTTTTAAAAGTATTATTTGGTTAAAAATGAGGTATGAATATGACATTTTCCCAATAAAAAACATCTAAAACCATAAATAGTTTATTTTATTTGTGCATTGTTTATCTCAAACCAATTGATGTGCTCTCTTTCATCGCATTCTATACCAATGTTCATGGTCCCGTCCCCTTTTGTTAGTTGTGTGGTTTGTTCTTCCTCGTCAGATTCAAGCTTGATAAAGGAAAAAAGGAAAAGAAAAAGGAAGACCATTTAAAAAACCAAATTTCAAATTAAATCCAACAAAAATTTAGCTTCATGAGGATGAACAAGGTCGAAAATGGATATTCATCCACGTATTTCACCTCACATTCAACTAATATGTTTTATTTAAAGATGGCAAAAACATAGTAAAGGCACATGATACAACCGCCCGGAACTTGCAATCATTAGAAACCACCCCCCCCCCCCCCCCCCCCCTCCTATCATTAGAACCGAAGGGGGTGCTTATAAAAGAAAGAAGAAATTTGTTAGTTTCTCGTAATGGTTCATAGTGGCGGAACCAGAAAATTAAGCTATAGGGGGCAAAAAAAATTTCCCACAAGATAACCATTTTTTAACGTACTTTAAAACAAATCGGGTTGTATTTAATTCAACGTTTTAAAACACTTATAATTCAAAGTATCAACAACAATATGAGTTTTTTGTGTCTATGCGTCGAAATCCGTTAAAGTAGTAACTTTGACCTTTTTATCATAAAATGAATTAATTTAGGCTACATTTATTTTCATATGCAAAATACATAAACGTGACCAAAACAAAACAAACAAAACATAGCTCAAATTGTGTTTAACCGCTTAAGAACAATAAAGTTGCTCAATAGATATTTCAACTTTGCATCACTATTGATTTTTACCATTTATGTTACGAGGAAAATGAATAATGACTACTCCCCGTTCTTAAATAAGTGTGCACTATTGACTTTTAAAGTCTTTCTTTTTTAACTTTGACTTTAAATTATTTTATTTGTGTTATTTAATACTTGATGCAAAATATATGAATAGATTGGATTTTAAATGTATTTTCATTGGTATAATTTTCATCAAGTATTACATAACACAAATGAAATCATTTAAAGTCAAAATTAGGATAAAAAGACTTTAAAAGTCGATAGTAGACATTTATTTAGGGACGGAAGGAGTACTATAGTATGATAATAAAATAATAATATAAATATCAATGATCTTTTATTTTAACGAAATATCACTAGTCCAGTGGGGCCTTCTTTATCACAATTTTCTAGTTCTCATTTTAATATTACTTTTCTCTCACCCACACAACCAGTAAACGAGATCAAAAGAAAAGAAGCCATATTCCGTCTAAGCTCCGTCACATAAATTTTCTTACACTTGAATTGATGTTGTCACTCACTTGTGAGGGCACCCTGATTTTAAAGGTGAGGGCACTACACATTTTTCTTCTAATTTAACATTTTTTTTTCCCTTACAAATTTAACCTTTCTCCGAGACCTTCATTGAGGGCACTTCCCCCTTACAACTTCATACATGGCTCCGCCCCAGATGGTTCATTAATGGCAAAATATGTTGGGAGAGTGATGATGAGGATGGAAGAAAAAGAAAGAATTACAGTATTTTGTTTGTTGAGAAGTAAATGATATAAAGGAATGTCAAACTTCCAAATAACCAAACTCAACTAGTCAAATGACATAATCCATAATTAAACAAAAATAAGCATAATCACTAATCATCTTGATGCAAATAAGATAAGTGCTTTTCATCATAAGTAAAACACTTCCCACAAAGGAAAAGATAGATTTACGCAAAGTAACCATGACTTAGTTTGACCAATAAGAGAGTAAGCTCGTAACGTGATTAGAGAAGACGTACACACGTATTATGGACATATGAATACTTTCGTTTGATGTTATATTGAAAGTATGAACCTCCTAGGTTTGAGAAAAGAGTTTTGGCGTTGGTTAGAGGCATTTAGTAAAGATTTTGAGTTGACGTTTTTGGAAAACGGGAGGACTTGTTTTGGTCATCTCTCTAAGTCCAAACCTTGTTGTGAGTTTACCTAATAACTCAATAATCATATTCATACATGTGATGAAAAAATCACATTTGTCGGGTAAGAGGAAAGCCGACATTCAAAAACTGAGCCGAGACTTAATAGTCCCTAGCGCGCTGCTAGCGCGCCAGGACCAGTTTTGGCCCGACTTAGTTTTTGGCTAAAATTTGTGATTTTATGTGTCCCCGAACGTTTATTTTTCATCGTTAAAACATTAAAGAGACTTAGTCAATGCTGCACCAACAAATATATATTTTTTTCTACTGATAAAGACATGTTTGCTTTTTAATGCACCTCACACCCACGTACACATATAAAGGTGAATGAGAGTTGTGTACTTGAGTACATCTTAATTTAACGGACTTGAACCCATTAGTATGAATGTATGATGGCATTGTAACAAGGGTTGCTATAAGAAGCTTGATATGTGAATTTTCATCCGATAAAAGGCAAATTGAGGTATTGGCGGCTTCCATCAATTGGTACAATGTTTAACATAAAAAAACTAGATTATGCAATGGTATTGTTTACGTATAGTATGTAAAACGTGATTATGGGTGGATTGAGATGGTTATGTTGTTTGATTCCCGGTTAAGAACAGTAAGGACCCCGTTAGAAGTGTGATTCTTTAAAGTCGGGGTAATAATTAAACTGACGCAGGACGCAGAAGCGAATTTTGACAACCCTAATCTAAGGGTTGATAAACAAGGTAAAATCTCTAGGGAATAAAACTCTAATAAGAGATAAAACTCAAAAACACAATTATATCAATTATCCAAGATTAATTACAATGATAATGAGCACTACATTTACATGAAAAATTAATCTTGAAGAACAAGAAAACTAGTTAAGGTAAATAACATAAAGATAAATAAACTTTTCTAAAAAATAACAGAAGCTTTACATTCGACACCTTTACGGCATAAAAGATAAAACTTGTTTATGGAGTAACCAAATAAAGCCGAAATTTAAATCCTATTCGAGAGCTTTACGGCGTAACGAGTTTTACATAGCATGTCTGCTTCATATTCTGGTTGTGTCTCTCAGACTGTCAAGCGTCAGATGTCATATCCTAACCGTAAAGGTGACACTTGAATGACAGTTGTCTTTGCGTGTATAAACGCAGCCGCTTCCCCAAGTCGTTTAAAACTTTAAATTAATATATGTATACTAAGCGTATACACGAAGTTATGCATATATATAGACAAATATTCATTAAATTTAAAAGAGCAATGCTAGACCCACTCACAAAATTCACACAAAAAAATCCACTCGCTAACGTGTCAGTGGGTGATTGGGGCATTTTGTGATAGTTTCTCTCTCATCTCTTTTATTAAACCAATCACCAGCTGACACGTCATCAAATGAATTTTTTATGTGAATTTTGTGACTAGGTCTACCATTTCTCAATCTAAATTAGGCTAAACACAGTAATGAGGGTTAATCCCCCTCATTTTCTCTGCCATGTCAGCTTTCTCTATCCGGCGACCTACAGGCGATTGGGTGCCACAGTAAGGGCGACCTTAATTTTTTTTTTTAATTTTAACAACAAACTTAAATTTCATTAATAATTCAAAGTTTCAAACCTTACATAATAATTCAAATAGAATTAAAACATTACAATAAAATTCAAATAATATTAAAACATTACGATAGTAAAATGACTAAACTAGTTTTGATTTTGACGATGCCAAATGTCTTCCACCAAATCGGCTTTTAGGCTAAGATGAGTTGTTTTGTCGATTATCTCCTTGGTAATTTCCAACGATTCCACATGCGTTCTTACGGGACCATAAGAACGGTGCTGATCCGCTCAAAAGAATATGGGAGATATCGCCCGCTCTTCGTCCTGAATTATCATATTATGTAATATGATGCATGTGTACATTATATTCGATAGGCGGTTTTTGTCAAACCCTTTAGCCGGATGTTTAATCATTAGCCACTTGGTCTTTAGTATACCAAAAGCACGTTCCACATCTTTCCTTGCTGCTTCGTGCATCGTCTTAAACAATATTCGTTTGTGATCATCCGTCCCTGGATTTTTAATGGACTTCATAATAACGGACCATTCCGGATATATCCCGTCAGCAAGATAATATCCCCGTTTATAAGGCACATCGTTAGCAACGAATTTCACATCCGGTGCTCTCCCCGTTTTGATAACATTGAAAAGAGGCGATTGACGTAAAACATTAATGTCGTTATTCATCCTGGCGACACCAAAGAACGCATGCCAAATCCATAAATCTTGGGAGGGGATCACTTCCAATAAAATGAATGGATCTGGCCCATGATCACCCCAATAAAATTGAGCTTTTAAAGCATGTGAGTAATTCGCCCACGGCCAATCTGTACAATCAATGCTTCATATCATCCCAGGAAACCCATGCTTTTCATAGTGATGAGCATAGAGTTTTTCAATGTCAGTAACTGATGACGTATAGTCCGTATTCGGGTCACGAACCCGACCCATACTCAAACCCATCACGAATGGACTCAAACCCATCACGAATGGGCTATTGCAATAACGGTTTGGGCTTACGCTGGCCCAAACCCGAAGTTATTTATGGTCTTGATAGGATATCTCTTATTTATGGGATATGTATCAAAACCGACCTATGCGGGATACGCTGAGGATTGAGGAGCACGAAACCAACTAGGGTTTCGTGTGTATATAAAGAGTCTCTCGACTCTCATCAAAGGTACGACTTACAATCCCAACTCTTCAACTAAACCCTAAAAACCGATTACTTACTCTCACGCTGGAGGATAATCGTGGGAGACAATCCCACGGTAAGCCTAACGGTGTCTTTTTTTTTTCTTAGTGCGCAGGTCTCAAGCATTAAGATCTGATTGGTACGGAATCAAGGAACGCCCAACTTTTGTATCAACAAGTGGCGCCATCTGTGGGACCCTACTGAAGGAAATAACCATCTTGATTGTGTGGTTGATTCGGGTGGTCTTGGCTCATGGAAGATTAGATCCATGGTGAAGTTTTAGAGAGAAGTTAGAGAGAGAGGGAGACTCCTTTGAGAGAAAACTGGAATGTATTAGATTAATGTGAGAGGAGTTCCAACCCTTCCCAAGTGTGGGAAGGGGTATTTATACTTCTACTATATAATGCCCCTAGTGGGCTGTGGAGTGAGCTGACAGTGGGGAAAGCCCCGACCCACTCCACAAATATAGATACGACTAATCTAATAAAACTAATAATACTAATTATACTAAGCTAATATAAATAAGCCTACGAGCTATATAAATGCTAATTAGATGCTCGGGGTGACCGAACCTTCATATGAATATTTATATTCCTAACAATCTCCCCCTAAGGGAGGTCACCCCGGAAATAATAACTTGAATTCTAGCATTTTATCTTTTGATCTTGACTTCATAGCTCGTAGTCTTCGATTCTTCAACGTCTTGTATCTTTGTGCCTTTAGCAGTGATCTTGTGATGACTGTTCTTCTATCTTGGATGATTTTGAGTATTCTTCGAAAATATCATCCAGCATGTGTTTCCAAGTCATCTTTCAGCAGTATGTTTCCATGTGATGTGTTATTCTTTGAGCCGACATGCTCACACTATTTGGTGTCATGATCTTTAGCATCAGAGTTTGCAGAAGCCGTGTTAAAGGTCTTTTAGGTTGATCATGACTTTGTTGAGTTACAATGATGATGTAGTGTGAACATGTGGTAGAGGATTGGCATCTTTTCTGCAACCAGCTACAACAGCAACCAGCTACAGCATTCCACAGCTACAATCGCCAGATGTTCCTGCATACGACAGTTAGCAATAAAACGTCCGGTACTTACAGGTTCGGATTTCGAGATTGTTAACAGCATAGTGTGAAAATTCTCTCTAATCCTTACCAAGACCGTTCCTAATCGAAAACCCACAGAGGGCTTTTTAAGATCGAACCGTAGCACATCAACGATTAGGTGAGTCGCTGGAGATCACTCCACGACTGTAGACCGTTAGAAACCGCCGTGATCACTAAGCGTAATCCATAAAGAATTACCGAAGTGACCTGCTTTCAGGGCTGCTTGATGTTGACCCTGGCAGGAATTTCCATTCAATCATTGAGAATTACATTTGTAAATTCCCTCATAAATGTTCTGGCAGATTGCTAAGATCTGCGTAGGACTCTTTAAGATTACAACTGGTGTCCTTAATGTTGAACACCCAGTGTAGAAATAATTTGTGTCCCTATGAGATCTTATTATGCATCTCGTGGCTCTAGACTCGATAGTGCGTTTTGATTTAGTGAGCGGAGGCTGGAGAGGACTGCCACCTTTTCAATATCATCTAACTCGGAGTGAGAGAGACGATAGGAATGTATTGAACTCCGTGACAATTGAAACATGAATCCTTTGAGGGACCTTGAGTGGCTAGGGAGGGTTGTGCAGCGTATCACTGGGTCCATGATACTTTGTCTTCAATGCCAGCAATCAACTAAGTGATTCTGACAGCATATGTATTGACCCGGTTTCTGCCTAAGTTGTAAGGAGGGCTATTTCTTTTCACCCTTTCTCTTTACAATTCTTTTTCATTCTTCAACCCCTTCAGTGCTTACCGAGACTTCATAACTAACACCTTGTTGGGTTTGTTCCAGTGTTAGCTCCATCTCAGTCGGCACTCTTCCCTAATTCACATTTCTCCTTTTTTTTTTTTAATCATACCTAAGGACTTCTACACTATCTAGTGGATTGTCCCTGGGTAGATCCCTCCGGCTCTGGCGGGATCGTGGGAACTTGAGCCTAACCTAACCATCCTTATAACTCCATACATTAATTAAAATGGTCGGTCTTTGGTATTCATCCACGATTGCCAAACCAAATCTTTGAAAAATCTCTCAAGGTGTTCATTATTCTGAAACACATTTTTGCAAACACTTGAGAGTTTTATATTTTTCAAATGCTCCCCCTCAACATGTGCTTAAATGATTGTTTTATAAATTTGCACACGTTAGGTAGAGCTCGCACTTTTTGAATTGATCAACTTTCAGTGAACATGACCGATTCGAGACACGCTTACATCACTAGTTAGACTAGCTTGAAATTATTACCCGGCCTGGTCAAGTCCACAGAAAGTTTCTCGAAACGGTACACTCTACTCAGAACACATCCTTTTCGAGACACGCTTACATCACTGGTTAGACCAGCTTGAAATTATTACCCGGCCAGGATATGTCCTTTCGATCAATGACAGTATAGGTTTCGTCAATTCATTGGTGAAGTCTGAGCCTTGCTCACATAAGATGCATGTTATGCCAAATCCTTTTTGTCCATTCGCTCCCCCTCAATATGTGCATCGATATACGAAAGAGTTTAGCACATATGGGAGAGCCTAACGTTTACGTCCAAACATCACATTTTATCAGATTTCATATTTAAATCACATTCTCTCCCCCGATCAAAAATTTCAAACCATTTGAGATTTGTGATCCCAATTGATTTAAATGAGTTAGAAAATGTGGGAGAAAATGTGTCCAATTTTAATGTATTCTGATAATGGAACATACTATGCTCCCCCTTAATCTAAGAGGGAGATTCACTGCTTATTATGCACAATTCGATTATAATGACACAAGTGATATTGACCTTTTTGTGCAGATAATGTAATCACCCACTTTTCTGAGTGAGTCAGTGGTCAACATCGATTATCCATCCACCAACAAATCTTCTCAAGTAATTTCGATCCCCACTTGGCGAGATCCGAGTAAGTACTGCTTTGTTGAAATGATGGTGGTGGAGGTGAAGGTGTTGTTGTTGTTGTTGCTGCCGATGTTGTTGTCGTGGTGAATTTCGAGCCACTCAATAGAGTTTGAACGTCTGATTAAGTGGTTAGAATGGGAACTGGCACATTCATTTTGGCAATGGAATCTGCATAAGAATATCAACACAGATATACATGCATACAGATACACTATTCCTAGATAGCTACCCTTCAGCAGCTTGCCACATTATAATACCAAGTTCATCTTATATTCAAACCCCAATCAGGAACTACGTCAAACCACTATCTAGCATGAAGAGCAATTAGCAATCATGAACATGGCAATTCACACAGATTTCAATATTTAATTCAGGATCTTAGGAACATGATTCTAACATAATAGCAATCTATCTAAGCAAATCCTGAGAACATATGCACAATATCAACAACAATTAAGCAGCAGAGACAAATAACATTTGAAACTCATTCACTTAGTTCATGCAAATGTCAGTGGAGCATTCAAGAACATCAAACACATCGGGTTTTCTAACTTCTTTCAGATTTTGAGTTTTAATGTATCTAGGGGATTAAACGAGGATTCCAAAGAGATACAAATGAACCTTCTAGTTATATGAAGCTAGGATACTACAAGCAAATTGCACATAATGTCCTAAACTTTCTAGCAACTAACACACTTGGTCATTTGATATATTTAAGCAATATCCTCTTCAACTAATACCCCATTAACTGCAAAACCTTTTCTAAGAGTCATGTATTAATCAAGAAACCCGTTTGATGATATAAAATTTGAATTCACTCTCCCCCTCAATCAATGACCCTAACCCCACAACTCATCAAACAAGAACTGTCATGAGGTTTTGTAGTCGTTGATTGAGTGACAAATTTTATGCATAATCCAAGTATAAACAAATTTCATACAACACATATTCACCAAGTGTCTCACAAATAATTTTCAGAAGAATCATAGAATGAAAACTATTTGTATGCAAAGAAGACTTCTCTTCTTTTTCAAGAAATGATGCACTGAAACGTACATCAGATCGAAGAAACATGGATATAAAGTAATCCATGCCCAGGTGAACATCACCCAGTTGGAGGAACAGCCGTCTTTTTAGCGACGTGCTTTCCCCAGTTTGAAGCGCGGGTTGCTATCTAAAGTAATAGCAAGCCATTTAGACATGTTTTAATCCTCCATTTTAACTTCTGCTCGAGCTTCATTTAAAGACCCGTGCCATTATTGAATGACATTTCTAAGTCCGTAAATGTTATCGATAAACAGAAGACATGCCTAGGTGAAACTATTTTTGGTCTTTTCTAATTTTTCAATTTTTATGGTTTTTCTGGTTTTACGTTTCTCTATTTACAATTAGCATGATTTCTATGTATCTATTTACAAAAATGGTATAAAGTATGAAAAAGAATGTAAGAAGCAAAATATATACAAGGATACGAACCAGAAACCATTACTCCTCAGCATTCTGAATCTTCTCCGCATTCATCACTTGACTTGCTGAAGAGCAATGTGAGCACTTTCAATCAGGGAATGATTCTGGCTCAACACTCTCCCCTAATTAGTGCTCTCCCCCAATCTGACAACCTTTCTGATGAACACCCATAATAGGAAGAAGACTTTGGATGAACGCCCGAAATATGAAGAAGTCTTTTGATAACCAAATGCATGCCGTCTTTAATCTTCTAACACTCCCGTCCTAGAGTGACGCCGTCAAAAACCTTAGGCATCTTTTCGGTAGTTTAAGTTGAGCTTCAACTGAAATCTAGCTTAACCTCACAACTCATCAAACAAGAACTGTCATGAGGTTAAGTTAAACCACAAATTTAAGCCCAGAAACAACTTGATTTCAGCTTAACCTCACAACTCATCAAACAAGAACTGTCATGAGATTAGGTTAAAATCAAGTTGAACCAAACCTTAAACTACAGAACAACTTGACCCTAACTTAACTCCACAACTCATCAAACAAGAACTGTCATGGGATTAAGTTAAAAATCAAGTTGTAAGAAAAGAGCTCAACATTTTTTGACTGTGGAGAAGACTGTAGACTCGACCTTCTTCAAGATTGCCCAATGTGGAGGAACAGAATACCAATCATCTTTATCTCACCAAATGCCTTCCAGTAACCTTACATATAACCCATCAGCCCGCAGCATACACATGAGAAGATAACTCCCAACAGAGAATGAAGAGTAGACTGACGACTCGACCTTCTTCAGTCTTGAGTATAGCACCAAAGTAACAAGTTGAACCACTGATCATCCATAGTATGTATCCATCCTTGGATATTAAGCCCTGATCATGTGAACCTGTTGTGCGTCCTTGATGTACACATTCTCTCTCCCCTGATGGTTACGATTAATCGGCACATAACGTAGCAGTGAAACGTAAATACCAAGGTAACAAGTTGAACCACTGATCATCTACAGTATTTATCCATTCTGGATATTAAGCCCTGATCACGTGAACCTGTTGTGCGTCCTTGGTGTACACATTTCTCTCCCCCATGATGGTTACGATTAATCGGAATCATCATCATGATGTGTACATGCAGCCTAATGAAGTGTACATGAAGCATTGACTAGAAACCCTTTGTTACTGATTGTACCAGCCCGTGAGACGATGTAGATTAGCATTCCATGACCATGTTCTTCAACACCTTGATAGACAGAAGAAGTAGTGTTGGAGAACCATGGTTTGCACGACTCCTGAACTGACGTATTCAGGAGTCGTATGACCATTTCTCAATCATCAATCAACATGTAGATTAATATTCACCCTTTCCCCCCCTCAAAAATTGCATATGCCTGCCAACTGCAATTCTTGATGACTGAACTAGTGAATATGAATACCATCAACGGTAAGTAGCTCCACTTGACGGTTCTTGACGACTGACATGTTGTTTATTCACCCTTTCCCCCCTTCAAAAATTGCATATGCTTGTCAACTGCAATTTTTGGTTGAACAAGTGAATAAGAATATACTCCAATGTGCGCCGATCCACTTGAAGACTGAATAAGCACGGAAAGAGCATGAATCTTGTTGATGAGAATGGCCATAAATAAGAAGACTCCTCTTCTTTAGAAGATAAAGTGCACTCAAGCGTACACTTTTCTTTTCTTTGAAAAACGAGGCCTGAACTGATGTATTCAGACGTCATTATGATGAAGAACGAGGCTTGAACTGCTGTGTTCAAACGTCATAATGATGAAGAACGAGGCCTGCACTGACTTGTACAGACGTCATTATGATGAAGAACGAGGTCTGCACTGACTTGTACAGACGTCATTACTCTCTCTTTACTTCTTCTCTCATCTAACTCGTTACCAACCCCATTATCATTCTGTCGGCTTGATGTCGTGACCACTGATGGAGAAAACCCAATATGATGAACTTGATACTGAAGTAATATAACCCGAACTTGTGACTTAAACTTGTACTAATGCGTGACAAAGAGCGGTGTAGAGACTTCGTGCAACATCGAATCCCTAAGTACTCTATACTCTTCAACCAACCAACCATCAAGTATAAGACGTACATCACCTCTTGGATATCCACAACTTCGTGTGACACTGAGCACTACAACGTGACTCCTTAAAGTGATAGTTATTTTGTAATAGGGAGAAAGAAAAAATAACTAGATATCCAAGTCCTTGTCATTGTATTGAAAGCTCGAACAAGGATCTCGAAGAATCTTCATCCAACCTCCCCGATATCTTCAGATGCTAAGTACACGCACCCATGAAATTTCACTTCAGCCTCAAATAAACAATACTGAACTAACCCCGTAGTCACATCTTGTCAATTAAAAGCCTCGATCCAGCCATTTGTGATGTTATAACTGAACTTCGATAATGGTTTTAACCCGATCCCGGTCAAGAGCGCATAGCCCATCATCACGGAATTTTACAAATCTATGGTTTAAACCGAGAAATAAGTTCTTTCGCGGGATTTTGCAAAACCAAGAAGAAACCGTGAGACAGTAACCGATTGAATGTGGCGTGACTGATTTGATAATGGTGAACATCAGTTTGGGTTAAGAATATTTCGTGAGAATTACAGATCACATCACAACCTAAAAAAAACTTTGGTCAACAACAAAACAACTTGAACAAGATTAGTGACCACATGATGAAGGAAACCCGATATACCAGTACTGAAACCAGAAGAATAAATCCCCAAATTTGTAACTTAAGCTTGCACTAATGTTGGAAGAACGGTGTAGAGAATTAATGCTCCAAGCAGATCTCTAAGTGCTCAATACCCAACCAAAGTATGAGACATTAACACCTCTTGCGATTATCGACATCGTCATTGACGTGTGACACTGAGTATTCCAATAACTCTTAAGTGATAGTTACCTCGACTGCTGGTAACTAGATAACCCAAGTCTTCAACTTAAAATTTAAGCACGAGCAAGTTATCATTGAAAGTCATGCATCCAACCAACCCCGACTTCAAGATAAAATAAGTAGACGCCTTCGAGAAATTCAGCTTCAATCTCAAATAAGGAACACCAAATGAACTTCGTGATCATCTTGTGCTGTTGACTTGTCAAAAGGAAAAGAAACAAGCGCCAATTCTTAACAGTACCCATGACTCATAGTCAGTCCTATCAAACAAAGCTGTCTGACCCAGCTACTTGGATATTGTCAGATTCAGTGCATGGAATAGTTGTCGTACTGTGTCAGGATTTTACAGTTCTTGAGATTTATTCGAGAAATAAATTCAAGAACAAACTGCACAACAGTAAGAACAAACTGCTGAAATCTTAGGCAATTAGCTAAGACCTTAACCACTGAAACTGGAACCGCTAAAATTCACATCGCTGGAGATGGAACCACTAGGAAACTCGCGCTAATTCTCCCCCTCAAAAAGGACATGAAATGACCTTTTTGCCAAAGCTAAGAGTCCGTGAAGTTTGTGAATTTGTCAGGCACAAAACATGGAGAGAGACAAATGAAACTACTGCAACGAAGATGTTGATTAAGACTCTCTTGTAGTAACCCCTTGCTTTCCTCATCATCAATGGTTTAGTAGATTAACAAATCATTGAAGCTCGTAATATGCCAAAACCGCTTGATGAAATGCATATGACTTTAACATGAGTAAAAGGTTAAAACATGTCTCTAAACAAATCACCTCTTGTCTTTAAGCCTGACTACCTCTTGAGAAGATCTTGAACAACAATCCCATTAGAAGCTTGAGAAACAACAATCACTTGATGAAGCTTGATAAAGAACAAGTCAGCGACTTAAACTTGCACTAAATTATGAATTAGAACCTATATTGAGCACAACAACGTAACTCCTTTAAATATAGGTAGTGATATATACCCAACCTTCCATCCTTAATTGTATATATCAACTTCATGAACATCCAAGTCTAATCACCTTAAATTGCAAATTGTGATTTAGAACCTATATTGAGCACAACAACGTAACTCCTTTAAAATATAGGTAGTGATATATACCCATCCTTCCATCCTTTATTGTATATATCTACTTCTTGAACATCCAGGTCTAACCACCTTAAATACGCTCGAGCAAGGGTCAACAAACATCGTGCATCCATCCACCCCGAGATGTTTGCGACACTAAGTACACCAACCCGTGAATTAACAAACCAACCAAGTTACCATAGTTTCCCAATTCCTGCTGATCTTGAAGCACAAACTTATCCCGAAAAATTAGTCACACCCCGTAAGTTTCATTATTTCTAAACCCAAGTCCAGCCTACTTGTCCAAAATTAATTTCACGGGATTTTACAGCTCTAGAGATTTAAACCGAGAAATCGAATCTTTCGCGGGATTTTCTAAAAACTACAAGAGAAACCGTGAAATCAACCAGAATACCCAAGAGTGAGGTGCAATACCAATCTTCGAAATTCAAGTCACAGAAGTCAAATCACAACACGATTAAATTGCAACAGGCCACGTCACAGATTGTCAATTTGCACCAAGACAGATTGCAATCAACCAAATCACAATAAGTAGAATCGCAAGTGTTGACTCGCAACGTCATATCGTAACTGGTCAAATAGCAATCCGTCAAGTCGCAACAAGTCAATTAGCAACTTGTCAAATTGCAAATAACCAAATCACAATTTGTCAACTGAAACTCAAATTACAAAGGTCAAATTGTAGACTCACTCTAGTCGTAGGTACCAATAGGACATTGCTGCCAAATCCACAACTCTGAAATCATGTTGACATTCATATACCCAAATACCAGCCGTGACGTGTGTATTCTCGTGAAATTTTGGTAGATCCAACCATATCATTCTTTTTCCCAAGTAATTAAAAAAAATTAACACTGTGTATCAAAGGAAATACATATGAGTAAGTCTTAAAAACCAACGTTCTTGCTCGGGTTTAAACTTGGCCCAATATGCATTCACAGCCCAATGTCCATAATTTGAATCCAGTGCTTCAATTCCATGAACAGGCCCATGTTCATAATAGATTATCTCCGGCCCATTTCTCAACCAACATAATTACTCGGTAATGATATTTAAAAAAATGATATAATACACCACCTTATGCCACACTTAACCCTAATCCCATTTTTATGTCCGCCCCCTTTACCTTCCTTTACCTCAGCCACCAACAATACTAACCTTAACCCTAATTGCTTAGCAAATTTTCATCCGCCCCCTCTCCTCTCTTACAAACAAGCACATCAATATCTTTCAAAGATCAAAGGTAAGTCAGCATTTCTTCATTGTGTTTTGATTCAACGAACGAAAGACAAATTAAGACCGATTGGTTTTGAGTTTGATCTTGAACTGTTCGGATATTAACATGAGGCGTATGCTTCGAAAATGATCTATGATGATAATTATGTTCTTTCGATTAAAAGACTTTCAAAAGTCTTGATGTTTCTTTGATTCCCTCGAAAGATATGAAACTGAGATCAATATGTGTCTTCGTATTTTAGTTTCAACCGAAAGAAGGAGAGATGATAACATAATTGTTATTGTCTTTTCCCTTTTTTTTTTTTTTTTTTTTTGACTTTCGGATATAAATTAGAAGCATCATGAGATTTTTCTTTGGATGTGTGATGAGATGTAGGTGTCGGTTAAGTTTGTTGGAGTAGTTAAAGGTTTTGGGTTTAGATCGTGGATAGGTTGTGTTGAACTGATGATGTTCTCGTAGGACTGAAGTCGATAGGACTGGTGTTGTTGGTTTGTTAGGTAGTGGTTGATGGTCAATACTGCTTCATCTTCTTCTTTCATATTGTCATTAGATACCTCGTTAATCGTTTGACTGTTTGACCAAGTGACAGACAAACCGCGTCCATCTTGTTCTATCATATTGTGTTAGCAACAAGTTGATTAGATTGGATTAGACACATGGTTGACATAAGCATAAGCTGAGATAAACCACATGTATGCAAGAGCACACAAACCGCGTCTGTGCAAACACACAAACCGAGTTCGTGTTTATACAGTCAAACCGCATACACCTTGTATACACAAACCGAGTCCATGACAAAATGGTCAAACCGAGTCCAGGGTTAAACAGACAAACCGAGTCTGTGAGCCAATGGACAAACCGCGTCTGGGACAAACCGAGTCCAGAACAACCCGAGTCCAGGACAAACCGCATTTGACCGGTCAAAGTGTCACTTTCGTACTTTCCTTAAAATCAGGATCTGTGTTTTTCTCTTTGACCAGTCAAATAGACAAACCGCCTTCAAGAATCACCCTTTGACACAAGCAGTATTCAAGAAAACATATCTCCATCAGCTCGTTAACCACAAGATCAAATAATTTAACCACTGCAGTCAATCCAAACCATCTTTTTACACGCCATTAACAACTTGCAACCAAGGATTTAACCACAAAAATCACAATCTACACAAACATACCATATTACACACCAGATCGGACCCAAAGCAACTAGACAACAACCCATAAGTGTGAACCAAAAAAAAACAAAAACAATGAGCTATCCAACCCATCAAGGTATCAACGATATGCACTTGTTGATGACCTCATAAACGCCATAAAATAACGAGAGCCGAAAACAAGATAAACAGCTCGTTACGTTTCATCACATGCATAAACTCACATGTTAACCAGCTAATCTTATACCTCTCAAAGCAAAAGTTAACACCCGTTTAAACGAGATCTTAAAAAAACATGTAACAAAAATGAGTCACAAGCACCCACTCAAAACCATTTAAACATTATACCACAGTTGCAAATGCTTTAAGAACAAATGTTGGAGGCCCACATGAAGAGTTAAAACAGATCAGGATTTCAAAAAAGTGGATTCGAGCAGTATCAAACATTGACCAAATCAAAATTCTTTGACCGAATAAGATCCAGTTAACTTTCAAAATTGTTTGACCAAATCAAAATTCTTTGACCAAATAACCAAACAAAAATAATTATAGCAACCTTTAAAAATCAAGTCATTGACCAAGATCTGATCTGACCAAGATGAAAGAAACCAACCGAATATACAGCCATTGACCACAGATCTGACCAAGATGAAACCATGGCTCTTGATACCAATTGTAGGAAATAACCATCTTGATTGTGTGGTTGATTCGGGTGGTCTTGGCTCATGGAAGATTAGATCCATGGTGAAGTTTTAGAGAGAAGTTAGAGAGAGAGGGAGACTCCTTTGAGAGAAAACTGGAATGTATTAGATTAAAGTGAGAGGAGTTCCAACCCTTCCCAAGTGTGGGAAGGGGTATTTATACTTCTACTATATAATGCCCCTAGTGGGCTGTGGAGTGAGCTGACAGTGGGGAAAGCCCCGACCCACTCCACAAATATAGATACGACTAATCTAATAAAACTAATAATACTAATTATACTAAGCTAATATAAATAAGCCTACGAGCTATATAAATGCTAATTAGATGCTCGGGGTGACCGAACCTTCATATGAATATTTATATTCCTAACACCTACACTAAAAACTTTGCTAAGAACTAGAATGACAAAGCACGGAAATCAGCGGACTCCGCATACGAAGAAAACGCATGACGATCTACTAGGGAAGAAACAACAAACTGATGCGGCCTCTAAGCAGGCCTCTGGGACAACCAGTGCGCCCAGAAGCTTAGGATCGTACTCAGATCTGCTCTTTACTCCAGTAGAACCGCTCACTATGACTACCAATGCTACTACAACAAGTACTAGCGCGGTAGACCCACAGCGCACTCCTCTCACCATGCCAGAAGTAAACTTCACTGAGCCACCAAATGCGCCTATCCGAAACAAGGATCTTGTTTTGGAAACAGACTCCCTCGCGCTAGAAGGGGTCACGCCTGAACTAGCGCCAAGTGATTTCGTATCCCAAAACTACGAAGCCTTGGCTGCGCTCATGCGAGAGGAGGCAAAAAAGAGGTCAAGCCAAAGTCTGCACGCCAGGCTCAACTTCGACCCTGAGCATGAGGCATCCCCACCGCGCTACCGAAAGGAAAGACGCGAGAAGGATAGCCGCAAACACCTAGTGTTTACTAGGATTGGAAGGAAGGTTGTGGATGACGAAGCAGCCGACTTTCAGTATCTGGAGGAGCATGAAGATGGGGAACGGCGCGCCAATGTACACACTAGGCTTGGTGGTCGCAGGGTTCATGACAGGCTTGGGCGACGGTGCTCCCCAAGTGAAAGCCCTTCAAGCTCTGATTCTGAGGATAGTCGGCGCAAGCGCCGCAAAGGAGCAAGCTCGGATTCCGATGATAGTTGGCGCAAGCGTCGCAAAAGAATAAGCCCATCCTCAAGTGATTCCTCGGACAACGAGGACAAAGAAACCGGACACTAGAAATCAAGGGGAAAATACCGCGACCAAGAAGACGAAGACATGTCTCGTCCCTGGCGTCGCCAAAAAGTTGATGCGTTCACTAGGCGCATCAGCGATTTTTCAGAAAATAAGAGAAGGCGCATGCCTGCTAATGTCAAAACATATGATGGGACAGGTGATCCTGATGATCACCTAAAAATTTTCGAATCAGCAGCCACTATCGAAAATTGGCCACAACCTGTGTGGTGCCACATGTTTAACTCTACATTAGTAGGGAACGCGCGCAACTGGTTCAGTAAGCTTCCACGCAGAAGCATTGGTGGGTTTGAAGAGTTGCGAAAGGCGTTTCGTTTAAATTTTACACAGAGGAAGAAGTGCGCCAAAAACCCTGTCGAGCTCGCTAGGGTAAAACAGCGCCAAGGGGAATCCACAAGCGCTTTCATGGAACGCTATAAGGACGAATGCATACAGGTCAAGGCGTGCCCAGAGATACTAAAGATATCGGGGTTTATGAACGGAATCAATAACCCAGATCTGATTAAAAAATTAAACGATAGGGTTCCCCAAACCTTCGACGAGCTCATGAAGCGCACGAGGTCCTTCGTCCAAGGAGAAGCAGCCGCTGCGGATAGCAAGAAAGGCTACTCGAACCATAGGTCACAAGAAGAGCCAAGGAGACAATCCAATGACCAGAGTGGCAATCGTAACAAAAGCTATCGCAGTCAAGGGGGCGGACGGGGAAACGACAAGTACACCCCACTAACAAAAACTCCAAAGGAGATATTTGCGACGGAAGGTGCGAACTTTCCAAGACCCCCACCTATGCGCACCCCTGAAGATCGGCGCGTAGGGAACGGGTACTGCGAGTATCACGCACAGAAGGGCCATACCACTAATGAGTGTGTCCAATTGCGCCAACTCATTGAGAAACTAGTAAAAGAAGGCAGATTGGACCATCTCGTTAAAAATATTAAGGATGGGAAAGACAAGTAGAAAACTGGAGGCAAGAAGGAAGCGCCTAAGGAAAAAGCTGACACTATCTACATGATACAATCATGGCAGCGAAAGACTAGACAAAAGGTGAGCCAGAAATTTTCTCATGGAAGCGAAATCTCTTTCCCCACCTTGGCTGCGGACAACGCAGTGGCAGAACCACTCACCATTGAGATAAATGCGGGGGGTCACGATATCCACCGCATGTATGTTGATGGAGGGGCATCAGCGGATATAATGTATGAGCATTGTTTCAAGAGACTGCGCCCTGAGATACAAAGACAGTTAAGCCCAGCCACGACTGCGCTTACCGGCTTTACAGGAGAAAAGATATGGCCCATGGGACAACTGCGACTACTAGTCGCTGTTGGTAATAAGGAACACTCCACGACAGCATGGATGAACTTTATGGTGATCAGATCTCCTTCGCCATACAATGGCATTATTGGAAGGTCAGGAATCTCGGCGATGCGCGCGGTACCATCCACAGCACATGGGATGCTCAAATTCCCAGTAGAAGGTGGCATTGTCACCATTTACAACAACGCTGCGCCACCAGAAGAGTGTAACACGATTACATGTGAAACGACACATATCCCGGAACAGAGCGCAGCTAAAGTACCAAACCTGAAGGTTGCAATTCACCCCGAATATCCGGAACAAGAAGTATCGATTGGAGGGTCGTTGTCTGACAAAGGTAGAGCGGCTGTATGCGCGCTCTTACAAAGGAATCTGGATATCTTCGCATGGGAACCAAAACACATGACTGGTGTGCCACGCTCAATTGCAGAACACAAGTTACAAATCCGACAAGGATATTCCCCAGTAAGGCAGAAAAAGCGCGGCCAGGCTCCAGAGCGCGCAAAAGCCATATTGGAAGAAGTACACAAACTTGTGGACGCTGGCATTATGCGAGAAGTCTATTACCACGATTGGCTCTCCAATCCAGTAATGGTCAAAAAGAGCGATGGCAGTTGGCGGATGTGTGTGGACTTCACTGACCTTAATAAAGCATGTCCACAGGACTGCTACCTACTACAGAGATAGACTGGAAAGTGGAATCTTTGTACGGATATCCCTTTAAATGTTTCTTGGATGCATACAAAGGGTATCACCAAATCCAAATGGCTAAGGAAGACGAGGAAAAAACAGCCTTCCACACAAGCCAAGGCGTTTTTTGTTATACAAAGATGCCTTTTGGCCTGAAGAATGCGGGCGCCACCTACCAGCGACTGGTAGATAATGCGTTTGAGAAGCAAGTGGGACGCAACCTAGAGGTCTATGTGGATGACCTTGTCATAAAAAGCCATACTGAAGATGAAGTGGTGCGCGACATTGAAGAAACATTCACAACACTACGAAAGATCAACATGAAGTTGAATCCTAAGAAATGCACTTTTGGCGCTACAGAAGGCATGTTCCTAGGATATTTGATAGAACCAGATGGCATTAAGCCATGCCCAGAAAAAACAGAGGCTGTCATCCAACTTCCTTCACCGCGCACGTTGAAAGAAGTTCAATCTCTGAATGGAAAGCTAGCCGGTTTGAACAGATTCCTGTCCAAATCAGCGGATAAGTCACTTCCTTTATTTAAAACACTCAAGAAGTGTACAAAAAAGGGAGACTTTCGTTGGACTGCGGAAGCGGAAGAAGCTTTCACACAGCTTAAGCAACATATAGCAGCGCTTCCTAAGCTAGTTGCACCCCGACCAGGGGAGGAGTTAATCGTCTACTTATCCGCGACCCATGGAGCGATCAGCGCAGTGCTACTGACGGATAGGAATTCCGTACAAACACCGGTGTATTTTGTAAGCAAAGCACTCAAGAAGACAGAGATTAATTACAGCCCAATGGAGAAGTTGGTCTTGGCATTAGTATTTGCTGCCAAAAGACTGCGCAGATACTTTCAAGCGCACCCAATAGCAGTGATTACCGACCAACCTATCAAACAAGTTATCTCTAAACCTGACGCATCGGGGCGATTACAAAAATGGAGTGTGCTACTAGGCGAGTATAACATCTCTTACAGACCACGCATTGCGGTTAAAGGGCAAATACTAGCAGACTTCATCATCAAAAAACCAGATACCGATGACGCACCCCCACCAAGCAAGGTAGAATTACAAGAACCATGGGTCTTGTTCACAGATGGATCTTCATGCGTGGATGGATCGGGCGCTGGCCTTATCCTCACTAATCCAGAAGGAATGGAATTCACTTACGCACTGCGTTTTGAATTCACAGCCACGAACAACGAAGTAGAATATGAAGCCCTAATCTCGAGATTACGCATTGCAAATCGAATGGGTGTACGTAACCTAGAAGCAAATGTGGACTCCCGATTGGTAGCCAACCATGTGTTGGGCGAGTATGTGGCTAAAGAGGATAACATGGTCCAATACCTCGACAAGACCAAATCGCTAATACAAGGCTTTGACAGGTTTACCATTAAGCAAATTCCTAGAGGTAAAAATAAGAAAGCGGATGCGCTAAGCAAGATCGCATCTACTAGCTTCGCTGCACCTGTAAAAACAAGTTTTAGTGGAGATCCTAAAGAACAAATCCATCTCGGAGATGGAGATATCCACGGTAATAGAGGAAGAGAATCCTACATGGATGACCCCTATTATCGAATTTATAAGCAAGGGCAAATTGCCCGATGAGCAGAAGGACGCTCGACGGATACGGCGCACAACGCAGAGGTTCGAACTTAGAGATGGTATCCTATATCGGCGCTCATTCCTACAACCATGGCTTCGGTGCGTTGGACCTCTTCAGGCAGATTATGTACTCCGAGAGATCCACGCTGGTTCATGCAGTATGCATTCAGGACCACGGTCCGTCGTAGCGCGAGCATTGCGCTCAGGATACTATTGGCCTACTATGCACCGTGATGCGCGCGATGTGATAAAGAAATGCAACGACTGCCAAGTTCATAGACCCATCCCGCGCAGACCACAACAAGAGCTAACACCTATCACTTCTCCATGGCCATTCTATAAGTGGGGTATTGACATTGCGGGTCCCTTCCCTGTCGCGGCGGGAGGACTTAAATTCCTTATTGTTGCAATAGACTACTTCACTAAATGGATTGAAGCGAAGGCAGTAGCGACAATCACAGGTAATCAAGTAAAACGCTTTGTTTGGGAAAATATTGTATGCTGCTTTGGATTACCTGGGGAGATTGTTTCGGACAACGGAAAACAATTCCGTGATAACCCGTTCAAAGACTGGTACGCAGAGTTACATATCACACAACACTTCGCATCAGTAAAACACCCACAAACCAATGGTTTAGTTGAGCGCGCAAATCGTAGTCTAGGCGAAGGAATTAAAGCGCGCCTGGACAAACACAAAGGAAGATGGGTGGACGAATTGTCGCATGTCTTATGGGCACACCGCACGACAATCAAGGTTAGCAATGGAGACACTCCTTTTTCCCTTGTCTACGGGATAGAAGGTGTCATACCAGATGAAATTGGAATGCCAACTATCCGCACCGCGGAAGTTAATGTCGCGACCAATGACGACGAACGACGGATAGATTTGGACCTATTGGAAGAAAGGCGCGAGCGCGCAGCTATACGAGAGGCAAAAACCAAGTCAAAGATGAAGGGATACTACGATGCTAAAGTCCGAAGCACCTCATTCAGACCAGGCGACTTTGTATACCGCGCTAATGATGCAAGCCACGCAGAAAATACAGGTAAACTTGGACCAAAGTGGGAAGGACCCTATGAGGTCATTGAAGCACTAGGACAAGGCGCGTACAAGCTGCGTGACATGGATGGCCGTGAGCTACAACGCACATGGAACATCTGCAATCTCAAGAGATGCTATCTTTAGGAAAGGTTACGACCCTACACATGGACACTTTCGCACTTTAGTAAGTGCCCAATAAATATCCGTGTATTTACATTTTTGTTTCATTTAGACAAATGTTTCTTTTTTCTTTTTACAAAAACTTGCAAGTATCAATAAAATGTCGCGGTTTCTAGCTAACTCCGCGACACACTTTACTTTATTGTCTACATATTATTTATGTCTCAATATGGTTTGTTACATTATCTTTTGCCTACATGGCGTGCATGCACTAATTAAAAACCCACGACGGTAAGAGGATGAGTAAACCTACTAAATGACTCGTTGAGTAAGAGGGTTGCAAACCCATCAACATCGGATCACGCATCCTTGTTAAATACCTTACTCTCAAGACGTTGGAGTAAGTTCGATGCGTACCCCACGACGGATACACATCAATGCACACTGTGCGCGTTTAACAAATTAGGAGTTAAGACAATTAACCCCTTAATATGGTATTAGTAGCACGCTGCAATCCATACACTTGTGCACCCCACGATGGATACACAACAACTTGTAAATTTCATACACAATTATGTTATGTACAATCATGTCATACACGACTATGTCATAAATTTCATACACGATTATGATATAAGTGATTATAAATCCTTGTAACTTTCTTTAAATGTGTTTATACAAACGGTTTGATTCTTAGACATCTTTTATGCAAAGACAAAATAACTGAGTACAAACGTTATAACCACAATCAAATTGGATACAATATGCATACAATCGTATTTATCTAATCAACACTTTATGGATAACAAGTTCATAAAAAGTACATATTCAACACGCATATGTACAACAAAAAGTGGACACACCACACAACATCACTACATCAAAACTACCAAGACATGCTACGAGTACGCCTGAGCCCTGAGCTACCTGCTTGGCGCGCCACACAACCAGCATCTTTAAGCCTCTGCAACAACTCAGCATCCTTGGGTGCTACCGTCGGCACGCTAACAGGCACCCCATCAGATCTAGGAATGTGAGCCGCACCAAGACCACACAAAATGGCTTTTCCCGGCACACCCTTCTTCTTGGTAAGTCTCATCTCATGGGCTTCTAAAGACGCCTTCAATGGAATTTATTTCTCAAGGGCAAAAGGGTTGAGGATGTCACGAGGGCGAGCAAAAATAGGCACATGTAGCTGCGACACATCTGGCTTCAGAAAGTAGTCAACCTGTTCCTCAGCGTCTTCGGTTGAGTGCCTAGCCAAAGTTAAACCCTGCATGATCACGCTTATAGGGTAATCCTGGTCACGTTCCAGCTGCGCAATATGAGGAAGCTCAAAAAGTTTCAACTTCTCCATAGCAGTAACAAGTTCACCATAAGCGTTCTCATTATAACCAGGCACTTCGGAGGGAGGCATCGCCAAAACCTTGGCCGCACACAGTTCCTCTACTGCTTCTGCCTTACCACGCGCTAGGGCACATTGAACCACATTCCCAAAGGACTCCTTGACCTCCCGAGACTCTAGCGTGGTCATGGCAGCAAGACGCAAGCCATGGCTGATAAGCCACCTGCGCTCAGCAATGGTTGACACCAAATGTGGATACAACTCCTCATCATATTCGATGCTGAGCTTGCGCAGCTTGGTCTCCTGATTCTCCAGCAAACTCTCCACAGCCTTGCGGAATTCATCCAAGTTAGACATGAGTTTACCCTTGTTTAGCTCCATATATTTCAAAGCCCAAAGGCAGGAGGCCTTGTATTCTTTTGCGCCAGTGCGCTCCTGATTCAGTTCGGCCATGAGCGACATCTTCTCATCAGCAATTTTCTGGTCATACATAGCAGATGCCCTCAATTCAGCCTGCGCATCAGCCAACTGCGCCTTCAGAATGTCAATTTCCTTGTCCTTCTGCGCAACCAGGCTACCCTCACCACCATATTCAGCCTGTAGCCGCGCAACTAATGAAGCCTGGTGCGCAGCAGCCAACGCCAACTCCTCTATAAGGCGACTTCTGGGCGCATCTCCAGAAGATTTTTCCTCATCCACTGGACTCCGAGTCACAAACTCACCAACATTTCCAGAACCAGTCTTAGGGGGCGAATTCTCAACATGCGCATCACCATCAACATCAGTTTCAGCACTACACACAAATAACAAGGTTACT
Source organism: Artemisia tridentata subsp. tridentata (assembly GCA_021014915.2). Lineage (NCBI taxonomy): Eukaryota > Viridiplantae > Streptophyta > Magnoliopsida > Asterales > Asteraceae > Artemisia > Artemisia tridentata. Next base: position 145,958,364 of record CP139506.1, read on the forward strand.
CTATAGTATTAAACGCGGATTAAAGGACTAAAGATCTAAAGGTACAAGTACTTACTTGGTGGGAGGAGTTTTATGCGATGACGCATCCTCTTCAGTTGGTCGCTCGACAAAAAAAGCAGGGCGCTTACTTGATGTCCCTGCGCCACCATCACTAGACGACCTCTTGCGCTTTAACCCTTGGCCCTCCTCCTCAGACTCATCCATAGCACTCCCCAACGAGTCTATATGAAATAACTCCGCAGGGATTTGCGATCCAGGAGCGGGAAAGCTACGCAGAGGAGTAGCCATAGTGACACCTGTGGGGACCTCCCCTATCTCCTCTGTCTCCTCTGTCTCTTCCTGCGCGATCACCATAGTGCGCCCTGCAGTAGCCTGAAGTACTGGCTGCTCTCCATCTCTCAAGGGGCGCACCCCTATGATCACCTGCGTGGGCTTCGCCAAGCGAACAACATCGAACAAATCCATCTCTGCGCAACAAAACAACAAACAAATACAAAATGTGTTAGATAAGCTACAAAGGGAAGAATGCTTACAACTACTAAGCGAAGAGGAAGGAAGAGACAAGCACCCACCCCGGCTATTTTCATCCAAAAATGTTGGCACCTCTTCCGGACTACCAAAGTAGTTGCGACTGATGCCCATGTGCACCAAAAACTCTTCTGGATACACTTCAATCGGTATGCGGTTGGTATTTATCGTATCCGCATCCGCTACGTTATTGATGAACTCAAATAAGTACATTTTATTACTATCATTTATCCTATTAATTTGACTTGTTTTACTATATTATGTATGAGGATTGATACTTAATCGTTTACTTTTGTAATTCTCAGGTAAAAACAAGCATTTGGTGAAACTTGGCGATTTTGGACTAATAATGGAGCAAAACGTACATAAAGTGGAAGTCTACTGACATGGACAAGATCAAGTCAATTCTGCTCCAGATGCGCCGCATCTCACTATCAACATGCGCCGCATCTCTATCAAGATATCACCAGATACGATCCAAGATACAAGAGGACATGCGCCGCATCTAATAAAGAGTTACGCCGCATCTTCTGGCGGTGTACGAATATTCCTGAATATTATAATCTTGGACCCCACGCGAAGTTAAGTACATGCGCCGCATCTACTTAAGTAGATGCGCCGCATCTTCCCTCAGACACAAACTATAAATACCCCGTAGACCAGACGAAGTTGGGAGATTCGGAAGTTCGAAAACCTAAAGACCGAACAGAAGAGAAGGACGAATTCAGTCAAGAAGGCAGCACAAGACACACCCAAATCGAAGATACAAGAGCTGTAAGAAGGTGCTGCATGTATTTAATTCATTAAGTAGTTTTGTTTTATTGTTTTAGCAAACTTTAATTCATCAGGATTGGTGGCTTGTGTAATGTGACAACGGAAAGATTGCACTCCCTTTAATACTTGCTTTCCCATCAATTAAAGTTTATATGTTGATGTCTTTGGTTACTACTTATTAGTGCATTGACCACCTCTGTGTTTATTAGTGGCTTGCGGGCACCCGACTGCGGGACAAGGTGTGGCTCCCACGGTTGTTTCTAAATTGATCACTTAGGAATAACTTTTAGACATAAGTCGTCATTAAGGGTTTACTCGCCGATGAGAATAGGACCAACGAGAAAGGGTTAATTACATACACTTCATATAAAGCTATCAATAAAACAAGTGACAATCTACTTAATCATAAGGACAGCCCTCTTATTGTCTCAAGTATCTATCTGTGTACGTGTGTGCTACTTGCTGATTCGTGCCTATTTGTTTATTTTATTATTTAATTGCAAACAAAACTGTGCCAGTCTCTCAGGCTGAAACCCCCTTGCGTTAGGATATTAAAATACTGATTAGATTAACGAGATTATACGTTCCACTCTTAGTGATCGACACTCTACTTACCATTATCTTCATACTGACCGGGTACACTGCTCGTTAAGTGTGTGTGTTATTGATAAGTCGGCTAAATATAAATTTAAAACTTGAGTAGGCATTAAAACTGCTAAACCGCAACGACACATCACGCGCATCAAGTTTTTGGCGCCGCTGCCGGGGAGTGAATTGTTATTTTCTGTTAATTTGATTAGTATTTTAATTAGGTTTTTCTTTTTATTAGATTAATTGCATCATTGTACTATTTTGCATATTTGTTGTATTGTGTGTTATTTGTTTGCTTTTGTTTTTATTTTTGTGTGTTTTATTTTTGTTTGGTGTGTTTAATTTTTATTTTTATTTTTCGTATTTTTCTGTTCTGCTATCGTTGTACTGTGCTAAATCAAACGATACGGCGCATCTGATCTCTCAGATACGGCGTATTGCGTTTAATTTTTTTATATACAACGCGTTTAATTAATTCGATACGACGCATCTTTTCCCCAAGATACGGCGTATCTGTTTTTAACAAGAAAATTTTTCTAAGCGATAAAGTAATACGACGCATCTGCTTTTGTAGATACGGCGTATCTGTTTTTGATAAAAACTTTTCTAAAACGTTAACGCCATACGACGCATCTTCTTTTGAAGATACGGCGTATCTATTATTTTAATTAAAAACAGTTTGCGAATTATTAAACAAATACGGCGTATCGATTTCCGTCGATACGGCGCATCTTACTGAATCAAAAATCTTTTATTTTTAAACGTAACGAAAATACGGCGCATTAACTTTCGTTAATACGACGCATTTAATTTTAATTAGATAAACTGATTTTTGATTGACTAATTCGATACGGCGCATTCATAAATTCTAAGCGGCGTATCTATTTTCTGAATAAAGTCTGATTTAATTTTAACGATCATAAGATACGGCGTATCCAACTTTTTGGATACGGCGCATCGTCTGTAGATATCAGTAACTTTAATTTTTCGTATTCCGTTTTCGTTATTAATTATCTGATATACTACTTTCTCGAGCATACCCTACTGATATTTTTGTGTTGATTTCAGGAAGTGCATGACCAGGAGTTCTACGAAGAACTTGATTCAACCTTTCGAAGATCCTGAACGAGCCCTACATTCGCTTAAAAGGCTTTTCAACACAAGAAGCTTTGATCTTTCAAGTTCACTCGAGCTTGATTATTTTTCTGAAGAGGAGGAGGAAGTTGAAACAGAAACAATGGGCGAAAACACTACTATGGAGGAATACATGAACAATACCCGTGCTGATTACACTTCAGGAGTTGCTAGACCTAAGTTTGATGACAAGTCAAAATTTGAGTTGAAGGGACAATTTCTCAAAGAACTAAGAGAGAATGCTTTCAGTGGGACGGAACAAGAGGATGCTAATGAGCATGTTGAAAAGGTCCTGGAGATTGCAGATTTGTTTACTACAGAAAGTGTCAATACCGATCAACTCATGCTAAGAATCTTCCCAATCTCACTAAAAGGGGCTGCTAACAAGTGGCTAAGGAATGAACCTGCTAGTTCAATCACTACGTGGGAAGGTTTGAAAAGCAAATTCCTGAAGAGATATTGTCCACCTGCTAAGACTGCTAAGAAGATGGAGGCTATCAATAGTTTCAAGCAAGAGCCTGATGAAACTCTTTATCAAGCTTGGGAACGATTTAAAGATTTATTGATAAAATGTCCTCAACACTATCTAACCCCTATGCAGGAAATAATATTGTTTTATCAGGGATTGGACGTGCCTACAAGACAGATTTTGGATGCTAAGGGAGCTGTACCTCAGATGAGTGCAACTAATGCTAGGAAAGCGATCCAAGATGCTGCTGATCATTCTCAGAAATGGCACGATGGGACCTCTACTAGATCTAAGAGCAGCACTAATTTTGACGGGATTGCTGCTATTCAAGCTCAATTGGATAAAATCAGTAGAGAAATGAAGAAGCGCGATGAAAGAGCATATGCAGCCCAAGTTGGATGTGAAAAGTGTGAAGGACCTCACTACACTAAGGATTGCCCGAGCAAGAATGAAAGTGAGACGTTTGAAGAAGCTTATTACACCCAATTTGGACAACCATTCCGACCTTCAGCAAGATTTAGGGAAGCTAGTCCGGGATTCTATCAAAAGAACAACTTCAATCCCGCTTATCAAGAGAGGAGGCAGACTTTAGATGATACTTTAAAGCAAATTATGGCCGATGCTGCTAAAAGACATGAAGAGAATACTGCTATGATCAAGGAAATTCGAGCTTCAACGGATACTACTACAAGAAATCAAGGAGCTTCGATCAAAGCATTGGAACAACAAATTGGTCAAATGAGCAAAGTTCTTCAAGAAAGGGGATATGGAAGTTTACCGAGCTCAACTGAAACCAACCCAAGGGATCATGTCAAGGCCATAAGCACTACTGAAGAAGTCACTCCTAATATACCTAGAAGATCGATGAATGGTGATGATGGTGCAAGACCCGAATTTTTCTTTAACTCTTCAATCAGCTTAAGGAGACTACTAAAAGAGAAGACAAAAATTGAAGAGGAGATCAAGGCAACAATGAAAGAAGAGAGCCCTGCAACCGACTCAAATGCCTTGCCTCATAAAGAAAGAGACCCAGGAAGTTTTACTCTACCTTGTTCTATTAATAATATATCTTTCAATAATGTGTTGGCTGACTTAGGAGCTAGTGTTAGTGTTATGCCTCTTAAGACATTCGCTACCCTAGGACTAGGAAAATTAGTACCAACTAAATTACTTATTGAACTGGCTGATAAAACAGTAAAACGACCTGAGGGGATTGCTAATAATGTGCTAGTTAAGATTGAGCAATTTATTTTTCCCGTAGACTTTATTATACTAGACATGCCCGAGGATGTTAAGATTCCTTTAATCCTCGGAAGACCTTTCTTGTCTACTGCCCATGCTAAGATTGATGTGTTTAAGAGAAAAATTTCATTAAGGGTAGGGAATAATAAACTAGTCTATAAATGCCAAGATCCAGTTAAAAGCATAATTAGAGATGTTTATGTGCTAGGATTAAGAGAGCGTATGGACCTCGATCTTGAAGCTAGACTTATGGGAGAAACATTGATTCAAAACAACTCAACTAATCCTAATCATGAAGACTTTGAGGAATTCATTGACCTTAATGTACCTACGGAACTTAGACGCGATGTTGTTAGTGATTCTGATGATGAGTGGTATGATTGTGTAGTAATTAATAAACGTAGGAGAATAGTTGAGAAAACGAATTTGAACAATGATGTGTTTATTGAACTACCACCCCACCTTGCTTATTTGTGCCTGTATGATAATAAGAATTTCCCGTCTATCATTCTGTCATCTCTGCCCGAAAGGGACAGGACTTTGTTTATACAGATATTAAAGAAGAACGGCGTGGAAATTAAGAACAAGCAAGGAGTGTTCAATATTGCTATATTGGCAATGAAGGAGCGTGATGTTTCCGACTCCTTCAATGATCGATACTAAAGAGCTGAACGTGAGTCTAACTTGAAGACTCTGGAATAAAGACAAGTGCTTACCGGGAGACAACCCGGATTTATCTTTTATTATTCTGTTTTCTGTGTCGAGTCAGTCCAGGCCGCACGAAGATACGGCGCATCTCAGTCCTGAGATGCGACGCATCCTCTGCAATGGTCATATCTTATTTTATTTTTCTGCATTTTTATTTTCGACTTTAAAACTTTTTATCAGTTATTTTAATGCGGCGCATCCCTGGTTAAGGATGCGGCGCATCTTTATTCTGATCCGTATTAATTCCAGGCTCGATACGGCGTATCTTCTTCAATAAGATACGGCGCATCGACTGACCTGATGATTTTCAGTTTTAATTTTTAAGTTTTATTTTTACCTAACTACTAATGTATTATGCAAGTTGAACCTTTCTTATCTTAGGTGTGTTTTTAAAAGTGTTGGTGGTATTATAGTTTCCTGAATTTCCTGTGGATACATCAAGCATGAAGCTTTAACGTTCTAATCCACAAGAAAGATGATTTTTGCTCATATACAAATGGAGGATCATACCGAGCAAATCTCAGGGGAGTTTTTCTGTTCTAATTCTTTTTATTTCCAGTTTTTAACCTTTTATACAAACAACGAGGACGTTGTTTAACTTAAGTGGGGGGATAGGAGAATTAGAACACTTAACACTTACTTGTCCTAAACTTTTTCAAAAATTATGCTTAAATTGTGCTTAATATATCAAACTTAAAATTTTTTTTAGCATGTTTTTGTTTAAGATCTAAGTTGCATAACTGCACACATGACGTTATTTTCAAAAAATTGTGATTTTTCCAAAATTCACAAATCTATGAGTGTGCCGGTGACTTGTAAACTTTAGAACTTGGCTTGTATACTATTCGAGACCACCATAATGAGTATTATTTATTTAATTGGAATGACTTGTCTAACTTGGTAAAATTCTAGGATTACACCCAAAAAGCCTTTATATGTTATGTGTTATTAGCTAACTACACTGGTTAGTTAACCCCCGTATAAACCCTTTTGTTACTCTCATTTTTAGAGTAAGATACCCCTAGAAAAACACTCAGAGCCATTCCTTTCGTTTCTTACACCTATGTTTAAAATGTTTCGTTACACCTTAAACCTTAGCCTACCCTGTAGATTAGAATCCGTGGTTGGTTAATTGCTATAGGCAGAGTGTGTTTCCTTACATTACCTGTGTTCGCGTGCGTAATTCATTATCTATGGTTAGGTCGGGAAATTGCGCAATGCAATTGGAGTGAAAGTAAATATTGTATATTTTGGAGTTTATTTTTCGTGTGTTTACTACTTTCACTATTTACCATTATTTCTGAAGTTATGAAAAGTATGGAAAAATTATCCGGAAAGAAAGTTATAGTGATGTGGTGAAATTTTACACATCTATGTTTATGTTTCAAGTTAAAAAAAAAAAAATAATAAAAAAAAATAAAAAAAAAAAAAAATAAAAAAAAAAAAATAAAAAATCGAAAAAATGAGAAAAGAAAAAGAAAGAAAAAAGAGTTGGATGTTTATTTTAAGCCAACGATGTAGAGTTATGTAAGTGGTCGATATCACCACTATTTGTTGTATTATATCTATGGATTGAATGGGAATTGGCAGTTATGGGAACGCCAATTAAGGTTTATTCTTTGATTAAGATTTTGTTGAGTATAATTCGTGTCTACCTAAAGCGTGTGTTTCAAGTGTTAAAGCGTGAGTTATTCAATGATATGAGTCTTATTCATGGGATGGTTGGGATAGTGATTAACCACACTTAGGATTTTAATTTATTTGTTTTTGTTTATTGTTTATTTTTTATTTTACACCAATTTATATCCCAAAAATTATCCATACCCTTTACTATTCTTTATCCAACCAAACCTTTGATTTATTGAGATTAGGGATTTGAGCAATCTTAAGTATCGTAGTCGTGGATTCGGCTATGTATTTATGATTTTGTCGCCCTTTTTGATATATTATTATTGGTGAAGTTTGGACCTATCTTTAGCCTATTCGAGTTAAGGATTTGAGCAATTGCAAGTATCGTGTTCGTGGATTCGATCATGTATTTGTGATTTTGTCGCCTTTTCTGGAATTTGAGATCGATAGTGTAAATAAGAATAATTAACCCTTAAGCCTAAAAACCCTTTTTACCGCTTTAGACTTGTTATTCCTTAGCTTTAGTGGTGGAGATGTGTATACTTGCCAAGCCTATGATAGAATATTCGTCGCGACTGGACAGTTAAACGATTAGATTTGCTTTTATCGACTTATTTTATTTTACTTCTAATTCGTTAAGTGTTTAGTTGTGTGATTATGAAATGAACGAATACATGCTTAAATATAAAAATAAATCCTAACATCTTTTAGGATACATTTTCATGAGATTTAATCTAAGGTTTACTTGGGGACAAGTAAAGTTCAAGTGGGGGGATATTTGATGAACTCAAATAAGTACATTTTATTACTATCATTTATCCTATTAATTTGACTTGTTTTACTATATTATGTATGAGGATTGATACTTAATCGTTTACTTTTGTAATTCTCAGGTAAAAACAAGCATTTGGTGAAACTTGGCGATTTTGGACTAATAATGGAGCAAAACGTACATAAAGTGGAAGTCTACTGACATGGACAAGATCAAGTCAATTCTGCTCCAGATGCGCCGCATCTCACTATCAACATGCGCCGCATCTCTATCAAGATATCACCAGATACGATCCAAGATACAAGAGGACATGCGCCGCATCTAATAAAGAGTTACGCCGCATCTTCTGGCGGTGTACGAATATTCCTGAATATTATAATCTTGGACCCCACGCGAAGTTAAGTACATGCGCCGCATCTACTTAAGTAGATGCGCCGCATCTTCCCTCAGACACAAACTATAAATACCCCGTAGACCAGACGAAGTTGGGAGATTCGGAAGTTCGAAAACCTAAAGACCGAACAGAAGAGAAGGACGAATTCAGTCAAGAAGGCAGCACAAGACACACCCAAATCGAAGATACAAGAGCTGTAAGAAGGTGCTGCATGTATTTAATTCATTAAGTAGTTTTGTTTTATTGTTTTAGCAAACTTTAATTCATCAGGATTGGTGGCTTGTGTAATGTGACAACGGAAAGATTGCACTCCCTTTAATACTTGCTTTCCCATCAATTAAAGTTTATATGTTGATGTCTTTGGTTACTACTTATTAGTGCATTGACCACCTCTGTGTTTATTAGTGGCTTGCGGGCACCCGACTGCGGGACAAGGTGTGGCTCCCACGGTTGTTTCTAAATTGATCACTTAGGAATAACTTTTAGACATAAGTCGTCATTAAGGGTTTACTCGCCGATGAGAATAGGACCAACGAGAAAGGGTTAATTACATACACTTCATATAAAGCTATCAATAAAACAAGTGACAATCTACTTAATCATAAGGACAGCCCTCTTATTGTCTCAAGTATCTATCTGTGTACGTGTGTGCTACTTGCTGATTCGTGCCTATTTGTTTATTTTATTATTTAATTGCAAACAAAACTGTGCCAGTCTCTCAGGCTGAAACCCCCTTGCGTTAGGATATTAAAATACTGATTAGATTAACGAGATTATACGTTCCACTCTTAGTGATCGACACTCTACTTACCATTATCTTCATACTGACCGGGTACACTGCTCGTTAAGTGTGTGTGTTATTGATAAGTCGGCTAAATATAAATTTAAAACTTGAGTAGGCATTAAAACTGCTAAACCGCAACGACACATCACGCGCATCAGTTATACAATCCGGGGTCTGGGCGCTCATCTCTCGGTAACGATTCTTGAGTATAGAACTCAAATATCCAGGGAAAAAATGCACTATCAATCCAGAAAAACTTTTCCCTCCATACCCTCAGTGCGTCTAATTTCTTCGTATAGCACTGCAGTGATCCTGCGCGCTTAGCGAAAGATACCCACCCGTTTGACCACGACGTGTGGTAAAACGCGCGGAATAGATGGACTGTGGGTTCAATCGCCAACAGGCGACAATTTACCTCAAAATTGGTTATTTTCGCCGCACCTATACAGTGCAGTTGTGATATATGTAAGCGATAATGGTTTAAAATATCGCACAAAAATAGGGAAATGGGAACACGCTGGTTCGCAAATTCGAAGAAGCGCGTATAAACCCCCACCTACCGGATGCAATGCGAGAGGGATGTAATAATCTGAGGTGAACTGACGAAGTTCATCCTCAGATATTTCGGAATTAATATCGGACAATTGAAGAACCATGATTAACCTTCAATAACCCTTATAAGCGCACGCGCTATTACCTTCGTTTTTGTTGATTTTTTGATCGCTGTTCGAAGGTTTAACAATGGTGGAAAGTGATGATTTTTACTGTGGTAGCCACAGTGGCAAGACGGCTAGCCTTTATATAGGGTTACACACATTCTTGGATGAACGACACATGTACCCCACTTGCTCTAATCGTGTGGCTGGGAGGCAAAAAGGTAAAGCACTTTTTCACCCACCCTTCACGATTTACGAAGGAGATACGGATGTACTTGGACTAGAGTAATTTGATTTTTTAGGCGGGAAATACTTGAAACTTCCCCGCTACGCATCAAGGAATATTTTTAGCTACAATTGTTAGTCTAGCGTCCGTAATTTCGCATTGCGCACACTAGACTGGGGGGACATGATGATGTATAGTCCGTATTCGGGTCACGAACCCGACCCATACTCAAACCCATCACGAATGGACTCAAACCCATCACGAATGGGCTATTGCAATAACGGTTTGGGCTTACGCTGGCCCAAACCCGAAGTTATTTATGGTCTTGATAGGATATCTCTTATTTATGGGATATGTATCAAAACCGACCTATGCGGGATACGCTGAGGAGTGAGGAGCACGAAACCAACTAGGGTTTCGTGTGTATATAAAGAGTCTCTCGACTCTCATCAAAGGTACGACTTACAATCCCAACTCTTCAACTAAACCCTAAAAACCGATTACTTACTCTCACGCCGGAGGATAATCGTGGGAGACAATCCCACGGTAAGCCTAACGGTGTCTTTTTGTTTTCTTAGTGCGCAGGTCTCAAGCATTAAGATCTGATTGGTACGGAATCAAGGAACGCCCAACTTTTGTATCAACAGTCAGTAACTGTTGGCTTTCGCAAAAACTTTTCACCATATAACTCCATGATGGCCTCACAAAATTTTTGGAGACACTCACAAATTGTTGTCGCACCCATTTGCAGATATTCGTCCAGAGCATCAGGATTGACTCTGTATGCCAATTGACGAATTGACGAAGTACACTTCATCAATAGAGAAATACCAAGTATGCCCGCACAACTAGGAGTTTGTTGAAAATAAGGGGAATGATCGGTTACCTCTCGAACAATTCGTGTGAATAGTTTTCGGCTCATTCGGAAACGATCATGGAATGCTCTTTCGCCATACACTGGGTTTTCGCAGAAGTAAGCCGCTACTAAACGATTATGAGCACCCAAACGATCCCTATTAATTTGGTTTCGTGAGAGTTTAGGTTGTGACGCTTGATAAGCCTCCCAACATTCTTCTACAAATATCATAAACTCGCTACTAACTTCTTTTTCATCATCCGAAGATGAATCGGCAATAAATAGCTTGTAAGACTTCATTATGTAGATTTGAGAGAATGTGTTTGAATATGTATATAGAGAATGTGTGAAAAAAATAGTTAAATGAGGGTGTTATTTATAATGTGAAGTATTTAAGTTTAAATTTTTATTTTTATTTTTATTATTTATTTATTTATTTATTTTTTTAGTCCCAACGTTCACAAACCAAACGGTAAAAAAAAAATTAAATACACAAACCAACCAAACGATTCATGGTCGTTGGAACGACCCACATCCAAAAAACAAGAGGGATCGATCGACTGGGATTGAAGTCCACAGTAAGGGCGATCGATTGAGATCGACAAATCGATCGATCGTCAATCCCTTACTGTGTTTAGCCTTATGTTCCCGATTCCAAAACGTATCAAAACATATAAATAGATGAGGTGAGTCTCATATGCAAAACAATTTATATAATGAGAATCGATTACCATATCCATTGTTATCGAAAAAGCTTTTTTGTTTCGCTGCTTTCCACTAAGAGTTTATTAGTATAAAACCTTTATTTGTGTCTGTGAAGAAAGAATTAACCTTATTTTACTAACATTACAACAAACGTAGTATATAGAGAGTGTTGCAAACTCTAAGATCGCAAGTAACTAATCTTATATTATTGCGTACTTGTGAACTATGATTTACGTATAAAACCTTTATTCGTCCACACGTCTTACACTTCATTAACAATCCAAAACAGGGGCGGTAAAAAAATTTGAGGGGGCAAATTCAAATTAATAAAGCAGGCATTATATTACTAGTATCACAAACTGAAATGCAGCAAACAGCTACATAGCATCTTTCTTAAATGTGACGGAAAAGTTAAATACCACAAGTGCAATAAAAAAGTGACATATAGTCGTTCTAAATAAAAGTAACATATCATTTCTTTGGCAAAGAGACCACGACGATTCTTCATTGCGTGAAAGTTATTCATAACTACTTCATCGGAAATTCTAACTAACTTGGCTAAGTGGCCACTGCTTCAAATTCTCAAATACACAATCCAATCACAAATTGACACAATTATACAAACATATTAACATAGTATTAAATCAAAGCCATATTTATGTTAAAATTAACAACTACAAAAACAAATATGGAAATTATAAACATTAAAGTTAACAATTTGTAAAATTTACCTTTTTCAGTTAGAGATGCCTTCTTCCAATAATTTTGATCACGTACAATTGTAACCGAATAGTTTTGTTATACATGATAGTCGCTTAAATTTCGTAACCCACCCACACGCGATGTCTAGATTGAAGTCACAAACTGCTCTTTCTTGTCTATATTGTCGCTTCAATTTTTAGGTTGGAATATGAGGGCAAATATTGAATGTTACAAAAATACCTCTAAAAAATATTTTTTGCAAAAAAACCTGACAGGCTTGTGGGGGCAGCGGCCCACACTGCCGCCCCCCCCCCCCCCCCCTGCGGATTGGATAGCACCATATATTTTTAACTTATTTGACAATCGTTAGACTATTCATTGTTGATTTTCAAACGTTTATCGTATCCAACATAATTTGTTTACAAATCTTACTACGTAAGATTTTAAAATTATGTTTTACCGAAACCTCGTGAATTTCACGGTTTTTTTTTTTTTTTTTTTTTTTTTTTTTTTTTTTTTTACTTAAGCTTAGTTTTTGAGATTTGTATTAAAGAAGAGAAAAGAAAAGAGCAGAAGAGAACTAATCTCAGTTTCTTTCCTCCATCTTCTTCCCAGATCTGGGCGGAAGATTGTGGTTCTAAAATAGCCAAATCTTTCTCCCACTTTCTTTTCCTTTCTTCTCTAAAAGATTTCAAGAACACAAAGCTTTTTATGTTTCGTTTCTTTTCTTTTGCTTTCTTCCCCAAATCAAACTGGAGAACACTGCGTTATTGCTAGTATACGAAATGAGAGAGGTTATTAAGACCCCCTTGTTAGGTCACCATAATGTTGTAAACACACAAGTATTTAGAGAGAGAGAGAGAGAGAGAGAGAGAGAGAGAGAGAGAGAGAGAGATGGTATGGAACTCTTATGAAATAAATAAAGAAAGTGTAATTTGCATAAAAGAACCAACACCCTCCTAAAAGGGTTACATGTGTTTATATAGTGCATGGATTAGGGCAACCCCCACATGGACCTTACTAACACTCATTCATAAGCCCATGGGCTTACTACATAAGCCTAGAAATAATAACAAACATATAAGCCATATTTAATAAAGCAACCTATTACAAAACTTAATGGCCGACACTTTGTATTAATTACAAGTAATCCTAACAATCTCCCCCTAAGGGTTGGTCATCAAAGGTTGATTGACGTATTCATTGCTTCATTTGCTTTTGACGTCTCGTGTATCTTTGTTCTTTGTTCTTGTTCTTGTGATTTTATGTCGGTTACGTCTTGTCTTCATCAATGTCTTGTACTCTGTTATATTTACGTCTTTTCCAACATGCTCATACGTCTCCTGACTTTGATTCTTCATTCATGCAAGGTTCTCTTTTCTTGTCATTGATCTTCACCTTTTAAACTTTGTAGATTTCTTTGACTTTGATACTGAATTGTCTTGAACTTTGCTTTTCTTTGAGTTTTGATGAGAACCTGTCTTTCGTGATGTTGTTAGTATGAGCATGTGGATATTGAATGTGAGTTGATGAATCATGATAATAACGATCTCCCTCCAAGGTACATTCATCGGTAGCTTCATGGTAAAGGTTAGTAATAAACACCAATCGATCATTATGGACTTGTCTTAGAGAATTGACCACTACAATTGTTTTACTGATGAATGTCTTGCTTCCATTCACCTTGATCGGGCACATCAGCCGTCTGAATCCCATTAGGGACAATTATCAATACTATGGATAAATTCCAAGTAAAGACCCACGTCTTCAGGACTCGATTCAGGAAAGAAAACTCCTTAGCGGGATTTTCAGCACTTACAGGTTCGGATGTCGAGAGTAATCTCTAGTCCTTATAAAGGTTGTTCCTGAATTGGATACCCTCAAGAAGGCTTACGTAGATATACCGAAGTGTACCAACAATTCAGGTGAGCTGCTAAAGTGTACCGAAGTATCACTTCACGACTGTAGACTGTTTGTTACCATCTCAATGTCGATCGTAGTGACAAGAAAAACATCTCTAAAATCTCTCAAAGTGTTTTGAGTTTATTCAATGAGTTTTGATAACACTTTGAGAGTTTTTTTTCTTTATGAAGATACTCCCCCTTCAGATGTGCTCATGAGTTTTGTGAAGAAAATCTACACATTGAATAGAGGAGTTGATGATTTTTATGAATTGATTGATTATCAGTGGACACGTCCTTTTTGAGACACGCTTACGTCGCTAATTAAAGAGGTCCATTGTCACTTTTTAGGTGACAACTAGCTCTAATAACCAACTTGAAGTTACTACCCGTCCGGGAATGTATCCAAAGAAAATCTCTCGATTTGGTACTTTTTGATTCGTCAATTCATGGGTGATATCTGAGTTAGACTCGATATGGTACATTCTACTTTGACAAATTCCTTTTCGAGACACGCTTACTTTGCTAGTTATAGAGATCCATTGTCAGCTTTTTGGTGACAACTAGTTCTAATAACTAACTTGATGTTATTACCCGTTGAGGAATGAGTCATTTCGTTTAAGAAATATGTTTTCTCGTCAATTCATGGGTTAACTCTGAGTAACACTCAATACGGTACACTCTACTTTGACAAGTCCTGTTCGAGACACGCTTACGTTGTTTAGTGAAAGAGATCCATTGTCAGCTTTTAGGTGACAACTAGCTCTACTAACTAACTTGAAATTAGTACCCGTCGAGGACAAGTCATTTCGATCACTAACATGATTTTACCGTCAATTCGTTGGTTAATTCAGAGTTAAACTCTTGTGAATTTTCTTTTTTTGATCAACTTTGGGATTTTTTTATTCAACCAACATATTTTAATCACTATTCCCCCCTCAAAAATTGCATATTCATGTTGTTTTTTGGAAAACGTTTGATTAAAATATGCGTTCTAAGATTTACGGGAAGAATCTAACAAGAACTTTTCCGTTTGAACAAAGATTGTTTCAGGTACTCCCCTCAACAAGTGAAATAACTTTTAGTGGTTTTGATTTCGAGAGGGAATACTTGTTCTTTTGAGCAGAATTATGAAAAACTTATAAAAAAATTTAATTAAGTCTACTCAAAAGTAAGAAGCTTTCGCTCCTTATATTAGGATTGAGGCACTGATGCGTACCTCAGGGTCCTTTCTTTATAAAGTGCGGGTTGTACACTGTAATGTGTGCACAAACCATAATCTATGCTACAAAAGTTCTACGTAATTACCTATTACATATTATCCAGTCTATAAATTGAGAAAACAAAGAATGTTTATGAAAATTATAAATCTTTTGGTCTTCGGAAGTTGGTGATGTTGTACTTTGCACGTGCTCCAACATAACTCTCTAGCCTCCTTAGCTGTAGACGTCTTCTGAGTACTTGGTTGATATGGTTGATGAAATTCTTGACTTGACGTGCCTCTTGAGAATTCCATCTTTTCTTCTCCAATAACTTTTCCTTTTGATTGTCTTGAAGCCTTGTGTCTAAGCCGTCTCGTACCTCGGTGAGAGTAGCATCACAAAATTTGTGGAGTTCATCAAATGCCATGAAACTGATACAGTTCTCATGATTGAGGTAGGTGAATCCAAATTTTTCTTCTTTCTTTAAAGTGTATTGTGGGACCCCAATAATGGCTGCATGTGTTAAAGTTGGCTACGTGAGATTGAGTTTTGTTTGATAGCTTTCAACTCCTAGCTGAAGATCCTTGACTCGTTCAACGATGATGGCACTACGAATGGTCATTAGGAGAGATGTAATGAAGGAATACTGTTCACTGCGGGAGAGATGAAGTAGTTTTCCTTGAACCTTGAGCAAATACATGTCTTCAATGTCGTTGAGATTTAGGTTCGCATAATTTGCTTCACTGAAGGTGTATTCTTTCTCATCTTCTCTTTTCACCATGATCTTCTTCATGGAGACATACCCATATTCTTTTTCAGTTTCAATTCTTTGGACAAAGATGATTCGTAGATCACTGTAGACTTCTTCACACAGTAACTTTTCCACGTGCTTGCTGTAGTAGTACATACGACGCATTTTGGGCCAGTGATGGATACCAAGGTAGGCATCTTTGTTGCATTTCACAACACTAGAGCAGAATAAACTTGAAGCAGTTTCCTCAATCCTTGGTTGTGGGTACTCAGCGGCAAGGATAAGTGTGATGAAAGTTGCACATTTTCCTGTGGTGTCTCCGTCTCTTAGAAATTCCAAGTCTTTGTTGAAGAAGAACTTGTACAGGATCTTGGGTGGATTACACTTCCGAGTAGAGGTAATGGCTGGGTGTAATCAGTGAAGTAAGGTTTGTTATTATTCATGTTGCCTTCAGGATTGATCCAGTCGATGTTGTTAGACATGGCGCGTGCGATATTCTCCAGATGATATTCAAGCTCGACCCTGCTTGCTGATCGTTCTGTTAGAAGGTTGAGAGCAGTTTCCTTCACGGGCCTTAGCTCCTTCTTTGACAACTTTTGAAAGTTCATTTCGGACTTTAGCCTTTTAGAGAATTGGAGCGTGCTTCCGTCTATTAATTCTGAAGGTTCTCCGGCCTCTGGTTGAGCAGACACCAGTTCATCAAACCACTCATTCCCATCCGTAGTATCATTATCTAGCCATTCAACGACTTTTGGCTATTTTTGCTTCTTAGATTTTGACTTTGTAGTTGTTGCAGCTTTAGGATGTCGTGCGGGTTCCTCTTCATTCTCCTCCTTTGTGAACTCAAAGTGCATTGGTTTGGATTGTTGGAGGTTCTCGATTGGCTTAGATGTAGACTGATGATGAGTTGGTTCTTCATGGGATTTAAATGGTGAAGGCATCAGAGGCTCAACATCGTCGGTTGATTTGATGGTTGATATGGTTTGAGGTTTGGAGGAGGAGGTAGGCTTAGAATTTTTTGTTGTGGTGAGATGTGAAGTAGATCCGCCAACCATCTTTGCACGTTTATCTTGTTGAATTTGATCTTGATCTTCATCATCATGAGGTCGTTTGTTTGAAGCTTCAGTTGTTTTGCATCCCTCACTTCGTTTGTCGATGGCAGCTTTGAGAGACTTGAATATTGCTGTTTCTTCTTCACTCAAACTTTCAAAAGATTCTTCCAGCTTGAAGTACAACTGATCTTGTAGCTCTATGGATGTGAGATTGTCAATCTCATATGGAACGGTTCGAAGAGTCACTGGTGTCGTAGAGAGAATGCTTTTGATTGTTCCTTCTAGTGCGGGTTTAACATACTTTAAAACTTCCTTAGAGACCATTTTGCCCAAGTATTTCTTGAAGTATTTTGAAGTGTACTTGTGGACAGAATCATCCAAGTGTGATTCGATATCCTTCTCAAGAAACTCTTCAATACCCTATTTGGAATGCTGAAACTCTGCCATTTGATCTGAGAGTGTCTTTACGGTTTTGGTGAGGGACTCCACTTGTGCTTGCAAAGTATTATCTTTCTTGATCCTAGCAAGAGCCACGACTTTCTTGATCGTTAACTTTGTATGAGATTCAAGGGTAGAATACTTGGGTTTCTTCACTGATTTTTGTTTGGTTGATGTTGTTGTTGCCGGTGGTGAAGATTGAGTAGAGGATTTTGGGATAGTTGTTTCTTCTTTCTGTCTCTCCTTCTCCAGATCATGAAGTGTTGGAGCCTCGGTGTTGTGGAGATGAAATTGAAGGTTTTCATCAGGGTTATCATTTATGTATGTGTCAGTGTCTTCAAAATCTTTCTTTTGTTATTCTTCAATTTCAACTGCTTCCTTTACTTTAGCCTCATCAGCAGCTTTCTGCAACAACTCCACAACTTTCTTAGCCAACTCTTCAGTTTCATTCAGCTTCCTCAATCTTTCAGCTTCTTCTTATGCTTTTCTAGCATTAATAGCTTCTTTGGCTTCTCTGATCATTCTTTCCTTTTCTTCTTTTTCTTTTGCCAGTTCAGCTGTCGCTTTTTCTACCATTTCATCATCAACCGTGACATTTTCACCCATAACAACATTCTCTTGATCATCTTGTTCTTTAGCTTTCTCATCTTCACCAGTTGTTAACTCTGTCACCGGTTCATTAGAGCTTCCCCCTACGTCTTCAGTTTGCTTTTCACGTCTCTTAATGATTATTTTAGGTCTTCTAGGATCTTTCATAGCAGTGGAAGGTTCAGTGACATCTTCTGGATTTTCATGACTTTGTGAATGAGAAGTTTCTTTAGCACTTTCATGGATTCCACTGTCTGAGTCTTGCTTGTCTGACTCAGTTTCGGATTCGTCAGGGTTAAATGAGGCTTTCGGAGAAGGTTTTGGCGAAAGTTTTTTCTTTGTCACTGACACCGGTACTTGTCTCTTAGATCTAGTTGGTTTTCGTGCCTTTGATGTACTTTCCGAGCTACCTGCCTTTTACCTTTCTGACTTCGTGTCCTCACTCAAGTGGATTGTGTGTCTTCCTCAGTGAATCCAACTGTTCCTTTGATATAAGCCGCATCGTATCTTCGATAATTGGCAGTTTCAGTGATTTCTTCGGGAAGTAGAAAGTCTGGAAGCCTTTTACCTTGTTTCTGTGTGCTAGTGGAAAGAGTCTTCACCATATCAACCTTTAGATCGTCTATGACACTATGAACTTGTTGGGATTAAAAGCCTTCTTATTGGGATTGTTGGGATTCTTGTTGCTGCTGCTCATGTTTGTGTTACTGCTGCTCTTATAAAGTTACAACTGCTTTTGAACTTCAATCAAAATGTGCTAAGTGTTTACAAATGTTAGTAAAAAGTTACTGCTGCTCAGACAAAGTTACTACTGCTAGTACAAAAGTTAAGACTGGTGCAAAGTTACAACTGCTGGTGCAAATGTTAAGACTGCTAGTGTAACTTAGTGCTGCTCAAGGTTACTGCTGCTTATAGGATATGTATTTGATATGTATAGATAATAATTGATATATTTGTATCTTTATAGAAGATTTGATATACTTAGGAAAGGATTGTAAGCCGTATAGGACTCCTTGGTGTATAAAAGGAGGTCCTAGGGCATAGAGTGATACACACGAATTATACATAGATATTTACACAAAGTCGTATAATTCTTATAGCTTCAAGGTTTTGTAACCCTAATACTGTTAGAGTATTCGTATTATTCTTAATAATATTGGAGCTTGATTGTTTGTTATTCATTGTTCACTGTTCCATTAAAATTCTTCTTAATATTAAAATTAGATTTCGCATAATCTTTAATACATTCATACACAGTTTCTACCATAGTTGTGTTAGATTTATCTAATATAACTAAACCTTAAACAAGCTTAAAGAATTCGATCTAAGTTCAACTGGGATTCAACAAGTGGTATCAGAGCTTGTTGAGAAGCTGTGATCAAGAAGAATCCGTCTGTATACACAAGATCTTGCTAGAAGATATGGATCAAGAGTCTGCACACATGGTGGCTGCATCCAAAGTTCCCATGCTCAAACCTGGTGAGTTTGAGATATGGAGGATGAGGATTGAACAATACATCCAAATGATAGACTATTCACTATGGGAAGTCATAGAGAATTGTAACACCTTGCCAAAATCAAGAATTGTGGAAGGTTTTGTGACTGAGTTGCCTATTTCAACTTCTGAAGATAAGGCTCAGAGAAGACTAGAGGTGAAAGCTAGAAGTACTTTAATGATGGGCATTCCCAATGAACATCAGTTAAAGTTTAACTCCATAAAAGATGCTAAGTTGCTGCTGGAAGCTGTAGAAAGAGATTTGGTGGGAATGATGCTATAAGAAAGACTAAGAAGAATCTCTTAAAGCAGCAATATGAAAACTTCTCTGCTCCAAGCTCCGAGATGCTTGATCAAACTTTTGACAGGCTTCAAAAGCTTATGAGTTAGTTGGAGCTTTTGCGTGTAAAGCTTTCACAAGAAGATGTTAATCAAAAGTTATTAAGAAGTTTGTCACCTGAATGGAACACACATGCTGTTGTGTGGAGGAATAAAGCTGATCTGGATACTATGAGCATGGATAATCTGTATAACAATCTCAAGGTGTATGAACCAGAAGTTAAAGGGATGTCTAACTCAAGTTCAAGCACACAAAACATGGCTATTGTGTCCTCTTCAAATAACAACTCTAGCAGTACTGATGGAGAAGTTAATACTGCTCATGGAGTTTCTACTGCTAGCACTAAAGTTAATGCTGCTAACTCTACTAATATTGATAACTTGAGTGATGCTGTTATTTGTGCATTCTTTGCTAGTCAACCTAATAGTCCTCAACTTTTACATGAGGACTTGCAACAAATCCATCCAGATGACATTGAAGAGATGGATTTGAGATGGCAAATGGCCATGTTGACTATGAGGGCGAGAAGGTTCTTGAAGAATACAGGAAGGAAGCTAACTGTCAATGGCAATGAGAACATTGGTTTTGATAAGTCCAAAGTGGAGTTCTACAACTGCCACAAGAGGGGACATTTTGCTAGGGAGTGCAGAGCTCCAAGAAATCAAGACTACAAGAACAAGGAAAGCTAAAGAAGGAGTGTGCCTGTGGAAACATCTACTTCCACAGCTTTGGTGTCATGTGATGGTCTTGGTGGTTATGATTGGAGTGATCAGGCAGAGGAAGGACCTAATTATGCACTCATGGCTTACTCATCTTCAAGTTCTAACTCAGAGGTATCCAATGATTTTGTTTGTTCAAAATCTTGCTTGGAAACTGTTGAATCTCAAAATGATAAACTATTAAAAGATTTAAAGAAATCTGAGTTAATGGTTCTAGGTTATAAGACAGGTTTAGAGTCAGTGGAAGAAAAGCTTGAATTTTATAAAACAAATGAGTCTATTTATGAAGAAAAGATTAAGGGCTTAAACTTTGAAATTCACTGTGGAGAAATAACTATTAGAGAGCTTAGGAAGAAGCTTGAAATAGTTCAAAAGGAAAAAGATAGCATTCAGCTTAATGTAAATAAATTTTAACATGCATCTAAAAAGTGTAAACAAGCTCATAGAGTGTCAGATAGTTGACAATTTCAAGAAAGGTGTAGGCTATAATACAATTTCACCTCCCTTAACAGGAAAATTTATGCCTCCAACACCTGACTTGTCTTTTAGTGGTTTAGATGAGTTTGTTAATGAGCATGTAGTTGAGAAAAGTAAAGCTAAGTCTTGTGAAAAAGAGTCTAAGGTAGATAGGAAGAATGATGATGCCCCAATTATTGAAGACTGGGTGTCAGATGATGAGGAAAATGATGTGTCTCAACCTGAAACTGAAAAGAAAATAGTTAGGCATAGTATTGCAAAGATAAAGTTTGTCAAACCTAAACAACAAGGAAAAACTGCTAGAAATACTGTTAAACATGTTGAGCAACCTAGACAAAACACTCACAGTCCAAGAGGCAATTAAAGAATTTGGAACAATATGATGTCTCAAAAACTAAGAAGTAATTTTGAGATGTATAATATGGCTTGTTATGTGTGTGAAAGTTTTGATCATTTGCAGGTTGATTGCAATTACCATCAGAGACAGTTTCACAATCAAAGGATGGTAAAACCTGTTTGGAACAATGCTCAAAGGGTGAATCATCAAAACTTTGCTAAAAAGACTCACCCCTGTGCTAAAAAGAACATGGTTCCAAGAGCAGTACTAATGAAGTCTGGCTTAGTATCAATTAATACTGCTAGACAAAATATTTCAAAAACATCAGTATTGGTTAATACTGCTAGACAAGTTAATGCTGCTCACTCAAAAACAAAAGTGAATGCTGCTAAATCAATGTCATATCTTTCTAAAATAAGACATTCAACTGATAAGAGGCCCATTCAAAAGAACACAACATTTAATACTGCTAGGCCAAAAGCAGTAGTTAAAACTGCTAGGCCAAAAGCAGTAGTTAATGCTGTTAAGGGAAATAATGTTAATGTTGTTAAGGCCTCAGCTTGTTGGGTTTGGAAACCAAAGATTAAAGTTTTAGACCATGTTTCTAAACACAACAGTGCATCAATCACCCTGAAAAAGTTTGATTATGTTGATGCACAAGGCAGATCCAAGTCAGTGATGGCTTGGGTTCCCAAAAGAAACTGATTTTCTTACCCAATGTGCAGGGCAATGCACAAATGGATTTACAGGATCAAGGAGTGATTGATAGTGGATGCTCAAGGCACATGACAGGGAACATGTCCTATCTTACAGACTATGAAGAGATTGATGGAGGATATGTTGCTTTTGGAGGGAACCCCAAAGGAGGAAAAATCACAGGGAAAGGTACCATTAAAACTGGTATTTAGATTTTGAAAATGTGTATTTTGTGAGAGAGTTAAAGTTTAATCTCTTTAGTGTCTCACAAATGTGTGACAAAAAGAATAGTGTTCTTTTTAATGACACTAAATATATTGTTTTATCTCCAAACTTTAAGTTAATTGATGAAAGTCAAGTTTTACTTAGAGTTCTTAGAAAGAAAAATATGTATAGTGTTGATTTAAAGAACATAGTTCCTAAAGGAGGTTTAACTTGCCTTTTTTGCAAAGACCACATCTGATGAATCTAAACTTTGGCATAGAAGGCTAGGTCACTTAAATTTTAAAACTATGAATAAATTGGTTAAGGGAAATCTTGTAAGAGGTTTACCTTCCAAACTTTTTGAAAATGATCAAACCTGTGTTGCTTGTCAAAAGGGAAAGCAGCACAGTGCCTCTTGTAAGTCCAAAACAGAGAACTCAATCAGACTTCCTTTACATATGTTGCATATGGATTTGTTTGGTCCAACATTTGTAAAAAGTATTATGAAGAAAATGTATTGCCTAGTTGTCACAGATGATTTCAGTAGGTTTACATGGGTTTTCTTTTTAGCTACTAAGGATGAAACTAGTGGCATTCTTAAGTCCTTTATAACTACAATAGAAAATCTAGTAGATCACAAGGTTAAGGTGATTAGATGTGATAATGGGACTGAGTTCAAAAATAGAGAGATGAATCAGTTTTGTGAAATGAAGGGTATTTTGAGACAATATAGTGTAGCTAGAACTCCTCAACAAAATGGAGTTGCTGAGAGGAGAAATAGGACACTAATTGAGGCTGCTAGGACTATGCTAGCTGATTAAAAGTTGCCAACTACTTTTTAGGCAGAAGCAGTTAGTACTGCTTGCTATGTGCAAAATAGAGTGTTAGTAGTTAAGCCTCATAACACGACCCCATATGAACTTTTTCATGGTAGAACAGCAACTTTAAGTTTTATGAGACCATTTGGGTGTCCTGTTACCATTCTCAATACCATAGATCACTTAGGTAAATTCGATGGTAAGGCTAGTGAAGGTTTCTTTGTTGGATACTCTTTGAATAGTAAAGCCTTTAGAGTATTTGTTGATGCAAATAATGTTCTAAAAACGTTATTTATATCTTTCGATTACTTCACGTTTTGAGGATGACAAAATGTGTAATCACGATACGTTAAAATCAACGTAAACAAGTCTTTAATCGGAAGATCCCGTTTCTACGCAAATCACTCTAGAACAAAGTTACAACTTGAACTAGTGATCAAAAAAGTGAATTTATGTTTTGAGAATTCACATTTTAAATGGGACAAAACATTTTTTCAAAAATACACATGACAAATTATTTTTGAAATATGAAGAAATGTTTTAATGGAAAAATAAGTTTGAAAATCACAACAACTATTTTCCCCCCCAAAATCAGCTCCAACCTTCCCCAAATAAGTTTTCACCAGAAAAGATAAAATTTGGAGCGTCCTAGTCTACGACAGCTCCACGGTTCCGTTAAATTTAATGGAGCCGTGGGTAATTTAACGGAGCCGTCCGTACAAAATTTTATGTAACGTTCAGATTTTCTTTGCCTATAAATACCAACCCCTTTCACAGTTTTTAGGCATCCTTACACACACAAAACTTTCAGAGTTGAATACTCTCTTCACACTTTCTTTCTTAGATCATTTAGGTTAGTTTTTCTTTTGTTCAAGAGTGATCCAATCATCCTTCAAGTGATCCTCTTCATTCCTCTTCACTTGCAAGAGAAGAACACAAGTATCCAAGTTGATACAAGGTGTTATCATTCCTCTTCATTATCAAGAGAAGAACACAAGTGTCCAAGTTGATACAAGGTGTTATCATTCCTCTTCATTAGCAAGAGAAGAACTCAAGGTATTCAAGAAAATACTAGAGTTGTAGTTGTTAGGTTTTGTAACACTTGTTACATCCTTGATTGTATCTTAGCATACATCAAGATTATCTTTCTTTTGTGAGAGTGTGAGTGAAGATCATTGTGATCTTAAGAGATAGTGAAGATCTCTTAAAGCCATCGGGCTTGTGTGTGAGTGATCAAAGGATCTAGAGTAGTTAGATTAAATAGAGTGAAGTGAGAGTTGATCTTTGTGATCGTGTTGAGATCGTGGTGATCTCTTGTAGCCACTGGGCTTGAGTGTTTGGTCACGTGGACCTTGGTAGATTGGTGCTAGCTAAGATTAGCACTCGACATTTAGCTTAGTGTCGGTAATAGGATAAGCGACGTGTACGGTTTTCTTCGCCTGAAGGGAGGTTGTTGACATAGTGCTTGAAACTCTCGAGTGTGGTACTCGGGGAGTGGAGTAGGGCGAAGAAGAGCTTCGTAGCTGAACCACTATAAATCCTTTGTCTCGGTTTGATCTTTCCAACTCTACTCTTTACTTTCATTATTTTGTATTTGTTAGTTTAGTGTGTAGTTCATATTGGTGTTGATTGATTACACATAGAGTTCGAATCAAAGTTTCCAATAGCCAACTTTTAAAACAAGATTTTTAAAAGAATTTTAAACCGGTAAACTATTCAACCCCCTTCTAGTTTCCCACAATTGGTATCAGAAGCCACGTCAGTCAAGTTTTTAAAGTATATTGTATTTTAAAACTTGAATCGATCAATGAATTCCGACAAATATCTAGAAGGGAAATCTATGCAAAGACCACCACTTTTCGAAACCGATTGTTTTATTTATTGGAAAACAAGATTCGAAACGTATGTGAAATCAAAAGACATTGATCTTTGGCATGTTATTACCGAGGGTGACTTTCAACCTATTCAAATGAATCTGGAAACTAAAAATGATGAAATAGTTTCTTATGATAAACAAAGTGATGAACTTAAAAGAAAGTTAGCCAAAAACAATGAGGCTAAAATGATGATTTATAATGCTTTGCCTAAAAAGGAATTTGAAAGAATTTTTATGTGTAATACGGCAAAAGATATTTGGAAAACTTTGTTAGTCACTCACCAAGGTAATAACCAAGTTAAAGAGAACAAGATAGATCTTCTTGTTCAACAATATGAACAATTTTCCATTACGGAAGATGAATCTATAGATAATGCTTTTGCTAGATTCAATACTATTATTACTAGTCTTAAAGCTCTTGATGAAGGTTAGTCTAGCAAGAATTATGTTAGGAAGTTCCTTAGGGCTCTACATCCTAAATGGAGAGCAAAGGTTACCGCCATTGAAGAGTCAAAGGACTTGGCGATGTTGTCACTCAATGAACTTATAGGAAACTTGAAAGTTCACGAGATGATAATTAAGAAAGACTCCGATATAGTCAAAGGCAAAAGTGAGAGAGTTAGATCTCTAGCGTTGAAAGCCAAGAAGGAGTCTAGTGACGAGGAATGCTCGAGTTCCAATAGTGAAGATGAGGAATATGCATTAGCGGTTAGGGATTTTAAAAAGTTCTTTAGAAGAAGAGGTAGGTTTGTCCGGCAACCTCGTGATGAGAAGAAGACATCACAAAAGAACCATGCTGAAAAGAAAGGGACAAGTGATAGGAAATGCTTGAGATGCGGAGATCCTAATCACCTCATAGGAGAGTGTCCCAAGCCACCGAAAGTCAACAACCAACAAGCTCTCATAGGAGGCTCCTGGAGTGATAGCGGTGATGATGAAGAAAAGAAGCCCAAGGACGAAACATGTCTAATGGCTCATGCTTCTAATGAGGTACGTTACGACTACCCTAATTTCATAGATGACAACTCGTCAATAGATGACAACATACTACATGACGAACATAATAATCTATGCAAAATTGTTTCAAAAATGTTAAGTAGAAACAAATCACTAAAGTCAAAATTGCATGAACTCGAAGTGAAAATTTTAGAACTAAAGGATCAAGTCAAAGGAATTGAAAGAAACAAAGAAATAGACGTGGGATGTGAGTCATGCATAAATCTTCGATTAGAAAATGAAAAACTTAAGGAAAATGCAATTAGGATAACTAGGTTCAAAAAGAATACAGAAAATGTTTCGACAGATAAAACAAATCGTGTAAAATCTGTCAAACCTACTGATTCTGTCAAATCCTAAGACGGCACCACTAAAGGTACCAACGGTACCATTAAAATTAATGGAACCGTGGTACCGTCTGGTACTGGGGACAGAACTGAGTCGAATCTCAAAAACAAATCAAGTCCTAAACCAACTCACATAGTTGTTAATGGCACAAAGGTCTCAATTGCTAGTATAGAGGAAGTTAAGAGATTTTACAAACCCATGTCAAAACCCAAACCTGGATTTGTAAAACCTAACACAAGGCCTAAGACTCCTCCACCTAGAAAAACAAACACTCCCAAACCTCGGTCAAGAACTCCTCTACCGAGACATAACTCTAGAAGACAAAGTTTTCCAAGTAACTATCCCGTAACTTGGAATGACTGTCAACTGCAAAGTTACTTGCCATGGGAAATTTGTCCTCCATTCCAACATCTTAACCACATGCAAGAAATGCATGGGATGTTTAATGCTAACCACTTTGGACCCATGAGATATTGGGGACCAAATGTTTGAATGTTTGTCTTATGCAATAGATATGCTTGGGAATTGACTTGGAGCTTGACGAATGGGTCAAGGATAGTGGATGCACTAACCACATGACGGGCAACCGAAGTTTATTCTCATCATACAAGGCATACAACGGAGGTAATGTCACTTTCGGTAGCAAAATTAAGGGCAACATTATAGGCAAAGGTACGATTACTCAAGACTCTCTTATTATTAGAAATGTTGAGCACGTAGATAACTTAGGTTTTAACTTACTTAGCATTAGTCAAATGGTAGATAATAAGTGTAGAGTCATATTCTCTGAAGAGGGTAGTGAGATTATTAAGAATGGGAAAATCATAGGCAGAGGAGTTAGGAAAAACGGCTTATTTGTCATGAAGATAGGAAATAAGCCTGAAGATAAGATTTGTCTAGCAACTATAGATGATCATACCACCCTGTGGCATAGGAGACTAGGTCATGCCAATATGCGTCTTATACAATCATTGGCATCTAAGGAACTAGTTAGAAACCTACCTAAGATTAAGTTCGACACACACTTTTGTGACGCTTGTAAAGTTGGAAAACAAGCTCATTCTAGTCACAAAGCTAAGAATATGGTCTCGACCTCTAGATGCCTAGAACTACTTCACATGGACTTATTCGGTCCATCCGCCGTACGGAGCTACGGAGGAAATCTCTACACCTTAGTAATAGTTGATGACTACTCTAGGTATACTTGGACTAGATTTCTTAAGAATAAGACACAAGCCTTTGAGGAATTTGAAATCTTTAGTAAGAAAGTCCAAAATCAACTAGGATGTACAATAGTTTCTATTAGGACGGATCATGGTCGGGAATTTGATAATGAAGTGCAATTTGGAGTATATTGTGATGCTAATGGTATTACTCACAATTTCTCGGCTCCACGCACTCCTCAATCAAATGGGGTAGTTGAGCGGAAAAATCGTACTCTACAAGAAATGAGTAGAACGATGTTGAATGAACAATCAATTCCGCAAAAGTTTTGGTGTAATGCGGTGGACACCTCAACTTACATTCTAAATAGGATTCTAATTAGACCTATCCTAGGAAAAACCCCATATGAAATCATGAAAGGAAGAAAACCTTCTCTTGATTACTTTAGAGTGTTTGGAAGCAAATGCTTCATACTAAACACTAAAGATTACCTCACCAAGTTTGACCCAAAGTCTTACGAAGGTGTATTCCTAGGTTACTCCCAAAATAGTAAAGCCTACATTGTCCTAAATAGAGAAACCTCGAAAGTCGAAGAATCACTCAACGTGACATTCGATGAAAGTCCTCCACAATCTAAGAAATCACCATTGGTTGATGATGACTTATATGAGGATGAAGCCATTAAGGTTAATGGCAAGAAAACCCTAGAAGATGACATTGAGGATGAAATAGTTGAAGTTGACGAAATTGTCAACATTAAGGAATCCAAAAACCATCCTATTGAAAATGTCATAGGTAACCTAAACCAAAGAACCTTTAGGTCACAAGCACAAAACAAAAGTAACTTCTTTTGTTTCATATCAACCGTAGAACCTAAGAATGTTGGTAAAGCAATTAAGGATGAAAGTTGGATAGTTGCCATGCAGGAGGAACTAAATCAATTCACCGCAAACCAAGTTTGGGATTTAGTACCTCTTCCTAGAAATCAAACAATCATAGGAACTAAATGGGTGTTTAGAAACAAACTCGACGAAAATGGCGTTGTAGTTAGGAATAAGGCAAGGTTGGTAGCACAAGGCTACAACCAACAAGAGGGAATAGATTATGATGAAACCTATGCACCCGTAGCTAGATTAGAATCAATTAGAATACTCCTTGCCTATGCATGTGCCTTAGACTTTAAGCTATACCAAATGGACGTGAAGAGTGCGTTCCTTAATGGTTATATCAACGAGGAGGTGTATGTTGCGCAACCTCTGGGATTCGTTGATTTCGAATGTCCGAATCATGTTTATAAACTCAAGAAAGCACTCTATGGTCTTAAACAAGCTCCTAAAGCTTGGTATGATAGACTAAAAGCCTTCTTAATTGAACATGAATATACCATGGGAAAGGTTGATAACACACTCTTCACAAAGAAAAGAAATTCACATCTCATCATTGTTCAAATATATGTCGACGACATTATATTCGGATCAACTTGTCAAGAAATGTGCGATGATTTCTCAAAAATCATGCACGACGAGTTTGAGATGAGCATGATGGGTGAATTAAATTTCTTCCTTGGTTTACAAATTAAACAAATGGAAGATGGCATCTTCTTTAATCAAGCTAAGTATAGTAAAGAGATGCTTAAGAAGTTCAGTTTAGAAGAGTCTAAGCCCATGAAAACTCCCATGTCCACGGAAATAAAACTCACGAAAGATGAAGAAGGTGAGTCCGTGGATAGCACTAAGTATAGAGGTATGATAGGAAGTTTACTATACCTCACGGCAAGTAGGCCCGAAATCATGTTTAGTGTCTGCCTTTGTGCTCACTTCCAAGAGGATCCCAAAACCTCTCACCTTGAAGCGGTTAAGCGTATCTTCCGATACATTAAAGGCACTATACACTTGGGATTATTTTATCCCAAGGGGACCGGTGTAGAAACTGTTGTCTATGCCGACTCTGATCATGCGGGAGATTATGTGGATCGAAAAAGTACGAGTGGCATTTGTACCTTCATGGGTTGTTGCATAACTTCTTGGTTCTCCAAGAAACAAACGGCTCTTACTATCTCCACGACCGAAGCCGAGTACGTAAGCGCCGGAAAGGCATGTCAACAAGCACTATGGATGAAACAAGCCCTTATTGACTATGACATCCATCTAGATGATGTCCCCATTATGTGTGATAATAAAGGTGCTGTTGACTTGAGCAAAAACCCCATTCAACACTCCCGTACCAAACACATCGAAATTCGCCACCACTTCCTTCGTGATAATGTTCAGAAAGGAAACATTTCCATTGAGAAAGTTCCTTCCCAGGACAATATCGCAGACATCCTAACCAAACCTCTCAAACGAGAATCCTTTAACTATATCCGTCTAGGTCTAGGAATGATGGAACATATTCCATGAGTCTCATGACTCTTGAAGTCAACTCGTGAGTCTCGTGTAGTTTAGTTTAGGTCTCCCTAGTCAAAAGAATTTGTTAGGTACAAATCCTATCCTCGTGACAATAGGTCTCACTAAAACAGCGAGACTTGTTCGTCAAAAATCAAAATGGGACAGAAAACAGTCCCAGCAGATCACGGCTCCACTAAATGTGGCATGGCACCATTAAATTTAACGGTACCGTGGAACCGTGTATCTGGAACATCACATATTTCAGTTTCTCTTTTCCCACATCACTTATTTCAACCATCCTCAACCTCTGCAACTGCTGTTGTAACCTAACCTCACAACCCAAAATTCCACTAAAACCTCTTCAAGATCATATTTAAGACATTGATTTTCAAGATTATTAATCATCTCTAAGGTTTCAACATTAATTGTAAGTTACCTTACTCTAATTTTCTTAATTTTGAGTCTAGGGTTTGTTCATTGATTAAAAATGAATTGGGGCTTTTCAATTTCCCTTAATAAACTTTCAAATTGAAGTCACCAAAAACTCCAATTCCATTATTTTTCAAAATTTCACGAAATTAGGACCATGAAATACTTTTCGTGCATTGTTGATGCAAACTAAAAACATCTTCTCATGCATACATGATCTCACGAATATTGATCGAATTACATAATCAATATGTATTTTTCGACATACTTGTTTGAGCAAAAGTAAAATTAGGAGTGTTAGGGTCATCTCATTATTTTCTTTTGAGTCGAGATTACCGCAACTCCACATAGTTTGCATATAGGCACACACACTAGGCATGTGCATAATGCAACTATTCTTCACTCTAATTTTTCCTTAAATTTTTTTTAGGAAACAAAAATGTCTCATGAATATGATTTTGATCATCTCCTAACCGATACCTACACACCCGAAATTTCATATGAACCCACTACACCCGGTAACCACATTCGTGCCTATGTCAATCTCGAAACCCGACGGTTTCAGGAAGGTCGTTTCGTTGATCCCTCCCTAATTTACCATCGGGACATCAACACTTCCTTTAGAGCTATAGGATTCGATTGTCTACTCCACATTAACGAGCACATTTGTCCTCATTTTGTGTTGGAGTTCTTTCGACAAGTTGAACTCGTACGTAACGAGGATCAATCCTTGTCACTTTGGTTTTAGATCCAAAACTTCAAATTCGTCCTAACTTTTGAGCAATTTGCTCAGATCCTTCGAATACCCAATCATGGGAAATGTGCCTATACTGAAGATTGGTGTCTTGAGTCTCTCTTTCACTATCGTGAGGAGAATAGTCCGTACTGTTCGTACATACCCTCTCCAACCGAACTAACCAAACTCATCCGTACTTATAAGTACCCCTCTTACCCTAATCCAACGAAAATTCGTTTGGAAGAGGTTCGTCATGAACTACTTTCTTGGGCAGTCATCCTGCGAGAAAATGTTCTAAGTCTCACAGGAAATCGTGAGCAACTCCCGGCGTGTTGTGCTCATATGATTTACTGTCTCCTAACCCAACAACCATACAACCTCGCTTACTTCTTCGCTAAGCGAATTGTCCATCTCAAGGGTAACAAGAATAAATTGATACCCTATGGGATGTTCCTAACCCGTCTCTATCACCATTTCATGAACCTACACCCTTACCTTAACGGTCCTCAATACTCCCTTGTCAAACCCATCATGCAACCCATAAACGAGTCACATGTCTCATCAATCCTCATTTCCGAATCCTCCACCCATTATGCACCCTTTGATGATCCAAATCATGAAAATGAGACTCATGCTCAAGACAAGAGTATGCCAAGAATGGGGGAATGCTCAAGTCATAAGTCTTGAAGAAATCTATGTTTCTTATTAAGATTTATCTATGAATAAATACTAATGGATTTATTGCATGCTTAACTATCTCCTTGCCTAATCAATCTATGTGATATTTGGATGATAGCCTATTTTGTCCCTTCTTATTGCATGCTTATAATTATCCTAGGAAACTACATGATAGTCTTTATGTGCTAGTTGTAGCTTAAATGGGACACTTTAGGAAAACAAGTACCTAGTGAGTTGAGGCACTATCATTTCCAGGAATTAGTTCCCCTAGAAAACATCCCCCTAGCTGCCCAGAACTAGCCTGCACAGAAATCTTCTTGCAAACAGTGGCACGGTACCATTAAATATGGACGGTACCGTTAAATTTAACGGTACCGTGGGTCATTTAAAGGAACCGTACCCCTGTTTGACGGATTTTTACTGTTTCTACCAAAAACCCTACACCCCTAACCTCAAACCTGCAAATTTTTGCAAACCTAACACACCCTAGGATTCCCTTCCTACACCATAGGACACCCCTATTACCTTTAATTCAAATTTCACCCATACTCCCTATATAAAGCCTCACCTTGCAAGATTATCTTGCACTTCATCTTCAACCTCCCATCACAAACATCCATGGCTTCCAACCAAGGATCCACCTCTCACATTTCCAAGAAACCTAGAATCACCGTAAAACCACCTTCCAAACCACTCTTTGTAGATCTTACAAAAGATGATGAAGCAATGACACCACCTTCCCAAGCCACTCCATACTCACCATCACCACCTTATGCACCCTCTAAAACATCCTCTACCTACACAACATCTTCATCATCCTTCTACACTACATCATCAATGGAGTACACACCATCCCCCTTAACTCCATTGGATAATGCCATGCCAATTTCACCTCCAACAAACCTACCACAATCACCATCTCCTATCATGGCACAACCCAATCAACCACATCCCTTTGATTTACATAGTGCTAATTGCCTATGTTGTCTCCATAACCGTAACCTCATCTACTTCTTAAGAGACGAGATTCATTTCATGTTCTACTTTATAGAACATCTCTTGACACCACCACCACCCCAAATGGGGCCCCAATCTTCACCACCTCCTAACCCCAATATGTCTTTAGGAGCCCTCTTGGAAATGAAACATGCCTCTAGTCATTAGGGATTTATGCTTATCATTGTCTCTTTTATGTTTCCATGAAGTCATATCCATGTATGACATTTATTTTCTTTTAATGAATGAATGGGCTCTTATGAGGGTTGTTCATTATCATTTTTAGCTCTTAGCTACTTTTCTTCTTGTGTGGTTGGATATTTGTCATAATGTGCTACTTGTTACATATTATATATGTATCTTCTAACTTTGTTTTGTAGCAAGAACCATTGCTCGATTCCTTTGTGTTCTCCAAATGAGGGGGAGTACACATCAAGGGGGAGCCTTTGTCACCTTTTTGATTAGACAAAAAGGGGGAGAAATGGAAGTAAACTCACTAAAAACTTGTTAACACTAATTTTAACCTAACATGAGTTTATATTTTGTCATCATCAAAAAGGGGGAGATTGTTGATGCAAATAATGTTCTAAAAATGTTATTTATATCTTTCGATTACTTCACGTTTTGAGGATGACAAAATGTGAAATCACGATACGTTAAAATCAACGTAAACAAGTCTTTAATCGGAAGATCCCGTTTCTACGCAAATCACTCTAGAACAAAGTTACAACTTGAACTAGTGATCAAAGAAGTGAATTTATGTTTTGAGAATTCACATTTTAAATGGGACAAAACATTTTTTCAAAAATACACAAGACAAATTATTTTTGAAATATTAAGAAATGTTTTAATGGAAAAATAAGTTTGAAAATCACAACAGCTATTTTCCCCCCAAAATCAGCTCCAACCTTCCCCAAATAAGTTTTCACCAGAAAAGACAAAATTTGGAGCGTCCTAGTCTACGACGGCTCCACGGTTTCGTTAAATTTAATGGAGCCATGGGGTATTTAACGGAGCCGTCCGTAAAAAAATTTCTGTAACGATCAGATTTTCTTTGCCTATAAATACCAACCCCTTTCACAGTTTTTAGGCATCCTTACACACATAAAACTTTCTGAGTTGAATACTCTCTTCACACTTTCTTTCTTAGATCATTTAGGTTAGTTTTTCTTTTGTTCAAGAGTGATCCAATCATCCTTCAAGTGATCCTCTTCATTCCTCTTCACTTGCAAGAGAAGAACACAAGTATCCAAGTTGATACAAGGTGTTATCATTCCTCTTCATTATCAAGAGAAGAACACAAGTGTCCAAGTTGATACAAGGTGTTATCATTCCTCTTCATTAGCAAGAAAAGAACTCAAGGTATTCAAGAAAATACTAGAGTTGTAGTTGTTAGGTTTTGTAACACTTGTTACATCCTTGATTGTATCTTAGCATACATCAAGATTATCTTTCTTTTGTGAGAGTGTAAGTGAAGATCATTGTGATCTTAAGAGATAGTGAAGATCTCTTAAAGCCATCGGGCTTGTGTGTGAGTGATCAAAGGATCTAGAGTAGTTAGATTAAATAGAGTGAAGTGAGAGTTGATCTTTGTGATCGTGTTGAGATCGTGGTGATCTCTTGTAGCCACTGGGCTTGAGTGTTTGGTCACGTGGACCTTGGTAGATTGGTGCTAGCTAAGATTAGCACTCGACATTTAACTTAGTGTCGGTAATAGGATAAGCGACGTGTATGGTTTTCTTCGCCTGAAGGGAGGTTGTTGACATAGTGCTTGAAACTCTCAAGTGTGGTACTCGGGGAGTGGAGTAGGGCGAAGAAGAGCTTCGTAGCCGAACCACTATAAATCCTTTGTCTCGGTTTGATCTTTCCAACTCTACTCTTTACTTTCATTATTTTGTATTTGTTAGTTTAGTGTGTAGTTCATATTGGTGTTGATTGATTACACATAGAGTTCGAATCAAAGTTTCCAATAGCCAACTTTTAAAACAAGATTTTTAAAAGAATTTTAAACCGGTAAACTATTCAACCCCCCTTCTAGTTTCCTACAATATTCAATAGTAGAACAAGGATAGTGGAAGAGAACTTGCATATTAGGTTCAGTGAGAGTACACCTAATGTTGTAAGTAGTGGATCAGATTGGCTATTTGATATTGATAAACTAACAAGAACAATGAATTATGAGCCAGTTGTTACAGGTACACAGTCTAATGGTTTTGCAGGTACAAAAGCAAGTGATAATACAGGTCAAGCTAGAAAGAAGACAAAACCTGTCAAAGATTACATTTTGCTACCATTATTGACTGCTGATCCACCATTCTCCCAAGTTCCAAAGAGTTCTCAAGAAGATGAATTCAAACCTTCAAGTGATAATGAAGATTCAAGTGATGATGAAAAGAAGGTTAATGAAGATCCAAGAAAAGAAAGTGAATGTGATTATCAAGAGAAGAAAGATAAGGTTAACATCACTAATGATGTTAATACTGCTAGTGATGGAAACAACACTAACAATGTTAATACTGTTAGTTCAACTATTAAAGCTGCTGGCATAGAAGTTAATGTTGTTGATCCAACAATATGCATTGAACTTCCATTTGATCCACAAATGCCTGCTTTGGAAGAAACTAGCATATTTGACTACTCAAGTGCTGATGAAGATGATGCTAAAGTGGCTGACCTGAACAATTTGGCACAATCCAAGTCAGTCCTACTCTAACTACAAGAATTCATAAATATCATCCTCTTGATCAAGTGATTGGAGATGTGCAATCAGCTACACAAACAAGAAATATGTCAATGAATTTGAAGGAACATGGGTTTGTTAGTACTCTTCAACAAAGAACAAACCATCAAGACCTTCAAAATTGCTTGTTTGCTTGCTTTTTATCACAAGCAGAACCCAAAAAGGAAATTCAAGCATTGAAGGATTCAAGTTGGATAGAGGCTATGCAGGAAGAGCTTCTACAATTCAAGTTACAAGAAGTTTGGACTTTGGTGGAGTTACCTAATGGAAAAAGGGCTATAGGCACTAAATGGGTTTTAAGGAATAAAAATGATTAAAGGGGAATTGTGATAAGAAATAAAGCAAGATTGGTTACTCAAGGGTACACATAAGAAGAAGGGATTACCTATTATAAAGTCTTTGCCCCTGTTGAAAGAATTGAAGCAATTAGGCTATTCTTAGCTTATGCTTCATTTAAAGACTTTGTGGTGTATCAAATGGATGTCAAGAGTGCTTTTCTCTATGGGAAGATTAAAGAAGAGGTGTATGTATGTCAACCACCAGGATTTGAAGATCCAGACTTTCCTGATAAAGTATACAAGGTTGAAAAAGCACTGTATGGACTACATCAAGCCCCTAGAGCTTGGTATGAAACCTTGTCAACATATCTGTTGGACAATGGGTTTCAAAAAGGAAAGATTTACAAAACCTTATTCATCAAAAGGCACAAAGGTGATATTTTGCTGGTCCAAGTTTATGTGGATGATATCATCTTTGGTTCAACAAAGAAGGAGCTATGCATTGCATTTGAGAAGTTGATGCATGAGAAATTTCAGATGAGTTATATGGGAGAACTTACATTCTTCTTGGGATTACAAGTGAATCAGAAGAAGGATGACATATTTATTAGTCAATATAAATATGTTACTGAAATTTAAAAGAAATTTGGTGAAGAAGCGGATGTTCATCTATATAGGTCAATGATTGGTTCATTAATGTACCTTACATCTTCAAGACCTGATATCATGTTTGTAGTGTGTGCCTGTGCTAGATACCAAGTCAATCCAAAGGCTTCACATCTTCATGCTGTGAAAAGGATTTTTAGGTACTTAAAAGGTCAACCAAAATTGGCCTTTGGTATCCAAAAGATTCTCCTTTTGATTTGGTAGCATACACTGATAGTGATTATGTTGTAGCAAGCTTGGATAGGAAGTCTACAACAGGAGGTTTTCAATTCCTTGGATGTAGATTAATATCATGGTAGTGCAAGAAACAGACAGTCGTTGCAAATTTCACAACA
The DNA here is from genome assembly GCA_021014915.2 of Artemisia tridentata subsp. tridentata. NCBI lineage: Eukaryota > Viridiplantae > Streptophyta > Magnoliopsida > Asterales > Asteraceae > Artemisia > Artemisia tridentata. Next base: position 145,995,181 of record CP139506.1, read on the forward strand.
GAAGCTGAATATGTGGCTGCTTCAAGTTGCTGTGGACAAGTGCTTTGGATTCATAATCAACTACATGATTATGGGTACAATTTTATGCATACCAAGATCTTTATTGACAATAACAGTACTATTTGCATAATTAAAAATCATGTTTTTCATTAAAAAACAAAGCATATAGAGATCAGACATCATTTTATTAGAGATTGCAATAAAAAGAAATTGATTCAAATGGTCGAAATCCATACGGACAAAAATGTTGCAGATTTGCTTACAAAAGCTTTCGATGTAAGTAGATTTCAATATTTGATTGCTAGTATTGGAATGATAAATCTTTAAAATCTCTTATCTCTTTATGTTTTTGTAGAGTTTTGTATGAATTAGTACTGTTGTTCATGTCATTAAAAGTTTTTGCTGTTAAGTATAATTAGTACTACTGGTTATACTTAAAACTACTAAGTTTCTGCTGTTGGTTATACTTAATTGTTGATCCCAGTTGAGCACCTGATTGATTTTCCTTAGCTTTTAAAGGTTAAGTTAATATTGAATAGATCCAATATAACTTATGTAGAAACTGTCTTTGATTTGTATTAAAGTTTATGTGGAATTTAAACTTTAATCTTAAGAAGAATTAAACAAAACAATCTCAAACAAATCACTTCAATATTATTAATAATATGAATACTCTAAAGTATTAGGGTTTACAACCTTGAAGTTTTCTAAAGAATCGTATTTATCTCTATTCCCTAGGTCCTCCTTTTATAGACTAAGGAGTTGTAGGGTATTCACAATGCAAGAAACACTTGTTTGAGGCTTAGATTTGGATCGAATGACAAAGAACTAGAGAGAGAGAGATGGGAACTTCTAGTGAGAGAAACACTATGTGTATTAGCTTGAATGTAATGAGAGTTCCAACCCTTCCCTTGCATGGGAAGGGGTATTTATACTTACTACATATTATGCCCCTAGCGGGCTGTAGAGTGAGCTGACAGAGGGTAAAGACCCGACCCACTCCACAATACTAATAATAATAACTAAGCTACTAATAATATTACTGATAATCCTATGAGCTATGATGTACTAATAATTACTCGGGGTGACCGAGTCTTCAGCTGAATATTCATATTCCTAACAATCTCCCCCTAAGGGAGGTCACCCCAGAAGTAATGTTCTGAATTTCAGCACTTCTTCCTTGGATCTTGACATCATAGCTCGTAGTCATTGAATCTTCAATGTCATAGATTGTTGTGCAAACATCAGTGATCTGAAGATGACTTCTCTTTTGTCTTGGATGAACTTTGAGTAAACTTTGAGAGTATCATCCCACTTGAGTCTCCAAGTCATCTTTTAGTAGTAGGTCTCCATGTGATGAAATATACTTAGAACCGACATGCTCACACTAATCAGGGTCATGATCTTTAGCATCAGAGTTAGTAGAAGCTGTGTTGAAGGTCTTTTGGTTTATCATGACTTCTTTGATGATGATGTGGTAGAGTGAACATGTGGTGATGGATTGGCATCTTTTCTGCAACCAGCTACAACAGCAACCAGCTACAGCATTCCACTGTTACAACCGCTAGAGATTCCTGCATACGACAGTTAGCAATAATTCGACCGGTACTTACAAGTTTGGACTTCGAGATAGTCAACAGCATAGTGTGAAAACTCTCTCTAATCCTTACCATGACCGTTCCTAATCGAAAACCCACAGAGGGCTTTTTAAGATTTTACCGTAGTAAATCAACGATTAGGTGAGTCGCTGGAGATCACTCCACGACTGTAGACCGGTTGAAACCGCCGCGACCACTAAGCGTAATCCACGAGGAATTACCGATGTGACCTGCTTTCAGGGCTGCTTGATGTTGACCCTGGCAGGAATTTCCATTCAATCATTGAGAATTACATTAGTAAATTCTCTCATAAATGTTCTGGCAGATTGCTAAGATCTGCGTAGGACTCATGAGTTTACAACTGGTGTCCTTAACGTTGAACAACCAGTGTAGAAATAATTCGTGTCCCTATGAGATCTTATTATGCATCTCGTGGCTCTAGACTCGATAGTGCGATTTGATTTAGTGAGCGGAGGCTGGAGAGGAATGCCACCTATTCAATATCATCTAACTCGGAGTGAGAGAGACGATAGAAATGTATTGAACTCCGTGACAATTGAAACAAGAGTCCTTTGAGGGACCTTGAGTGGCTAGGGAGGGTTGTGCAGCGTATCACTGGGTCCATGATACTTTGTCTTCAATGCCAGCAATCAACTAAGTGATTCTGACAGCATATGTATTGACCCGGTTTCTGCCTAAGTTGTAAGGAGGGCTATTTCTTTTCACCCTTTCTCTTTACAATTCTTTTTCATTCTTCAACCCCATCAGTGCTTACCGAGACTTCATAACTAACACCTTGTTGGGTTTGTTCCAGTGTTAGCTCCATCTCAGTCGGCACTATTCCCTCATTCACTTTTCTCCTTTTTAATCATACCTAAGGACTTCTACACTAACTAGTGGATTGTCCCTGGGTAGATCCCTCTGGCTCTGGCGGGATCGTGGGAACTTGTACCTAACCTTACCATCCTTATAACTCCATTATATGAAATACAATGGTCGGTCTTTGGTGTTCTTCAACAATTGCCAAACCAAATATTTTGAAAAAATCTCTCAAAGTGTTCATGATTTCGAAACACATTTTTGCAAACACTTGAGAGTTTTATATTTTTCAAATGCTCCCCCTCAACATGTGCTCGAGTGATAGTTTTATAAGTTTGCACATGTTAGGTAGAGCTCGCACTTTTTGAATTGATCCACTTTCAGTGAACATGACCGATTCGAGACACGCTTACATCACTAGTTTGACTAGCTTGAAATTATTACCCGGCCTGGTCAAGTCCACAGAAAGTTTCTCGAAACGGTACACTCTACTCAGATACATCTTTTTCGAGACACGCTTACATCACTGGTTAAACCAGCTTGAAATTATTACCCGGCCAAGACGTATCCTTTCGATTGATGGCAATTCAAGTTTCGTCAATTCATTGGTGAAATCTGAGCCTTGCTCATGTGAGATGCCAAATCCTTTGTTTTGTTAAAACCATTTGCTCCCCCTCAATATGTGCATCGATATAAGAAAGATTTTCGCACATATGGAAGAGCTTGCTTTTATGACCAAAACATTTTGCTCCCCCTCAATATGTGCCTTGATATACAAAATGGTTTAGCACATACAGGAGAGCTTACATTAACTTCCAAGTCATCACATTTTATCAGAATTTCATATTTAAATCACATTCTCTCCCCCGATCAAAAATTTCAAACCATTTGAGATTTGTGATCCCAAGTGATTTAAATAAGTTTAGAAAATTTGGGAGAAAATGTGGTCAGGTTTAAATATATTCTGATTTAGGAGCATACTATGCTCCCCTTAAACCACGAGAGAGTGTCACTGCTGATGTTGCACAAATTTGGCAAGGTGTCAAAAATTTGAACAAGTACTCTCCCCCTTAATTAATGACCCATATTCTATTAAAGGAGCTGTAGTCATTCAATTAAGCGACAAGTATTTGTGAAAATTTTACTTCAATTTACCACCTTGTGTAACATCAAGACTCTCTAGAAGAATCAATCAAGATAAAGAGTCTTGATGAAAAGAAGACTTCTCTTCTTATACACGACAAGACGCACTGAAACGTACATCAAGTCGGGGAAACATGGATGTAAAGTAATCCATGCCCAGGTGAACATCACCCGGTTGGAGGAACAACTGTCTTTTTGGCGACATGCTTTCCCCATTGTACAGCGCGGGTTGCAGTATGAAGTAACTGCAAGCCATTAAGACATGTTTTAACTGATTAGTATAACTTCTGCTCGAGCTTCATTTAAGAATCCGTGCCATTGTTGAATGACATTTCTAGATCCGTAAATGTTATCGATAAACAGAAGACATGCCTAGGTAGGACTATTTTTGGTATTTTCTGATTTTTCGATTTTTATGGTTTTTTATAGGTTTTTTATTTTTTTATTATTATTTTTTTTTTGATTTAAGATATATACAACTATGTACAAGGATATAAGAAGACAATCCTTTACTCCTCCTTTTCTTCCTGAAGACACTTGAGGGTTTCAGGAGTCATGCTTTTCATGCCAAGGCGTGGGAGAATAAACTGAAACCTTTCTCTTGGGAGGGCCTTGGTGAAGATGTCAGCTAACTGAAACTCTGTCCTCACGAAGTATAGTTCCACAATTCCTTTTTCCACCTGTTCCCTGATGAAGTGATGCCTGATGTAAATGTGTTTTGACCTGGAGTGCTGAACATTGTTACAACAAAGAGCAATGGCGCTTTTGTTGTCACAATATAGGGGAATTTTGTTGTATGAGAATCCATAGTCCGAAAGTTGTGATCGCATCCAAAGGATTTATGCACAACAAGCAGACATGGCAATGTACTCAGCTTCAGTAGATGATATGGAAGTACTCATCTGCTTCTTAGAAGACCAACTAACTAACTTTTCCCCTAAAAACTGAGCTCCTCCTGAAGTACTTCGACGAGTATCTTGACATCCCGCATGATCAGCATCCGCGTAAGCCGTTAACTCCATTGCAGTGTCCTTAGGATACCAGAGACCCATGTGAACCGTGCCTTGAAGATATCGAAAGATCCTTTTCACTGCTTCAACATGCTTCTTGGTTGGTCTGGATTGATACCGAGCACACATACACACAGCAAACAGAAGATCTGGTCTGCTAGCCGTGATGTACATCAAAGATCCAATCATGCTTCGATATTTCGTTATATCCACTGGAATCCCTGAAGGATCTTCATCCAGCTTCGTTCTATCAACCATGGGAGTATCAACAGGTTCACTTGAATAGAATCCAAACTTTTTCAAGATCTCGTTGGCGTATTTGGATTGATTAATGAATATGCCCCCGGGACTTTGAGAAACTTGTAATCCTAAGAAGAATGACATTTGTCCCATCATAGACATTTGGAACTTGGAATTCATCTCTTTTGAAAAACTATCACATTCACTAGGATCTGTTGAAGCAAAGATGATATCATCTACATAGATCTGAACTAGTAGTAGATGGTTTCTTGACTTCCTGGTGAATAGTGTGGGATCAACAACACCCTTGGAGAATCCGTTCACTAGGAGGAACTTGGACAAAGTATCGTACCATGCCCTTGGCGCCTGTTTTAACCCATAAAGAGCCTTCTTCAAGCGGTAAACATGAGTAGGATGTTCAGTATCCACGAATCCTTCTGGTTGACTCACATAAAATTCTTCCTTTAAGTCACCATTCAAGAATGCCGTTTTGACATCCATCTGGTAGACTATCATATTTCGACTAGCAGCATTTGCCAGGAAGATTCTTATAGCTTCAATTCTAGCAACCGGAGCAAACGATTCTTCAAAATCAATGCCCTCTTCTTGTCTGAACCCTTTAGCAACTAGCCGTGCCTTGTTCTTTAACACATCACCATACTCATCAAGCTTCACTTTGAAGATCCACTTTAAAGCAATGATCATTGCAAGCTCTGGAGGAGGCACTAATTCCCATACTTCAAGTCGATCAAATTCATGGATTTCATCCTGCATAGCCTAGAACCAGCAATCTTTAGTCATTGCTTCTTTGGCATCTTTTGGTTCGACTTTGGACAGTACAGAATTGAAGAAGCACCATAGTGCATCAGTGGCTAGTTGATTACGTGTGGATACTGGACGTGAGGGATTGCCTATGATGTTGTCGATTGGATGATCATTGGTCCATTTTCTGAGATGGTCGTGAGGTTGAGGGTTGTGAACAGATGTAGCAGTGATGTGTTCTTCAAGTGAGGATGTGTCTGATGCATGTTCAGGAGCAAATATGTTTTCAAAAGGAACCTCATCCACAGGAGCAAAGGGGTTAACTTCCAATGAATTATTATCTGAAGATTCTTGTATTACAGGAGAAGATTGAGCGTTTGATGAAGAAGGCGATTGACTGGCAGCTGGAGCATTGTGACTGACTGATACTGAAGCTGTAGGGCCTTCTGAACCTTGTGGGGCTTGAACCTCAGCCATAGGAAGTACAACAGGTTCACTTGGGATGGTTCCATTCGTTGGCTCAAAGTATTCATCGAACATAGGATCAAATAACTTCTTTAACTCCTCGCATGTAGGTGGCACATAAGAATCTGCAGGCGTGGAATTCTGTACAAGTCCTGAACTAATGGGTCCAGGAGACAAAAGGTTAAGATCGGGTCCAGAACTAATTTGTCCTGAAGCAGGTTGCTCACTCAGCTCATCGAACGTAACATGAATGGTTTCCATAATTTTACGGGTTCTCTTATTGTAGATTCGATACCCTTTACTGTCTGGTGCGTATCCAACAAAAATACCTACATCTGCTTTAGCTCTTAACTTTCCCAAGTCTTGACTATCGTTAGTTGGGTAGCAAAGTGCACCAAACACACGGAGAAAGGAAAGATCTGGTTTCTTGTTATGAATTAATTCGAAGGGAGTCTTCTCATGAACCGGATGAATTAGGGATCGGTTTTGAGTGTAACATGCTGTTGCAATAGCCTCTGCCCAGAGAAACATCGGTGCCTTTGAAAATATAAGGATAGTTCTTGTAGCTTCCACCAGAGTACGGTTCCTTCATTCAACCACTCCGTTCTGTTGAGGAGTGCGAGGGATACTTTTCTGATGCGTGATGCCAATACTTTCATAGAAATTACGGAGTTGTTGGTTAACAAACTCAGTACCATTATCAGTGCGGATGATTCTGACAGTTTTATCGAGCCTTACTTGCAGCTGTTTTATCAGTTTAATGATAACCTCTGGAGTTTCGTCCTTGGTTCTAAAAAATTTTACCCATGTGAACCGAGAAAAATCATCTACTATCACCAGAACGTACTTCTTTCCATTTATGGTTTGTATTCTCATTGGACCTGATGAGTGTCTAAATACTCATCATTTTTACCTAATCTGAACTGCCAAAGCATCCAAAAACTCTCAGAAATGCATCAAAATACTGAAATTATCCCAGAATTGTGTTTTATATATTTCAGATGCAAAATGTTTAAAAACAAGTGAAAAACGAACAAAGTTTGCATAATTGGCAGTTTCAGTCCCTCAACTTTCAAAAGTTATCAAAACTAGTCCCTGGTTATTCTAAAAACAGGAAAAGTCATCAAAGGTCCTTTAAGAATCATAAAATTACATAATAAGTCCTTTGGTGCAAAGTTTCATAAAATTACAACTTTGGACCCCCAAGTTTGAAAAATGTCAAAATTAGTCCCCGGGTGTTTTTAAAATGGAAAATTATATTTTATAACCCTTGTACTATTTAAACTTGGCAAGAAATACCCTTGTGATAATTTTGGAAGATGTGCAAGTTTGGTCCTCAAAGTTTCAAAATATTACATTTTTGGTCCTTGTGATATTTTAACTACAAACCAAACCGGATCCAAACTAAACCCTTAACCCTTAAATAAAAATAACCCAACCCAACACCCTATTATCTAAACCCAGCCCAACCAAGCCCAACTCCCTTTCCATTAAAACCCAACCCGACCCAACCTGGTATTCAAAACCAGTTTGACTTCGGTCAAACTTATCCCTAACCTCACAACCCCGCCAATACAACCTCACCCATGGTTTCTCTGCTATACCACTCCCCATCCAATCCCACTCACCTAACAATTCCAAAAGCTTTTAAAGCTTCTTCTCCACCTCATCCTAAAGCATTAAATGCTTAAACCTGCTCAATCCACTAGCAAGAATTTTGGCGCCAAAATCTGTTTTAATGGCTCAGATCAATTGGAAGCAATTCAAGGGATGGGATTTGCTCAGAGATGAAGACTTAGGGTTTCCCAATTGTATTTAGTATAAATAGAACAATGTAATGGATAATTTAGTAGTAGTTAATTTAGTTTAAATCGCATTTTACTTTATTCAGTTGTTATCTTGTAATTTCTTATTTCCAGTTGTAATCCAAGTTTATTTAAGCTATAAAAATCTTATTTCAAGTCATCTTGTGTTTGAATTCAATATTGTTCAAGTTTGTATGTTCCTGTTAAGGATTTAAGATCGAATCACCCATAAAAAGCTCTCATAAGCTCCAAACAACCTTGCATTAAGCTTATATAAGCTTTCTATAGCTTCTTGTAAGCTTAAATAGTAGCCATCAGTTCTATAGTTCAAATGATCAAGAAAGTCAAAGAAGGTCAACTATGGGCCAAATAAGCTGTTCAGGGGGTTATAAGCTATAAAGGAAGGCTTAAAATTGGTTTTCTAGCTTGTGTGAACAAGCTAGAAGTGTTCTGATCCTTGTTCTATTGTTTCATAAAGCTTGACAGTTGTAAGATTTTCCTCATTTTTTGCATTATTTCACTAAGTACTGTACTATTGCTTATTATCCTCTGATTGTTGCTTTTATGTGCTATTTGATAGTTTATAAGTAGCTTTGATCAGTGTGTCAGTAGTTTGATAGCTTGTTATTTATTTTGAATAAAAAGTTCTAAAAAAGTCCAAAAAACAGTCATAAGTAGTATAGCTTAATATAGTGCTTAATTCTCCATTGAAAGTTGTTAGTCAGTATCAATATAAGCTAGTAAGTCAGTAAAATAAGATCTCATAGTTTAAAATATTGAATTTCCTTTGTTAACTGTCCTGATCAGGGGTGTTTGGATTTGCTGATATAACAGCAGACCCTTGCTTGATTGTTGTTGTTTGTTGTTCTTACATTTCATATTAGTCAATACTAGCTCAGAAAAGCCTTAATAACAAGTACCTAATCAGCAAAAAGTCAAAATCACTTTTAATCACTCATAAGTTGATCACTGTTGGATTTTTAGCTTGTGAAATCCATCACAGTTGTGTAGAACTTGTTAAAATAGCTTAATATCATCTCATTGTAGCTTATTACATCATATTCAGTCCATTAGAACCAATCAAAGTTCACCAAAGTCAAATCTTGTGTTTTTCTGCAAAAGTCAAATTCATCAGCAGACCTAGTGTTTTGGCATCTGATCTTTGATCAAATTAGGGTTCAATTGGGAAGATTGTGATGGGGCTTTTAGGATTTTAAGATAGTTCATAGTTCAGGCTACCTTTTGCCCCCATAATTTTGCATCTCAGTGCTTATTTAGACTGCTTAATCTACCTTGGAAGTTTGCCTTTTTCTGCATTTTTCTGTCTCAAGTTTGAATCAGATTTGGTGTTGATTGTGCTTATTTATTGGATTGACTGTTTGAAATAAGTTGTTTTGTGCTTATTTAAGTTGGCTTATTCTGTTCTGAGCATTTGGTTGAGTTTTGAGCTTTTTAGCTTATTTTTGGGCTTATTCCAAACTGCTTATCTGCCCAATTCTGCTTATTTGGCTTATTAAACTTTTCATTTTATTTTTCATAGCTTTCTAATAATATTTTAGATTTACTCAGAAATTTTCATAATTTTCTGAATAGTTTTGATATTTTTAATCTTTCTAATTAGTTTAAAATAGTAATTAAATCATAATAAATAGAAAAATAATCAGAAAAATATAAATCCAATTTTCATAATTTTTTTTGTCATTTTTAATCTAGGAAAAATATAATAATATTTTTAGACCTTAAGAAAAATCAAAAATAGAAATAAAGTGATAGCTTCTATTTAATAGAATTTATCTTTTTAAATTTTAATTAAGTAATTTTCATTTTTATAATTTTCTTAGCTTCTATTTACTTATTAATATTTTTAGAAAAAGTTTTAGAATTTTCTTAGTTCATTTAGTATTTTTTATAAATTTAAATAGTTTAATAAGTAATTAAATAAATAAATAATTAATAATAATTAAATAAAAAGTAAAAAAATATATAATTTAAGTTTTTAAATAGGTTTTATGTAATTTTACATTTTTAGGTTTTAAATTTCATAAATTTTATAAATTTTAGTTTTTGTCCCATTTTAGCTTTCCCGTTACGCGTTTTAGTTTAATTTTATTCGCGTTTAATTTAATTGTGCATATCTGTTTTAAATTGTTATTTAGAATTGTTAAGTAAAGCAAAATCAAAAGCAATCTAAATCATCAATCACTCTAATCCTAGCTTTTCACTGTTTTCCATTCACATCTCGTTGGGAAACGATCCGGGTGATCACTTGCCTGGTTTCACACTACACACGAGCATTCGTTCTGAGGCTGTTTATATTTTATCATTTATTACGGTTGACCATTCACAAGTGGTTGACTTGTGTGATAGAGAAATAAAAGATAACTAGTTTGGGACGGATCAAATTTTGGCGCCGCTGCCGGGGAGGTGTGCTGCGACTATTGTGTAAGTTTTAGCGATTAGTGATTCGAGATCCTTCTATCAGAAGTTCCTATTTCCCAAAAATAATATAAAATACAAACATATTTTTCTTTTCTTTTCTATATATATTATTATTATAATTATCATATAAAAATAAAAAACCCAAAAATATTTTTCGTTTTCTTTAATAATAAACAAATAAAATATTACCATCGAGAACCAAGACTGAGTACTACCTAACTGGGGGTACGGCCATAATAAGTTCCCAAACCTAAGATAAAAACTTGCCTTTGTATCACTTGCGAATATCGGCTCACCTTTAATTGATAAACAAACTCTAACGGAGGTTCTAGGATAGTCTGACATTAAATTGTCGGACTGAAAGAAGCGGGTTTTTAAGGAGCATTTAATTGCCCACCTCTGCTTCTCCGCCACTCTGTGCGTTTGTCTTTTAGAGAGCTACCGTACGCTTGTTGATTATTGGTTTAAGTTCACTTGTGTTTTTTCTCGATCTTGATTTTAATTGAAAATTTTTGTTTTTTCATCTCCACTTTTCAAAAACAAATAAAATCCAAAAAGAATCTTCTTACCCCCTTTTCTAAGTTTCCTCCACTATAAAGGATTCTTAGACTCGTCTTAGTGCATGCGCACTCGTTCTTCTAGGTCATCAAGCCCTTTTCGTGATCTTGGAAAAATACCTCGAAGACGTCGTAGACGTTCTGCTCCATCAGTCGTACCCGAGATACGGACTGATCCCGAAACCCCTATCATCATGGCAGAAGACCGCCCTATGAATGAGCTTCTCCAGGCTCCCACCGAGGGTTATGGAGATGCCATTATTGTTCCAGCCATCGTGGCTGAGAATTTTGAGCTGAAAACTGGGTTGATAAACCTGGTTACATCGCGTCAATTCTATGGTTTTGAGAGGGATGATCCTCAAGATCACGTTCGATGGTTCAATAAAATCACATCCACCATCAAATGTAAAAATGTCCCGGAGGAATCAATCAAACTTCTTCTTTTCCCGTTTTCTATAGATGGGGCAGCCCGGATTTGGCTTGACAAACAACCCCCTCGATCAATTAGAACATGGGAAGATTTAGTCCAAAAATTCGTAAATGAATTCTTTCCTCCTTCTAAAACCACGCATCTTAAAAATGAAATCATGAAATTCACTCAAAGGTTTGATGAACCATTTGGAGAAGCATGGGATCGTTTCAAAGAATTGCTCCGCAAATGTCCTCATCACGGTTTCACCGATTTGATGCAGATGGACACTTTTTACAGTGGGTTAAACCCATCTGACCAAGATTCTCTCAATGCCTCAGCTGGAGGTAATTTTCTGAGCAAATCCACTAAGGAAGCCATTGCTCTCATTGAAAATAAGTCTAAGGTCCGCACTACACGAAACAGGACATATAATTCCCAGGCTAGTGTTGGTCCTTCCACTTCATCTCCCGTGAGTCAGTCCAGTACTGATACTCAGCTTGCTGAACTCACGAAGGTTATTCAAGCTTTGGTTTTCTCCACACAAAAGAAAGAGTCCGCTCCGCAAACTTCTCATACTGCTGAAGTCAAAAAAATAGAAGTTTGTGTTACTTGTGGTGGTCCTCACGCTTACTATAATTGTACTGCCACCGATGGCAATACATTTGATGTCAATGCTATAGCCGGAACATCCAATCAGGGAGGCAATCAATACCGTCCTCAAGTGGACCCAAACCACCGTGCTAGCAATCAATTTGGACCACCCGGATTTCCTCCTCCCAACAATCCAAATAGGATTAATCCTAATCAACAGAGAGGGCAAAACATGCAAAATCAATTTAATGCCCCAAACAATCAATACCCACCCCAGAGGGGTAATCAAGGGTATTCAACTCCTAATCACCATGGACCTCTCCCAAATGAACTTGATAACTACATCAAGTTTAATGAGAATAAAATAAAGGCAATACAAAATCAGATCTCTGGATTGAGGAATGAATTTCAAACTTCAATATACAAGCAAAGAACTGAGCTTAAGAATGAGCTTTCAAATAAAATTGATCATTCTCAAAGCGAAGTTAAGAATATGCTTACCAGTCTCATGAATCATATCAATCCACCTTCTACCTCGGAAGGTCTTCCTGGTAATACCATTCCAAACCCAAAGGGTGAACTCAAAGCTGTCACCACACGCAGTGGTAAAGCTTATGATGGACCCACTATTTCTACTACCACTTCTTCTCCTCTCCCCAAGGTAGTGGAAAGTGAACCTGAGGTGACTAAGGACAAGGAACTTCCTATTAATAACGGAGGGACCAACAACGTCCTACCTCAAGTTGTCCAGAAACCAAAACCCAAACCAGGAGTTGTTTTTGAAATCCCTGTTGAAAACCCTAAATCCAAACCTTCTATTCCTTATCCATCACGTTTACATGAGCAAAAGCTCCGCGAAAAAGCTAGTCAACAAATGGAAAAGTTTTTCAAAATTTTCCAGGAATTACATTTCGATATAAGCTTTGCGGATGCTATCATTCTGATGCCCAAATTCGCATCCACAATCAAACACTTGTTAAGCAACAAGGAAAAACTGTTTGAGATGGCAAAGACTCCATTAAATGAGAACTGCTCAGCAGTTATCTTGAAAAAGCTTCCGGTGAAGCTTGGAGATCCTGGAAGGTTTTTACTACCTTGTGTCTTTCCAGGAATGGTTGAATGCTATGCCTTGGCCGATCTTGGTGCAAGCATTAACCTGATGCCTTATTCAGTCTGGGAGAAGCTTTCTCTTCCTGAACTCACTACTACCTGCATGACTCTTGAGCTTGCAGATCGTTCCACATCTCATCCGCGCGGCATTGCTGAGGATGTATTTGTGAAAGTAGGAAAGTTTCATTTTCCAGCTGACTTTGTGGTTGTCGATTTCGATGCTGATCCTAGGGTTCCTCTCATTCTTGGAAGAGGATTCCTAAAAACGGGACATGCTCTCATTGATGTATTTGAGCATGAAATCACATTACGTGTGGATAATGAAGCTGTTACTTTTAACCTCGATCAAACTTCGAAGTACTCTTCAAATAATGATCCTGAATCGGTTAACCGAATCGATGTCATTGATATTGTTTCAGAGGAGTAGTCACAAGAGTTTCTTGGTTATTCTCATAATTCTGTGAGTGGGAATACCACCACATCTTCTCTACCTATCATTTCCGACTCTTCCCCCTCTCTCACTCCGTTTGAGGGAAGTAATTTCAATTTGGAAGAGATCGAGGCTTTTCTCGAGTGTGATTCATTTCTGGAAGGAATTGATGACGCTGAGATTGATCTGGAGGGAGATATTCTTCTTCTTGAGACATTGTTAAATCAGGACAATTCTCCTCCACTCCCTCCCGTTGAACTTCATAATGAGGAAATCAAATCGGTTGAGAAAAACGATGAATTTCCTGAGGTCGAACTCAAAGACTTGCCACCTCATCTTGAGTACGCATTTTTGGAGGGTGATGATAAATTACCCGTCATTATTGCTAAATACTTAAGTGATGAGGAAAAGATTGCTCTAATAAAAGTCTTGAAGTCACACAAGCAAGCAATTGCTTGGAAACTCTCCGACATAAAGGGTATCGACCCGGAATTTTGTACTCACAAGATATTAATGGAGGATGACTTTAAACTAGCAGTCCAACACCAGCGAAGGGTAAATCCCAAAATCCACGATGTTATCAAACAAGAGGTTCTCAAACTTCTTGATGCAGGATTGATTTATCCCATCTCTGATAGTCCTTGGGTTAGTCCCATTCACTGCGTTCCAAAAAAGGGTGGCATAACTGTTGTCACAAATGAGGATAATGAGTTGATTCCAACTCGATTGGTTACTGGGTGGCGTGTTTGCATTGACTATCATAAGTTAAATGATGCCACCCGAAAAGACCATTTTCCTCTACCCTTCATGGATCAGATGCTTGAGAGATTAGCGGGAAACGAATACTATGGTTTCCTTGATGGTTTCTCGGGTTACTTTCAAATCCCTATTGATCCACAAGATCGAGAAAAGACCACCTTTACATGCCCTTATGGAACCTTTGCTTATAAACGTATGCCTTTCGGCTTATGTAATGCTCCAGGCACGTTCCAAAGGTGCATGATGTCCATATTTTCCGACATGATCGGGAAAACGATGGAGGTCTTTATGGATGACTTCTCGGTCATTGGGGATTCATTCGGAACATGTCTCTCCCATTTAGAAAACATGTTGAAACGGTGTGAAGACACCAATCTTTGTCTAAATTGGGAGAAGAGTCACTTTATGGTCAGAGAGGGCATTGTCCTCGGCCATAAGATATCTAAGAACGGGATTGAGGTTGACAGATCTAAAGTTGATGTCATTGGTAAATTACCTCATCCCACTACCGTCAAAGGTATTAGGAGTTTTTTGGGTCATGCCGGTTTCTATCGTAGATTCATACAAGATTTTTCTAAAATCGCCCGGCCTATGACTCATCTTCTTGAAAAAGATGCTCCTTTTATCTTCTCACCCGAGTGCATCGAAGCTTTTGAAACATTAAAGAAAAAGCTTACTGAAGCACCCATTCTGGTTGCCCCCGACTGGGATTTTCCCTTTGAACTCATGTACGATGCAAGCGATTTTGCTATCGGTGCAGTCCTGGGGCAACGAAAAGCTAAACATTTTCAGCCTATCCACTACGCAAGTAAAACTATGACTGAAGCTCAAACTCATTACACCACTACAGAAAAAGAATTGTTGGCTGTGGTGTATGCCTTTGAGAAGTTTCGGCCATATTTAATCTTGACAAAATGTGTAGTGTATATGGATCACTCGGCTCTCAAATATCTCTTTGCAAAACAAGATGCAAAGCCGAGATTACTCCGTTGGGTTCTCCTCCTGCAAGAATTTGATATCACAATACGTGATAAAAAAGGAGCTGAGAACCTAGCTGCTGATCATCTGTCCCGATTAGAGAACCCACACCAAGATGTTTTCGAGAAAAAGGAAATAAATGAAACATTTCCTCTTGAGACACTCAGTGCGGTTGCTTTTCGTGGAGATTCTACTACCCCGTGGTTTGCTGACTTCGCAAATTACCATGCGGGTAACTTCATAGTGAAAGGGATGTCGACCCAACAGAAGAATAAATTCTTCAAGGATGTTAAACATTACTTCTGGGACGACCCCTACTTGTTCAAAATCTGTGCGGATCAAGTCATCCGACGGTGTGTTTACGGACAGGAAGCTATTGACATTCTCAAAGCTTGCCATGCTGGACCCACTGGGGGCCATCATAGTCCAAACTACACCGCCAAAAAGGTGTTTGATTCCGGGTTTTATTGGCCCACAATCTATAAAGATGCCCAAGATCTCATCAAAACTTGTGAAGCTTGTCAGCGTCACGGAAATATTTCACAGCGAAATGAAATGCCACAAAATGCTATTCAAGTTTGTGAAATCTTTGATGTCTGGGGCATTGACTTTATGGGGCCATTTCCATCATCTCAAGGAAATAAATACATTCTCGTGGCTGTTGACTATTTGTCAAAATGGGTTGAAGCAAAAGCTTTACCTACTAATGATGCCCGAGTGGTTGTAAAATTCCTGAAAGCTCTGTTTGCCCGTTTTGGAACTCCACGTGCTATAATCAGTGATCGTGGTACGCATTTTTGCAATGACAAATTTGATAAAGTCATGCAAAAGTATGGTGTAACTCACTGTCTTTCCACTGCGTATCACCCACAAACAAGTGGACAAGTAGAAGTTTCAAATCGGGGTATTAAAAGAATCCTGGAAAGGACTGTAGGAGAAAATCGTGCATCCTGGTCGGATAAGTTGGATGATGCACTATGGGCCTTTCGTACAGCTTATAAAACACCCATTGGGTGTACGCCTTACAAACTTGTGTACAGAAAGGCATGTCATCTACCGATCGAATTAGAGCACAAAGCCTACTGGGCCTTGAAACATGCTAACTTTGACCTCCAAACTGCGGGTGATCACCGTAAAGTTCAAATGAATGAATTAAATGAACTGCGTGATCAGGCCTACGAGAACTCTTTGATCTACAAAGAAAAGACAAAGAAGATTCATGACTCTAAAATCAAGAACCGCGTTTTCAATGTTGGTGATCGAGTCCTTCTTTTCAATTCAAGATTAAAGATCTTCTCGGGCAAACTCAAATCCCGATGGTCTGGTCCATTCACTATCACAAAGGTTTATCCATATGGTACCGTTGAGTTATCTCAAGCTGACGGTCCTAATTTCAAAGTGAATGGTCATCGTTTAAAACACTACTTTGGAGAGGACATACCACCAATGGTTGTCCCGGATCTTCAAACTTTCCCCATGAACCAATGAATGCGGGGATCGAGTCAAGCTAGTGACTCGGTGATCAAAAACATTAGCAAAACATGGGTTTTCACCCGTGTCTCTGTTTTCTTTCTCTGTTCTACCATCTAGTGTGGGGGAGATGCCCCACATGTTGTATATATGTAAAATTCAAAAAAAAAAAAAAAAAAAAAAAAAAAAAAAAAAAAAAAAAATTGTGTGTGTGTGTATATAAAATAATGGCTATTAGTATTTCCCTTTCACGTTCTAAGTGTTGGTTTAACAACCGGTTCTTTGAATATTGAGGGCAATATTCAGTTCTAAGTGTGGGGGGGAATTCTTGCGAATTTGATCAAATGTACCATCTAGTACCCCCATTTTAGCCAAAATTTTAAAATTTTTTCTCACTTAGAACTCAATAAATGGTTATCAGTCCGCCATGTCTAACCCACATAAGGATTGGTTAATCCGAGAGCAAACAGCTCTTGGTAAAGATGTCTCAAATCCGTTTATGGCTTGCAATTTGCCAAAAATTGTATGGTATTCAACTCCCCATATCTTCATAAGTGAAGAGTTGGCTAGCCCACAAGGTTATGGCTTGTGGTAAAGGCAGTGAAAATCCATGATTGGTAATCAGCTCACCAAAGATAATATTGATAATTTATCTAAGAGTTGGCTAGTCCAGAAGCAAACGGCTTCTGGTAAAGACAAATCAAAACCGTTGACAGTTGATGGTTTGCTCAAAATCATTTGGTTATCATTGTACCAAAGTATCACATACTAAAACATTGGCTAGTCCAGAAGCAAACGGCTTTTGGTAAAGACAAATCAAACCCGTTTACAGCTGGTGATTTACTCAAAATCATATGGTTATCGGTGTACCATAGTTCTTACTTGAACTGAAACATTTGGCTACTCCAGAAGTAATGGCTTCTGGTAAAGAGTCTTTCAAATCCATTAAATCTTCATAAAATATTGCTAGGGACTAGCAATAGTTTAGTGTGGGGGATTGATGAGTGTCTAAATACTCATCATTTTTACCTAATCTGAACTGCCAAAGCATCCAAAAACTCTCAGAAATGCATCAAAATACTGAAATTATCCCAGAATTGTGTTTTATATATTTCAGATGCAAAATGTTTAAAAACAAGTGAAAAACGAACAAAGTTTGCATAATTGGCAGTTTCAGTCCCTCAACTTTCAAAAGTTGTCAAAACTAGTCCCTGGTTATTCTAAAAACAGGAAAAGTCATCAAAGGTCCTTTAAGAATCATAAAATTACATAATAATTCCTTTGGTGCAAAGTTTCATAAAATTACAACTTTGGACCCCCAAGTTTGAAAAATGTCAAAATTAGTCCCCGGGTGTTTTTAAAATGAAAAATTATATTTTATAACCCTTGTACTATTTAAACTTGGCAAGAAATACCCTTGTGATAATTTTGGAAGATGTGCAAGTTTGGTCCTCAAAGTTTCAGAATATTACATTTTTGGTCCTTGTGATATTTTAACTACAAACCAAACCGGATCCAAACTAAACCCTTAACCCTTAAATAAAAATAACCCAACCCAACACCCTATTATCTAAACCCAGCCCAACCAAGCCCAACTCCCTTTCCATTAAAACCCAACCCGACCCAACCTGGTATTCAAAACCAGTTTGACTTCGGTCAAACTTATCCCTAACCTCACAACCCCGCCAATACAACCTCACCCATGGTTTCTCTGCTATACCACTCCCCATCCAATCCCACTCACCTAACAATGCCAAAAGCTTTTAAAGCTTCTTCTCCACCTCATCCTAAAGCATTAAATGCTTAAACCTGCTCAATCCACTAGCAAGAATTTTGGCGCCAAAATCTGTTTTAATGGCTCAGATCAATTGGAAGCAATTCAAGGGATGGGATTTGCTCAGAGATGAAGACTTAGGGTTTCCCAATTGTATTTAGTATAAATAGAACAATGTAATGGATAATTTAGTAGTAGTTAATTTAGTTTAAATCGCATTTTACTTTATTCAGTTGTAATCTTGTAATTTCTTATTTCCAGTTGTAATCCAAGTTTATTTAAGCTATAAAAATCTTATTTCAAGTCATCTTGTGTTTGAATTCAATATTATTCAAGTTTGTATGTTCCTGTTAAGGATTTAAGATCGAATCACCCATAAAAAGCTCTCATAAGCTCCAAACAACCTTGCATTAAGCTTATATAAGCTTTCTATAGCTTCTTGTAAGCTTAAATAGTAGCCATCAGTTCTATAGTTCAAATGATCAAGAAAGTCAAAGAAGGTCAACTATGGGCCAAATAAGCTGTTCAGGGGATTATAAGCTATAAAGGAAGGCTTAAAATTGGTTTTCTAGCTTGTGTGAACAAGCTAGAAGTGTTCTGATCCTTGTTCTATTGTTTCATAAAGCTTGACAGTTGTAAGATTTTCCTCATTTTTTGCATTATTTCACTAAGTACTGTACTATTGCTTATTATCCTCTGATTGTTGCTTTTATGTGCTATTTGATAGTTTATAAGTAGCTTTGATCAGTGTGTCAGTAGTTTGATAGCTTGTTATTTATTTTGAATAAAAAGTTCTAAAAAAGTCCAAAAAACAGTCATAAGTAGTATAGCTTAATATAGTGCTTAATTCTCCATTGAAAGTTGTTAGTCAGTATCAATATAAGCTAGTAAGTCAGTAAAATAAGATCTCATAGTTTAAAATATTGAATTTCCTTTGTTAACTGTCCTGATCAGGGGTGTTTGGATTTGCTGATATAACAGCAGACCCTTGCTTGATTGTTGTTGTTTGTTGTTCTTACATTTCATATTAGTCAATACTAGCTCAGAAAAGCCTTAATAACAAGTACCTAATCAGCAAAAAGTCAAAATCACTTTTAATCACTCATAAGTTGATCACTGTTGGATTTTTAGCTTGTGAAATCCATCACAGTTGTGTAGAACTTGTTAAAATAGCTTAATATCATCTCATTGTAGCTTATTACATCATATTCAGTCCATTAGAACCAATCAAAGTTCACCAAAGTCAAATCTTGTGTTTTTCTGCAAAAGTCAAATTCATCAGCAGACCTAGTGTTTTGGCATCTGATCTTTGATCAAATTAGGGTTCAATTGGGAAGATTGTGATGGGGCTTTTAGGATTTTAAGATAGTTCATAGTTCAGGCTACCTTTTGCCCCCATAATTTTGCATCTCAGTGCTTATTTAGACTGCTTAATCTACCTTGGAAGTTTGCCTTTTTCTGCATTTTTCTGTCTCAAGTTTGAATCAGATTTGGTGTTGATTGTGCTTATTTATTGGATTGACTGTTTGAAATAAGTTGTTTTGTGCTTATTTAAGTTGACTTATTCTGTTCTGAGCATTTGGTTGAGTTTTGAGCTTTTTAGCTTATTTTTGGGCTTATTCCAAACTGCTTATCTGCCCAATTCTGCTTATTTGGCTTATTAAACTTTTCATTTTATTTTTCATAGCTTTCTAATAATATTTTAGATTTACTCAGAAATTTTCATAATTTTCTGAATAGTTTTGATATTTTTAATCTTTCTAATTAGTTTAAAATAGTAATTAAATCATAATAAATAGAAAAATAATCAGAAAAATATAAATCCAATTTTCATAATTTTCTTTTGTCATTTTTAATCTAGGAAAAATATAATAATATTTTTAGACCTTAAGAAAAATCAAAAATAGAAATAAAGTGATAGCTTCTATTTAATAGAATTTATCTTTTTAAATTTTAATTAAGTAATTTTCATTTTTATAATTTTCTTAGCTTCTATTTACTTATTAATATTTTTAGAAAAAGTTTTAGAATTTTCTTAGTTCATTTAGTATTTTTTATAAATTTAAATAGTTTAATAAGTAATTAAATAAATAAATAATTAATAATAATTAAATAAAAAGTAAAAAAATATATAATTTAAGTTTTTAAATAAGTTTTAAGTAATTTTACATTTTTAGGTTTTAAATTTCATAAATTTTATAAATTTTAGTTTTTGTCCCATTTTAGCTTTCCCGTTACTCGTTTTAGTTTAATTTTATTCGCGTTTAATTTAATTGTGCATATCTGTTTTAAATTGTTATTTAGAATTGTTAAGTAAAGCAAAATCAAAAGCAATCTAAATCATCAATCACTCTAATCCTAGCTTTTCACAGTTTTCCATTCACATCTCGTTGGGAAACGATCCGGGTGATCACTTGCCTGGTTTCACACTACACACGAGCATTCGTCCTGAGGCTGTTTATATTTTATCATTTATTATGGTTGACCATTCACAAGTGGTTGACTTGTGTGATAGAGAAATAAAAGATAACTAGTTTGGGACGGATCAAATTTTCGCACAAGTCCATGTGGAGGGTATGAAGAACTTCCAAGTTGGTGTTGATGGTTTTGGGCTTGTGGGTTTGTTTCTTGCTTTTACCCAGTTGACATGCAGAGCAAGAGATGATCTTTCTCATATTTCAGTCTGGGCATCCCTCTAACAAGATCTTTACGGGAAAGATTATTTATGGTACCGAAGTTCAAGTGGTTCAAACGACGATGCCACAGCCATGATTTTGTTTTAGAGGCTTTAGAAAGCAAGCATATGGGAGAGGACTTCAACATTTCTTCAATCGATATGGTGTATAGATTGGTGCCCCGACTGCCCTTGAGGAGATCTATACCATCCAATTCTCTGACGAAACATGTATGCTTTCTGAAAGCCACTTCCAGATCTGAATCACAAAATTGACCCACAGAAAACAGATTGTGCCCTAGTCCTTCCACATAATATACCCTTGAGATTACACTGTTACCAAACACATAATCTCCATAACCCATAATAGCACCAAAGTGGTCGTTCCCAAATCTAACTGTCCCGATAAACTTTTTCACGAAGTTCTTGAGCCGCGAGCGATCCCCAGTCATATGTTTTGAGCAGCCTGAGTCCAAATACCACAGGACGATTTGTACGACCTGCATTTGAAACCAGACAACAATGGATAACTGAAAAATGTGGATCCCCAAGTGCAATTGGGTCCATTTGGTCAGCACACACATATTCGACCACAGATTCAACTGCTACTGTCTTTACGAGGAGCGCTGAGGCAGGACAAGACTAGATGGAAGGCATGTTGACCTAAAGACAGGATTCTAACCAGTTGGTCCCATTCTATTCTTCACAATTTTATGCATATCATTAAATGGTTCTGTTTTCCTAAATTGAATTTCTTCCAGTGGGTCTCCATTCTTAACTTTCCGATTTTAGCTATTCATTTTAGGTAACTGCACTGTTTTCAAATTGAATTTCCTTCCAGTGGTCTCCATTGATACTACTAGCAAATGTTTTTCTGTGTCTCAAACTTTGCATCTTCAGTTATCCTACCATTCTTAACATGGGTGATGCAGAAGCATCAAGAAGACACAACACAATCATCATGTTTACAGAAATTAACAATGTCGCATGTTTTACAGATAGCATTAGAATTCGAATTAATTACATACTTTTGATACTAGAATCAACACGATCATCTACCATTGCATACTATTGTTCCTAGGTTGGCTTCTACAATTCTTCAAGTGATCATTCTTAGCTGGCGCAGTCTATCCTTTCTTGCATTTTCTCTAACTTGACTCGCTAGCTTGGGTTCACTTTTATACTTTAGAAGATCGAAGAAACATTAGTTTGTTTTTACTGTCACATGCTTCCTGATAATGTCTTAGTTGGGTTTTCTATTTTTTTTGTGTAGATCAAAGGCTAACATGCTGTTCTCAACAGTAGATATGATGCAACAAATCTATCTCTTGGTGCTAAACTTAGAATTGAGCTATTGGCATTATTTAAGTTTTCTGAATCCTTTATTAGTTTGCAGCATAGACAACTGCCTATCAAGTGGTTATCATCCTATCCTCTTCAACACCTATCGAAGTGTGTCAAGAAGTCCCTTCTAAGATGATCGAGATATGTTGGATGGGCAAGGCTGTTATTTCTAAGCTTAAATGGAATAGGCCCAACATCAACATCATACTTTTTACTATCAGTAGCCTTTGGTGCATCACAATTACAAGTGGTGCATGGCATTTTACCTTTCACCCGAGCCTTAAGATTCTCAATTTCATTAGTCAAAGAGGTTATTTGATCATTGTGATTGCTTCTTGTAACTTTAATAGAATCATATAACTCTTTGAAATGCTGTTTAACCTTTGAATTTTCTTCTCGATAACACTCATTTTCATAATGTAACTTATTTATGGTGTTTTGATATTGAAAATTCTGAGAATCTGAAGACGAAGGTTTATTGGTGCCATACACTTCACACTTGTTGGATTTCAATTGGGCAATTTGGGCCCTCAGCAGTCGAATCGTGTTCGTGTGAGCTTGAATTGTCTCATCTCGCTTGCTTAATTCAAAATAAGTATCAAATTCAGGAGCATCCAAGGATGTCTTGTCATTTGATATTTTATGTTTTTCATTTAAATGTTGATGTTTCAATTGCAAATTAAGATATTCAACTTCTAATTTTGAAAAACGTTTAACCATATTATCATGGTCATCATTTTGAATTTTTTCAAGCAATTTTAAATTCTCCCCCTCAAGCTCAACAACACGATTCTGGGTGACCTTTAACGCAATAGCATACTCATTAAATTGACAAGCAGACAATGCAGAATCAGTGACAGTGTAAAATACATCTTATGCAATACATTTAGCAATCAAGTTGTCGTTAGTAATGAGTATGTTTTTTCTTTCAATCTCTCGACTCTTAAGTTCTATTGCATATTCATTCACCTCACTTTCCATATCTTTAAACACTACTTCCATTTCTTTTATTTCGGCTTTAAGGGCAGTTTGCAACCCTTCAAAGTGTTCTTTAAGTAGTTTAAAGAATGGCATGACCTCAGTTAAGTAACACCTTTTTGCATGTTCAAAACACCTTTCCCCCTCAGTAATGCCAGTGGGTGTGATTCTCTTCTTACATGTTTTATCGAAATCAGCAAACAGTTGCCAAAGCACATATAAGCTAATAAAGGTTTTGCATTCAGTGGGAAGAGACAAAGGCACCAAATTCCTAGGTGTATTGGGAGGATACACCGTTATGGACGCAACTTTTCTAATGAGGGGGGTGTTGGCCTTAAGTTTTTCTACCTTAAGTTTTTCATTATCTTGTTTCCAAAATATCTGTTCAGGTGTTAACTTCTTTTGAGGAGCAAACACAGTCAAACGATTCTCCTCATAATAATCATGGGGTTTGATTATTATTCGTCTGTCTATGCACTCGGGATCCCTCATTTTCTCATTCATTTTTTTCTTCGTTCTATCACTTATCTCATCCTCTTCATTAGTGTAGATATGCTCAGGTTGGTCATGAACAGGCATAAGCATCACATTACCATCATATAGGGCTGGTTGAAGTACTTTCATGTCCCTAAGGATGGTTGACTTAGGTTCACCTATCATGATTTTACTATGCTTATCACTCAACTTTCTGTGCTTATGAATCATTTGAGCAGTTTGTATGGTTTGATTTTGTGTGTACAACTTATCTTCAAGCTTATTTTTTAACGTCTTGAGTCTAGAGAAATCATTTAAAAGAGTTGTTTCTTTTTGTTTGAATTCTTGCTTAAGTGTAGTTACACACTTTTGTGCTTCCTGTTTCTGTTTGACAGACTGTTCTAGCTGACTTTTCAAAGAACTCAACTCTAATTTTAATGTTTCTTCTCTCACTCTAGACTCTTTAATAAGTGTACTCATTTGACCTTCTAATTTCTGCTCACGATCATTAAGCTCAAACTTAGCACGCTGTTCATACATAGCCACTTGTTCTTTATAGATGTTTAGTCTAGTGATCAAGTTATCATCAGGGACAGGCAATTTGTTCTCATGGCACTCACATGCATTATCTATATTACCCGCATTATCTAAGGCACATACATTACTCATAACACAAACATCATTATTGACAAAAGATTCACCATTTGGTACATCAGGCGAGTTGTTGTGATTCAAATACTGTTCATATGAAATAATATTGCTATTTTCCATGTCAACATTACTTGAGTCAGAAACATCTGCTTGATGTACTTCTTCGGGATTCTTTTGTCCCTCGACAATATTATATGTGTCATAAATTTTGAGTACCTCAGATATCACGGATGCATTAGAAGAACCAGCTTGACGGGGAGATGAGACCAGGGAAGACAAGTTAGCCATGAAGATTGTTTGAGCCGTAGGTTCATCATCTACATCAGAGTCATATGCATCACAGTCATCTGCCTTGAAGATGTTAGGATCATTAAGTGCTAGATCCTGAACAGGTTTCTCATCCACATCTTCATCAAAAGTATTTCCTCCATCTCCTGCCAAGAACAATAACTCTTCCTCATCCAATACAGCTCCATTCTCTTGAGCTTGCATTAACAGCATCTTGTCTTTGAAGTAATCTGAGTTCTGAGGACGTTTAGGTTGATTGCAGTTTCTAGCAATGTGTCCAAGCCCCCCACAATTATAACACTTGATCTGTTTCCCTTGCCCCTGATTGGCATTCCCTGCTCTATTCTGCACATAACCTCGACCCATGTTTCTACCAGCTCTCCCTTGCACATTCTGAACCACAATTTTCCCATCCTCCACCATTGCTAGATTGCGTGGGTTGGATGAATTCCTTAACTGATTATTGGTCTGAGGGAGTGATGCTTGAAACTGTTGAACCAGTAATGAAACTTGATTGGTGAGATTGTCAATCATTTTGTTGGTCTGAGAGTAGCCTGAGTCAAGTTGAGAGCTCATAGCAGGTACTTGTGAATGAAGTTGATGATAGCTTGGGTTGGATGATGATTGGATTGTTGGTTGAACATTTGTCATGAACGCCAGTGGATCATTTGTAGTTGAAGGACTTAACTTTTCTCTCAGCACCCGATCATAGACAGCATGCTTCTCATGTTGTTGCAGGTATGCATACAACTGTTCATAGTTGGTATCCCTTAAACCTTTGTTGAGTTTGACAACAGTAACAAATCTGTCCCATTCAGGAGTCATGTTGTTCACAAACTTTGAGTTTAGTTGGATATTGGGCATAGTCATTCTGATCATCCTAATATCATTCACCAACTTATGAAATCTCACATAGTAGTCTGTGACATTCTCTCCTGGGTTCATTTTGAAATGCTCGAACTCATCATACAGCTGTGACTCATGATCTTCCTTTGTGAGTTCTGACCCTGCCAACAGCATTTTAACGTTGTCCCACACAGCTTTGGCTTCAGTGTTAAAATTGATGAGCTTGTATACATCCTTTGGAAGACCTTGAATGACTATGTTTGAGGCTCTAATATCAGCATCATACCTCTTCTTTTCTTCTTCATTAAGATCATTGTAGTTTCTAGGTCTGTCGATGCCCCAAGTTACAGTCCCATCTTCACCAATTGTAACAACGTCTCTGGTGGTACCCATCTGATAAGGTCCTTCGTCAATTGACTTAAGAATGTTAACACCATTATCTTTTCCCAAGCAGTAAAGTCTTATCCGTTGTGCCCAAGACTTATAATCCGTCCTATCTAGCATAGGTGGACGAGTGTCAGATCCTGCTGCTTGAATATCTTCTGATGATGTGCTTGATGTGGTAGCCATAGTAACTACGGGATTTTACAGATCTTGTGATTTAACCGAGAAATTGAATCTTTCACGGGAATTTCTAAAATCACCAAGACACAAACCGCATACACGTCTGAGAGACAAACCGTATACACGCTGTAGAGACAAACTGCGTAGACACAAACCGAGTATACTCCTCAGAGACAAACCGCGTATACACAAACCGACTACACGCTGCAGAGACAACTCAAGTAGACACAAACCGAGTACACGCTGCTGGGAAAAACCGCGTAGACACAAACCGAGTTCACGCTGCAGAGACAAACCGAGTAGACACAAACCGAATAGACTCCTCAGAGACAAACCGCGTCTATACAAACCGAGTACACGCTGGAGGGACAAATCGAGTAGACACAAACCGAGTTGACTCCTCAGAGACAAACCGCGTCTACACAAACCGAGTACACGCTGGAGGGACAAATCGAGTAGACACAAACCGAGTACACGCTACAGGGACAAACCGTGTAGACACAAACTCCCAAGCACGTCGCTTTCACTGCTTTTTGTCTTTTTACCTAAACTAGTAATAAAACAAACCGTATCTTCAAAGTGACACAAACCGAGTCCAAGAACTTGTCCCAAGCATACAAACCGCTGCGAAGAACACTACACCAAACACCCACGAATTACCCCAAAATCACCACACAATTCTTAGATTTGTGAATCCAAGCACCAAATACCACTCTTATACTGTTCCTAAGCTAGAAAGTACAAGGTATAACAACTTCTAATCACTAAACAATGCACAAAATGAAATTTATGTTACTTTTCAATTCGAACACAAAAACCTCAAAAACTAAACAAATCCGTGAATACCAACTCTCATGGACCTAACCATGGCTCTTGATACCAATTGTAGGGTATTCACAATGCAAGAAACACTTGTTTGAGGCTTAGATTTGGATCGAATGACAAAGAACTAGAGAGAGAGAGATGGGAACTTTTAGTGAGAGAAACACTATGTGTATTAGCTTGAATGTAATGAGAGTTCCAACCCTTCCCTTGCATGGGAAGGGGTATTTATACTTACTACATATTATGCCCCTAGCGGGCTGTAGAGTGAGCTGACAGAGGGTAAAGACCCGACCCACTCCACAATACTAATAATAATAACTAAGCTACTAATAATATTACTGATAATCCTATGAGCTATGATGTACTAATAATTACTCGGGGTGACCGAGTCTTCAGCTGAATATTCATATTCCTAACACTAAGGAGTCCTAGTCGGCTTACAATTACTTGCTATACAAGATAAATCTTAAAAGAATCTTTTCTATAATTATCTAACCGACTATACATATTTATCTCATAAGTGGTACTAACTATACACTCTAGCAGTCTTAACTCTAACTCTAGCAGCATAAACTCTTCAGCAGTTGTAAGTTTGTACTAGCAGTACTAACTTTTCTTCTAGCAGCACTAAACACTTAGAGTGCTTTTCTTCAAGTTCATCAGCAGTGAAAGTAGTTGTAATGTTGAACTAGCAGTAGTAACATGTTGTCTAGCAGAAGTAACCACTTGTATATTTTCTTGAATACCTTCAGCAACACTTAGCAGTAGTAAGATATACAAGCAGTTGTAACAATTTGTACTAGCAGCAACAATGTCTTAGAGCAATTTGTATCAGCAGTCTTAATCCAACCAAGCAGCAGCATCTCTAAAACCCAACAATCCTCCCCTAAACTTGATATTTTCTCCTAAAATTACCAAGTTTCTTGTTAAGCTTGAACAAACACTGAGAGGATGATCCCAAACAATTAATTATGTGGCATGTTCTTGGGTCCTAGATCCTTTTCCATCTTCTTGAGCAACTGATAAGCCATCTCATCATAAGGATACTGAAGCTGAAGTCTTTTCTTTCCAAACAACATCTGATGCAAAATATCTTTGTGAAACTTTAAAGGATAATCCTTTTCTACAAGCATGTAGATCATCAGCCCATGTGCAGTCAAAACATGAACTCCACAACTCTGATAAAGCTTCCACTCTATAACTGTGTTGTGCCTTAGCTTTCTCCATGCTTCATCCTCATTATGTGGTTTAAACATCACTTTCAAGTAATCCCAGATGACTAGATCATAGATTTGCTTTGGTTTGTGATTACCAAATCTTTGTTTGTATAGCCTCCATAAAGCCACCATATCTTCTCTATCAAAGTGATGAACCATTTGCAGAAAGCTTACAAACCTCAAAGATGAACCATATCTTTGTTTGTATAGCCTCCATAAGGCCACCATATCTTCTCTGTCAGAGTGATGAACCATTTGCAGAAAGCTTACAAACTTCAAAGATGAACCATGATGCCTCTTAATATCCCAATAAGCTGTTTTCCCATGAAATCCAGACTTGAAATCAACTATTGGTTGTTTAACACTTAAAGGCTCTGCATCCATGGCTTCTCCTTCAGGTTCTTCTACAGATACAACTGCAAGTTCAGTGTGAGTTTGCATTTGTTCTACATCAGCATCAGCTTGCTCAGTCTGCTCTTGTTCTCTGCCCTGTTACATGCTCAGACTTCTTCTTTTTACTACTTTTCCTTTCCAACTGTTCACCTGCACTTTTTGAACTTTTTTCTCTCCTTTCTTTTCCTCAATACCCTTCACCACTTCAGCATTCAAAAAACTTTCAATATTTCTTTTGGCAATTGTGTACAACTCTTCAGTTCTACTATCAGCCAAATGTTTCAAATCCTTTAGTTTCCAATTGTCCATATTCTTCAAATAGGCACACATGAAAGCTCTTCTTTGTACTTTAGTGGGTGGCTTGTTCTTCTTAGCTGCATATCTTTATGCTGCATAGAACTTCTTTCTTTCATCAATTAGTTCTTTTAGCATCCTGGCTCTTCCATCAATTGAGTACTGATCTTGCTCTTCTTGTTGGAGTTTCTGAGCATGCTCTCAATCAGCATCAACTTGAGCCCTTTCATCATCCCATGCAGCAATCAACTCTGCATTCTTAGCATCTTTCTTTGCAGCTATTCTCTTTTGTTCCAAAATCTTTTTATTTTCTTCCTCAAACTCTTGTTGGAGTTTTTCTGCAACTTCAGCATCTAATTGCAATTGCTTTTCTTTTGAGAGTGGTTTCTCCACAGTTTCTTCAATAAGAATTCCTTTCCCTTTGCCTTGGACCTGTGGAGTTGATTGTATATCTTTTGGCTTTGAAGATGGCTCTTGTATTACAATATCTTTGGTTACTGGCTTGGATGTCTTTAGTTCAGCAAGTATACTAGCAGTAGTTGTAACCTCTGGTGTAGCAGCACTAACTTTTGTACTAGCAGTTGTAAGTGGCTCACTAGCAGCAACAACTTCTGGACCACTAGCAGCAGTAACTTCTATATCAGCAGCACTATCAGCAGTAGTAACCTTAGCTACATAGCTAACAATCACCACTTGATTCCCTTGGTTATCAGCAACAACAAAATTCATTGGCTCACTTTTTGCACCAATACTTTCACCCTCCTTAGCCTCCCCTGAAGGTTTTCCTTCATTCCCCCCCCCCTGTTTGGGAGCATCCTTTGAAGCCTCAGAAGATTTAACCTTCAGTTTGGGAATTCTTGATCCTTTGATTCCTTCTAAATATCGAACCCTTCTCTTCAAAGTCTTTATTTCCTCTCCTTGAGCTTTGATGATGCCACCTTGAGAAGAAAGTAGAGTTTGTAGATCAAGAACCTATGCAGTAAGTTTGGTACAAGTATTTATCAATTCATTTAAAAGTTCCATGCTATCCTTACCACTTTGGCTTGTGTTACCTAGCCCGAGAGATGGATCATTGGAAAAGTTAAGCTCAGTCTCAACCCTAGGTTGAACTTCTGAACCACCCATAGTTTCCAGGTGACTGGGTCCTTCACCTGAATCAGTTCCATGTGGACCTGACTCATTAGAAGTTGTATTGGCTTGGGTCTTATTGATGTTACCATTGTCCTGTGCTGCTTCTAAGCTAGACACAGTAGTGGCAGCCCTTGCCAACATGTCACTCTCCCCACCAGTGACAAACTCATCTGCAACAGTTGGTATAGAACCACTAGCCTGAGGTAGCTCAGTGTTCTTTGTGTGAATGTTACGTTTATAGGTCTTTTTAGGTTGTTGTTGAGATGATGTAGCCAAAAATGTGGGTGTGTGATGGGTACCAGCTGGGATTGCTGAACCTTCACCCATTTGGGTTTGGGTTAGTGCCACCATTGTTGGAAACAAAGGTGTCACTTTCCCTGAAAAATCTTTTCCATCCTTCCTCATATTAGTAAAAACCTTTTTGGTAAGACAAGGAGTGGGATAAACTCTTTTATGACTTTTCTTATTTTCAAATTGGTTGTCTAAAAAGAGTTGCAAAAACATTGGATAAAAAAAAATTTACTTTTAGAACTATCCAAGTTCTTAACCATACTATCAAAAATTAATTTTGAAAAATTAAATCTTTGAGTATTTTCAGCTAAACAAATTATAGCAGAAGCTAAATTACTGCTAAATTCGTTCCACCCAGTGGTCTTTGGACTTAGACACACTAAGACAATATGGCTTAAGAATTTCCACAGATGAGAGAAGTTACCTTTGTAAAATTTTAAAGCATTTCATTTTCTCTCATATCCCATTAGTGAAAGTTTTTCAAAAATTGTAGCATTTTGAAGATTCTCAACTCCATTAGCATCTCCTAGAAGAAGATCTCTTCTAATAGATGCCTCTGTAATGAGAATCCTCTGCCCATCTACAAGGGCATGGATTTGTACTTCTCCATTATTAGTTTTGACCTTAGCAGACGACCAAAACTGGATAATGTTAGAAGTGTATATAGTAGGTTTTACTGTTAATGCAAACTTAATATAGCTTGCATTAAGGAAATCAATGATCTCAGTAAAATCTACAGACTTATTGGATTTTTCTAAAAAGGCAACATTATTGTGTGGTTCGGTAAAAGTTAGGTTCGACATTATGAAAAGTTACACAAACATACCCTACACTCTCAACCCTAGCAGTAGAAACCTAGCAGCACTAAGTTTATACTTAGCAACACTAACTTGTAACCAAATAAAAATTTGCCCAGCAGTACTTTCCCAATATCTTTAAAAACAATACTGCTCTCAATATTTTGAAGGGATTAAGTGTAAAGGAAGACACTTAATCTTTTTAGGTTGCATTTAACCTCTGGTTGTGTGAGAACCATTAATATCAGTACAAATACTGCCTGTGATCAGATAAACTCATTAAAAGAGCCTTCTTGACAGAGTTTTCAGCTCGTGGCAGGTGTTGCCTCTAATACAAATGCATTAGATTTACTTTTGCTCGCTGTACTCAATACCAGATGTCCTTAGACTAACTCATTATACTAATGAAAGTATAAAATAGTAAAGAGTGAGTTAGTGCAGTTACTATCTGACTAACTATGCCATCAATTCATGTTCAAGATAGATTGATTTCAAGAAAAGACTTTAAAGAATTTCCTAACTCAGGGGTAAACCTTTATCAAGAGATTCTCAAATCTATTCTATCACTAATCAGAAGCACCACAGCAAACAAACTACCACTTTGCTTCTCACACTCCATGAATACCAATGATATTGCTTGCTTAACCTGCAAATGTTAGTCCAAAACCAAGAAAAACACAAGCAATAACATTTTACATCATCTAATTATACTTAGCAGTTGTTCAGAAAAACTAGCAGCATTAACTAGTAGTTCTAAAGTTAAACTTGGCAGTTCTAAGTATAATTAGCAGCAATAACACAGCAGTTGTAAGTACACCATTAACACTAAGTATACTTAGCATCAGAAACAATTTATTGACCTAATAACAATACTAATCGTTTAAAAACTTGACAAAAACACAAAGAGATAAGAATTTTTCAAAGATTAATCATGCCAATACTGACAACCAAAAATTAAAATCTACCCACATCAAAAGCTTTTGTGAGCAAATCTGCAACATTATTATCAGTATAAATTTTAACAATTTGAATCAACTTCTTTTCATAACAATCTCTTATAGAATGATGTCTTATCTCAATATGTTTTGTTTTTTAGTGATAAACAAGATTTTTAATAATGCACATAGTACTGCTATTATCAATATATATTTTAGAATGCATAAAATTGTACCTATAATTCAGCAATTGATTCTGAATCCAGAGCACTTGTCCACATCAACTTGAAGCAACCACATACTCAGCTTCAGTTGTGGAATTTGCAACCACAGTTTGTTTCTTGCACTGCCATGAAATCAACCTGCACCCCTAAAACTGACAACCTTCTGATGTTGATTTTCTATCCAAGCTAGCTCCAGCATAGTCACTATCAATGTATGTAACCAAGTCAAAAGGTGAATCTTTTGGATACCAAAGGCCTAATTTGGGTTGACCTTTCAAGTATCTAAAAATTCTCTTCACAGCATTAAGATGTAAAACTTTAGGTGTGACTTGATATCTTACACAGGCACATACAACAAACATTATGTCAGGTCTTGAAGCTGTAAGATACATCAATGAGCCAATCATTGATCTATATAAATGCACATCAACTTCTTCACCATTTTCATCTTTGAGCAAGTGCTTGGATGTTTCCATAGTTGTCTTGGCAGGCTTCACATCAGTAAAAACAAACTTCTTCAAAATTTCAGCCACATACTTATCTTGACTAATAAATATGCCATCCTCCTTTTTCTTAACTTGTAGCCCTAAAAAGAATGTAAGCTCACCCATTGAACTCATCTGAAATCTTTCATGCATAAGTTTTTCAAATTCAACACATAAAGCCTTGTTTGTTGATCCAAAGATGATATCATCACTAAAACCATTGTTCAACAAGCATGCTGACAATGTATCATACCAAGCTCTGGGAGCTTGATGTAGACCATACAGTGCCTTCTCAACCTTGTCAGGAAAATTAGGATCTTCAAAACTAGGTGGTTGTGAGACATAAACTTCCTATTCAATCGTCCCATACAGAAAAGCACTTTTGACATCCATTTGATACACTACAAAGTCTTTGTATGAAGCATATGCCAAGAATAATCTGATAGCCTCAATTCTTGCAACTGGAGTAAATACTTCATCATAATCAATACCTTCTTCTTGTGTGTATCCTTGAGCTACTAACCTTGCCTTGTTTCTAATCGCAATGCCTCTTTCATCCCTTTTGCATCTAAAAACCCATTTAGTACCAATTGCCCTCTTCCCATTATGCAAATCTACCAGTGTCCAAACTTCTTGAAGCTTGAATTATAGAAGCTCTTATTGCATAGCTTCCACCCAACTTGGATCTTGTAATGCTTTACAAGCATTCTTGGGTTCTATTTGTGATAGAAAACATGCAAACAAACAGTTCTGAAGGTCTTTGTGACTGTTTCTTTGATGAAGGGATCTAGCAAAGAAACCTTGTTCCTTCAAATCTTTTATCATCTTCATTGTTTGAACAACAGATTTTGGCTCTCCAATAATTTGTTCCTTAGGATGATTCTTGTGAACTCTTGTAGTTGGAATAAGACTGACAGGTACTCCATCTTCCATATTGGTTAAGTCAGCCTCTGCACCAAGTAGGCATGTCTGGATCATCTTGATAGTCAGCAGCATCAAAAGATATGCCTTCCTTATCAGCAACATTAACACTTGGCTCAATAGTATTAACAGAATTAGTACTGCTAGTGTTAATTTCTTCATTGGCAGCATTATCACTTGGCTTAGCAGTACTAACTGATGTAGTACTGCTAGTGTTAATATCATCTGATACATCATCCTTTTCATCATTATACTTTTCTTCATTAACCTCGTTATCATCATTAGAAGATTTTGCACCATCATTTTTTGCAAAATCATCTTCTGGTGAAATCTTTGACTCTTGTGTAGAGAAGGGTGGATCAGCAGTCCAAATAGGCAGCAAAATATAATCTTTTTCAGGTCTTGTCTCCTTTCCAACTTGACCTACATGATTACTTGCTTTTGTACCTACAAAATTGTTAGATTCTGCACCTGCAACAACTGGCTCATAATTCATAGTTTTGGTTAGTGAATCAATATCAAAAAGCCAGTTTGGTCCACTCCCTGCAACATTAGGTGTACTCTCACTAAACCTAACATGCAAGTTCTCTTCCACTTTCCTAGTCCTACTATTGAATACTCTAACAACTTTGCTATTCATTGAGTATCCAACAAAGAATCCTTCATCAGCCTTGCCATCAAACTTGCCTAAGTGATCTATTGTGTTCAAGATAGTAACAGGACACCCAAATGGTCTTAAGAAATCTAGCAATGGTTTTCTACCATGTAAAATTTCATAAGGGGTCTTGTTATGAGGCTTAACTACTTTACTTCTATTTTGCACATAGCAAGCAGTATTAACTGCTTCAGCCCAAAAAGTAGTAGGTAATTTAGAATCAGCTAACATTGTTCTGGCAGCCTCAATAAGTGTCATATTCCTCCTCTCAGCAACTCCATTTTCTTGAGGAGTTCTAGCTACTCTATGTTGTCTTTCAATACCTTTCATCTCACAAAACTGGTTCATCTCCCTATTCTTGAACTCAGTTCCATTGTCACATCTTATCACTTTAACCTTATGGTTAACTAGGTTTTCTACCTTGGTTATAAAAGCCTTAAGAATGCTACTGGTTTCATCCTTAATTGCTAAAAAGAACACCCAAGTAAACCTACTATAGTCATCTGTGACAACTAGGCAATACATATTTTTCATTAAACTCTTTACAAATGTTGGTCCAAATAAGTCCATGTGCAACATATGTAATGGCTGACTTATAGAGTTCACTACTTTGGCCTTACAAGAAGCTCTATGTTGTTTTCCCTTCTGACAAGCAACACAGATTTTAGAATTTTCAAAAACTTTTGAAGGTAAACCTCTTACAAGATTTCCCTTAACCAATTTATTCATAGTTTTGAAATTTAAATGTCCAAGTCTTCTATGCCAAAGCTTGGATTCATCTAATGTGGCTTTTGCAAAGAGACAAGTCAAACCTCCTTTGGGAACCATATTCTTTAAATCAACACTGTATATGTTGTCTGTTCTAGGAACTTTAAGTAGCACATGACTTTCATCAGTCAACTTAAAGTCAGGAGATAAGACAAAACATTCAGTGTCAGTTAAAAGAACACTATTCTTTTTATCACACATTTGTAAGACACAAAAGAGGTTAAACTTAAGCTCTTTGACAAAATACACATTATCAAAATCCAATTTACCAGTTTTTATGGTACCTTTACCAGTGATTTTCCCTCCTTTGGGATTACTCCTAAAAGAAACATATCCTCCATCAATAGCTTCAAGATCTTCAAGATAGGACATGTTTCCAGTCATGTGCCTTGAGCATCCACTGTCAAATACTCCTTTATCTTCCAATTCCACCTGTGGATTACCCTGCACATAAAGTAAGAAAATTAGTTCATTTTGGGGACCCAAGCCAATACTGACTTGGATTTGCCTTGTGCATCTACATAATCAAATCTCTTTAAAACTATAGATGCACTGTTGTTTCTGGAAATATGATCTAAAACTTTAACTTTTGGTTTCCAGACCCAACAAGCTGAAGCCTTAACAGCATAAAAATGATTTCCCAAAACAGTATCAGTGATTGCTTTTGGCTTAGCAGTAGAAACTACTTCTTTTGCCTTAGCAGCACTAATTGTCGTTGTCTTTTGAATGGGCTTCTTTTTAGTGGAATGTGCTTTGTTTGAAAATTTAGACAATTGTTTAGCACCATACACTGTTCTTTTGGTGTTAGCAGTACTAACTGATCTAGTAGTATTAGTTACTACTGCTGGTTTAGAAATATTTTGCTTAGCAGTTGTAACTAATACTAAACCATATTTTGTTTGTACTTCTGTTGGAACTGTGTTTCTTTTAGCATGTGGGTTAGTACTTTTATAAAAACTTTAATGATTTACCCTCCTAGCATAGTTCCACGCTGGTTTTTTATAGTAAAAAAAGTTATCTTGTAAATGTTCAAAACTACCACAATGATAACAAGCCTTATTGATGATCTCAAAGTCACTGCCAAACCTTTGAGATATCATTCCATTCCAACTCCTCTGGTTACCCCTAGGCCTGTTAGTGCTCTCCCTAGGTTGCTCAGTGTATTCAACAATTTTCCTAGACACCTTTTTACCAAAACTAGGTTTGACAAATTTAATCTGTTCAACACTAGGTTTAACTGTTACACTCTCAACCTTAGGTTCATTCTTTACTTGGTCCTCATCATCATCAGACACCCAAACTTCAATGATAGGTGCATCAGAATATTTTTGTTCAGCTTTAGGTTTCTTCGCATTAGACTCATTACTTTCTCCTAAAGGCTTAACATTAGTCTCACCTAAATAAGACAATTCAGGAATAGGGGGTACATACTTTCCTGTTATTGAGGGAGGAACTTCATTATAACCTATTCCACTACCTCTCCTCATTGATTGACACTCAATTGTCTTATTTACACTTTCAGATGCAAACTCAAGCTTATTAACCTTAATTTGATGTTTTTCTAATTCTTGATAAGCTACATCTTTTTCTTTTTCAGCCTTTTCTAACTTTTAGTAAGTCCTTTAACTTCACGTTCTTTAACAAAAAGCTTACCTTCAAGAACATTCACTTTTTCTACATATTCTAAGTCATTTTGTTTGAAAAAGTCAAGTCTTTCCTCAACAGATTTTAGACCTACTTTATAGCCTAAATTGTCTAACTTTAACATTTTTACCTCTTCCATTAGCTTTTCATTCATAGCCTTAAGTTCCTCAATAATATCTAAACAAGATTTAAATGAACAACCAGATTCATTAGATACCTCAGAATCAGAACTTGATAAAGAAGAGTAGGCCATAAGTGCAAAGTTAGGTCCTTCAGCTGCTTGGTCACTCCAGTCATATCCTCCAAGACCATCACATTGAGATACCAAAGCTGTAGAAGTTGTTGTTTCCCCAGCTTTCCTAGAGCTCTCTCTAGTCTTGTAATCTTGGCTTCTTGGTGCTCTACATTCTCTTGCAAAGTGACCCTTCCTATGACAGTTGTAGCATTCAATCTTGGATTTATCAAAACCCAAGTTATCCTGCCCATTGACCTTGAGATTCCTTCCAGTCTTCTTCAAAAATCTTTTTGCCCTCATGGTCAACATTGCTATCTGCCACTTCAAGTCCATCTCTTCAAGATCATCTGGATGGATCTGTTCCAAATATTCATGCATAATCTGAGGACTAGTAGATTGACCAGCCGAGAAAGCATAGATAACAGCATCACACAAGTTATCAAGGGTTGAAGACCCAGCAGCATTAACTTGTGTGCCAGCAGTACTAACTCCATGAGCAGTATTAACTACTTCATTAGTATTGCTAGAACTGTTATCGGAGGAGGACACAAAAGCTAAGTTTTGTGTGCTTGTTGATGAGCTTGATGATCCTTTGACTTCAGGTTCATAGACGTTAAGATTGTTGTACAAATCATCTAAACTCATGGTATCAAGATCATCCTTGTTTCTCCAAACCACAATGTGTGTATTCCACTCTGGTGACAAGCTTCTCAGAAACTTTTGATTGACATGTTCTTGAGGAATTGAGACTTTCACAAGTGCTAGTTGACTGATGAGTTTCTGAAGTCTGTCAAAAGTCTGATCAAGACTCACAGAACTTGTAGTAGCAAAATTCTTATATTGTTGCTTCAAGAGGTTCTTCCTGGTCTTCTTGGTTGCAGCATTCCCTCCAAATCTTTTCTCAATTGCTTGCAGTGACAATTTAGCATCCTTGATGTGATTGAATGTTAACTGATGGTCACTAGGAATCCCCATCATAAGAGTGCTTCTAGCCTTTACTTCCAGCCTTCTTTGTGCCTTGTCTTCAGCAGTCTTGATAGGCAAAGTAATAGTAACACCCTCAGCAGAAGTTTCAGTCTTAGGTAGTTGATTGCCATTCTCTATGACCTGCCACATAGAGTAATCAACCATCTGAACGTACTGCTCTATCCTCATTCTCCATAGCTCATACTCTCCAGACTTGAGCATGGCACATTTGATGCAGTAATCATGTGAGTAGATTCTGAGTCCATGTCTTCCTTCTTCAGTGAGATGAGATTAAACAGGTTCTTCTTGATTCACAGTCTCTAGATCACAAGCTCTGATACCACTTGTTGATCCCAGTTGAGCACTTGATCGATTTCCCTTAGCTTGTAAAGTTTAAGTTAATATTGAATAGATCCAATATAACTTATGTAGAAACTGTCTTTGATTTGTATTAAAGTTTATGCGGAATCTAAACTTTAATCTTAAGAAGAATTAAACAAAACAGTCTTAAACAAATCACTTCAATATTATTAATAATACGAATACTCTAAAGTATTAGGGTTTACAACCTTGAAGTTTTCTAAAGAATCGTATCTATCTCTATGCCCTAGGTCCTCCTTTTATAGACTAAGGAGTCCTAGTCGGCTTACAATTACTTGCTATACAAGATAAATCTTAAAAGAATCTTTTCTATAATTATCTAACCGACTATACATGTTTATCTCATAAGCAGTGCTAACTATACACTCTAGCAGTCTTAACTCTAACTCTAGCAACATAAACTCTTCAATAGTTGTAAGTTTGTACTAGCAGTACTAACTTTTCTTCTAGCAGCACTAAACACTTAGAGTGTTTTTCTTCAAGTTCATCAGCAGTGAAAGCAGTTGTAATGTTGAACTAGCAGTAGTAACATGTTGTCTAGCAGTAGTAACCACTTGTATATTTTCTTGAATACCTTCAGCAACACTTAGCAGTAGTAAGATATACAAGCAGTTGTAACAATTTGTACTAGCAGCAACAATGTCTTAGAGCAATTTGTATCAGCAGTCTTAATTCAACCAAACAGCAGCATCTATAAAACCCAACATTAATACTATTAGGTATAATTAATATTGTGATCATTGTGAAATTGTTATGGTTTGTGTTTTCTTGGTTTTTGGACTAACATTTTGTAGGATAAGCAAAGAAAAGTGTTAGATTGATGATAGACAAGTGTTTGGAATGGAATTGGAGTTAATGCTGGTAACACAAACTTAATGCTGCTAGGCTTAACTTACTACTGTTGGGTTGTTCAGGGTACTTTTCATAAATACAGCGATTAAGGGTTTAAATCATTCAATCACTCATTTAATCTATTTCATTCTTCAAAAATACTTTCTCATAACAAACCCTAACTTAATTTTATCATCTAATCGCAAAACCCAACAAAATCTTTAAACCAAAGACAATGACGACTCTCAAATTTACTGATTCACACAACATGGTAGCGTTCTTGTCCAAACCCACTGAAAGTGAAGGGTTTGAGGAAATAGTGGATTTTCTGAATGTAAACCCTATAAGGTATGCTTTAACAGTCAATCCTACTATATATATTTCTTGCATTGAACAATTTTGGTCATCTGCTATGGTCAAAACTATCAATAAGGAAGTACAGATACATGTCGTTGTAGATGGCGAGGATATAATCATTACTGAATCATCTGTTAGAAGAGATCTTCTACTAGCAGATGAGGAAGGAATTGATTGTCTCCCAAATGCTACTATTTTTGAACAACTTGCATTGATGGGATATTGGAAACCTTCTAACAAACTGACTTTTAATAAAGCATTCTTCTCCCATCAATGAAAATTCCTAATTCATACTATTTTGCAGTGTTTAAGTCCAAAAACAACTGCATGGAATGAGTTTAGCAGCACTATGGCATCTGCTATTATCTGCTTGGCTACAAACCAAAAATTTAATTCTTCCAAATTGATTTTTGATAGTATAGTTAGAAACTTGGATAATTTGTTTGGCAAAATTTTAATGTATCCAAGGTTTTTACAAGTTTTTGTGGACAAATATTTTGTTGAAAAACCAACTCATAAAAGAATATATGTTACACCTTCTCACACTAAAAATATTTTTGCAAATATGAGAAGGGTAGGAAAAGGTTTTTCTGGTAGAGTGTTCCAACAATGGTGGCACTAAACCAACTACAAATGGGTGAATGTTCGGTCATTCCCACTGATCCCCAACACACACCCACCATTTTGCAACCATCTACATCTCAACCACAAAAGACCCACAAACCTAGGAAGCCTAAGATAAAGGGCACTTAGATACCTTAGTCTAGTGCTCCTGCAGACCTAGTTGAAGATAAGGCTGTCCATAAGGAGAGGGGTGATAGATTGGTGAGGGCTGCCACTATTTCTTCTAGCTTAGAAGTAGAGCAGGTCAGTGGTAACATAAGTAAGACCCAATCCAAGGCAACATCTAATGAATCTAGTTCCCAAGGAGCTAATTCAGGTGATGGTCCCAAGTGCCAAGAAACCGTGGGGGATACTATTGCTCAAACTAGGTTTGAGAATGTATCTAAATTATCCAATGATTCACCACTCAGAAGAGGTAACACACTTCTAAGTGTGAGGGTAGTATTAAACTAAATGAATTGATGGCTTTATGTACCGGTTTACAAAAGGAGGTTTTTGATTTGAAACAGACCACATCTTCTCAAGAAAATGAAATCACAAGGTTGAAGAAGAGGGTTAAGAAGCTTGAAAAGGAAAAGAGATCAAGACCTCATGGGCTTAAAAGATTATATAAGGTTGGTGCTACAAGTAGGGTAGACTCCTCTGATGATAAATAGAGTTTAGGTGAGGATGCATCCAAACAGGGGAGGAGTGATGATATGGATGAGGAGATGGTGGATGCAGGGAATGAATTTGTTGTTGAAGATGTAAATGATGCAGAAAATGTTGTGGAAGAAGTAGTTGAGGTTATAACAACTGCTAAGCTTGTGGTAAGTGCTGCTACAACAATTAGTACTGTTGGTGTCACAATTAGTACTGCTAGTGAACAAGTCAGTACTGCTACAACAACTATAACTACTACTAATGAACTCACTATAGCTCAAGCACTTAAAGCTTTAAAAAGCACAAAACACAAGGAGAAAGGGATTGTCTTCAAAGAGCTAGGTGAGACTACAACAACAAGATATCTTCACAACAACCACAAGGCATGGGAAAAGGCATATTAGTAGAACCTGTGACGAAGAAGGATCAAATCAGGCTTGATGAAGAAGCTACAAAATTATTACAAGCTGAATTTGATGAAGAAGAGAAAAGACTTACAAGGGAAAGAGCTGAAAAAGAAGAAGAAGCCAATATTGCCTTAATAAACACATGGGATGACATATAGGCAAAGATAGATGCTGATCATCTGTTGGCTGAACAAATGCAAGTAGAAGAAAGAGAGGAGTTGTCTGAGGCAGAAAAGACAAAATTATTTGTAGAATTCTTAAAGAAGAGGAGAAAATACTTTGCAGCGAAGAGAGCAGAGAAGAAAAGAAACAAACCACCAACACAAGCTCATCAAAGAAAGATCATGTGTACTTACCTGAAAAACATGGAAGGGTACAAGCTCAATGCTTTAAAGAACAAGAGTTTTGAATCCATCCAAGTGATGTTTGACAGAGCTTTCAAAAGGGTAAACACCTTTATTGATCAAGACAAAGAGTTGGTGGAAGGAAAAGAAAAGAGAGCAGGGACTGAGCTAGAGCAAGAGGTCCAAAAGAAGCAAAAGGAGGAAGATGATAAAGAAATAGCAGAGCTTAAACAACTAATGGTAATTATTCCTGATGATGAAGAACCAACAATTGATGACATTCCTTTAGCTTCTAAGCCTCCAAAGATTGTTGACTGGAAGATATATACAGAAAACAAGAAAATCTACTAGAAAATCACAAGAGCTGATGCAAGTTCACAGGTGTATACTATCTTTGGTCATATGCTTACGAGTTTTGATAAAGAAGATTTAGAAGATCTATGGAAATTGGTCAAAGCTAAGTATGGGTCAACAAGGCCAACAGAAGATCATGACTATGTATTGTGGGGTGATCTGAAAACAATGTTTAAACCACATGTAGACATATGGAGAAGACAGTATGGATATAAAGTTTTGGAATGGAAGCTATATGACTCCTGTGGAGTTCATTCCTTGATGATGAAGTATATGGTGGTCTACATGTTGGTGGAGAAGACATATCCCCTTACATTGCCTACAATTGATATGATGTTGAAGAAGAAGCTTCAAGTTGATTACTTTACTGAAATGGCCTATTAGCTTCTTAAGAAATTGGAAAAACAGCTTAACAAGAAGTGAAGTGTTCGGAAGCATCCTCCTGGTGATTATTAAGCTTTGAATGAAGAAACTTGATTATTTTGAAGAAGAATATCAAGTTTAGGGGAGGATTGTTGGGATTAAAAGCCTTCTTGTTGGGATTGTTGGGATTCTTGTTGCTGCTGTTCATGTTTGTGT
Organism: Artemisia tridentata subsp. tridentata; assembly: GCA_021014915.2. Lineage (NCBI taxonomy): Eukaryota > Viridiplantae > Streptophyta > Magnoliopsida > Asterales > Asteraceae > Artemisia > Artemisia tridentata. The sequence continues at coordinate 146,037,662 of CP139506.1, forward strand.
TTCTGCTGCTCTTACAAAGTTACAACTGCTTTTGAACTTCAATGAAAATGTGCTAAGTGTTTACAACTGTTAGTACAAAGTTACTGCTGCTCAGACAAAGTTACTACTGCTAGTACAAAAGTTAAGACTGGTGCAAAGTTACAACTGCTGGTGCAAATGTTAAGACTGCTAGTGTAACTTAGTGCTGCTAAAGGTTACTGCTGCTTATAGGATATGTATTTGATATGTATAGATAAGATTTGATATATTCGTATCTTTATAGAAGATTTGATATACTTAGGAAAGTATTGTAAGCCGTATAGGACTCCTTGGTGTATAAAAGGAGGTCCTAGAGCATAGAGTTATACATACGAATTACACATAGAGATTTACACAAAGTCGTATAATTCTTATAGCTTCAAGGTTTTGTAACCCTAATACAGTTAGAGTATTCGTATTATTCATAATGATATTGGAGCTTGATTATTTGTTATTCATTGTTCACTGTTCCATTAAAATTCTTCTTAATATTAAAGATTAGATTCCTCATAATCTTTAATACATTCATACAAAGTTTCTACCATAGTTGTGTTGGATTTATCTAATATAACTAAACCTTAAACAAACTTAAGGAATTCGATCGAAGTTCAACTGGGATTCAACAGAACTTCTTCATCTGCATCAAGTGGACGACTTAGAAAATCCGATTGATTTCCACATAAGTTGGCAATCAGTTGCTTGGTGAAACGAACGAAAGGAATCTTGGTCATGCTTCGATTGGTTTGAAGCTAATAAACCATGTCTTCCGTTATTGGCTGAGCGAAATCAATTCTCTTCATGTTGACAATACCCCAGAAAATTTAAAGGTGTTGTAAGCGGGGATGCTCATGACCACTTTGTCTTCCAGCTATAGAACGGATGATGATCAGATAGAATTTTTTCCAAGGTTGTGGCAGATACTTAACATCAACCTTGGAGTGTGAGGTTAATGGTACGTTAGCTTGAACCTCATACCCAATGTCAATAAGAAAGTTCAATATTTCAACTTCTGTGGGTATAAGAGCATAAGCTTGCTTTGGTCTTGGCAAAATAAGTACTTTTCGTAGTAACTCTACATCGATTAGGTAATGTTGTCTGTCCAATATCACTGTGAAAGAATTGTCGTCCAGATTAACCTTTGTTGTATGCCAGAAATGGTGAATATAGAAGGTAGGAACCGAAGCTGATTTGTCAAGCATGTCCTTGCAAGGGTGTATTAATAAAATGCCTTTGACAACTCGGCAAGATTCTTCAACGATATTGAGTTTGTTGAAGTGAACCCTTGCATTGTTCTTGCCAATGACTACTTTGTAGTCTGCAGGGACAATATCCTTTAAGTTGAGTCTGGGAAGTGGTTGTGGTGGAGCGTTCATAATTTGTTCAGCCATTGTATCCTGAAAGAAAAGAAAAAACCACAAAACAAACATCCAGAGATGTTTACGTGTTAGCACATTGAATTAGTTTGTTTTACTGATTTTATCCCTTTTATGAATGAACACTGAGGTTTTCTAAACTTAGTTACGAATTTGTTATGACTTGATCTCATTTTAGTTTAATTGGATGAGGTTTAAATGAGTCATTGTCCAAGTTCTTAATGTCCATGAAATTATTAAAAGGTTCATTTGAATAGGTAATTAAAAAAATTTGAGTTACTAGAAACTTTTCAGTTACTAGAAACTCTTGAGTTACTAGAAACTTTTGGCTTGTTTGAAAAAAATTGTAAGTTACTCGAAACTTTTGACTTGTTCGAAAAATGGTAGGTTACTCGAAACTTTTATAGTTACTCGAAACTTTTGACTTGTTCTAAAATTTCTAAGTTTCTTGAGTTACTTGAAACTTTTGACTTTTTCAAAATTTCTTATACAAGAAACTCGAAAAATAACATTAGACATACTTGCTCGAAAGTTGGTAATTTCAAACTTCTTTTCTAGTGAATTCAAGCAAAGTCCAATTGTTACAAACCATTCTAAACACTCTAAACATCGTTTCTAATAACACCTATCATATCCATAAACATCAAAAAACCTATTCGAAACTTTTAAGAACACAGATTTCTAATTCGTTTCAACACAAATCCAAACCATGTTTAACTAATTCCAAGACACTCCTAACACTCGATTAGACATATCTACACAATATCTAGGGTTAACTTACACTCACACACTTTGTTCGATAACCTTATAAAACCCTTATCATTCGAACACCACTAAAACTTGTTGATTTGATAAAATTGATTATAGACGAATGTTATTTGAGTGATTCTTAACAAAACCCACCACATTAATTTGACTCAAATGCCTTCAATAAAAAATACCCAATTTATTACCTAAAACCCTAATTCCTTCGAACATAAGATTGAGTCGTTGGATTAACAAAAGATTAAAAACCATTTTTAGGATTAGTATTATGAGTGCAAATTCACTTACAGTTTTGATGAAACGTTGATGGATTAAAAGATTGAATTAGGGTGCTTGGATTGTTTATTTTTATCACCTTTTTACTTTTTTGAGTTTGTGACAAAAATAGAAAAAACGATGGGAGGTAAGTGGTGATTTTTTGGAAACTTTGACATTTGGCAGATTTAGCCCCTAAACCTATACAATTGCATAGTGAGTCCTAGTATGAGAAAAGTTTGCACTTTAAGTCCCTAACTTTAACACTTAGTTAATATCATCCCATAGTTGACAAAAAAACAATTATTTTACTCCCCCATTTCTTTAAAACTTTTTGAAATCTTGAATGTTTTGGGAGAGACTATGCTTGCAAACACATTTTCAACAACCTAAAAAGAACAACATCTTTATGGAAATATGCAAGTACAAGTTTCAAAGAAAAATTTTAAAATTTGAATTTCATACTCCCCCTCAACACTTGTTCGGAAAAAATAGTTAATTTGACGAAGTGAACAAAGTGTTGAAGGAAATTTTGGACTTGAATTTTTTTTTTTTTTTTGGAAAGTTTTTTTTTTTTTTTTTTTGAATTTTTTTTTTTAATATGGAAAGTGTTATAAAATCTTTTTGTGGTTTTGAAGTTTTATATTTTTGTATTTTATTTTTGAAAAAATATTTACAAAATTGTTTTGATGTTTGACTTTTTCAAGTTTGTTTGAGAAAGTTTTCCAGATCGTCTGCTGTCAAACACCGCATACCAATTTGATGAACTAATTCCACAAATCTTGCATGAGGCAGGGCTTTGGTGAATAAGTATGCCAATCGGTATTCCGTACCCACAAAATATAATTCAATTGTACCCTTTTCAACATGGTCCTTGATAAAGTGATATCTGAGAGCGATATGCTTTGATTTTGAATGTTGAACAGTATTACAGGAGATGGCAATGGCAATTCTTGGAGTCGCAGTACATCGGGATCTTGTCAAACACATATCCGTAGTCTATTAAGTGTGATCGCTGATTGCGTGGTTTTGTAACCTTACAACAGGTTTTACCTCTCGAGGGATCTCAAGAGGCTTACAACCCCACCAGGCAGTGTACCTGACCGATGTAGTATAGTGTAGTGGTAAGTACGGGGGATTGATCGTTCTCCACAGGGAATAGTGTTCGTTAGGTATGAAAGGCTACTCTAATTAGGTCTAAAGGTTGAGGAAGATTCTTTTTATGTTTTTATAGTTTTTATGAAAGCAAGTAAAATCTCGGGTTTGAAGGAGTGGGCGGAATTAGTTGCTAGTCAACTAACCCAAATTACTACGAATGCAAATAAAATAAAATAACAAAAATGAAATGTGGTGAGAAACTTATGTGTAGAGAAATGTGTTTACTTAGATTTCCTTACTCCCTAACTATCTTTTACCGGTTAATTAGTGTGTATTAGTTGCGTGGATGACGGGTGTATTCCTTAATACCATTCGTGGGGTGGCGTACTTACTTCCCCAACTCTACAAGCTCCTACTTCACTCCTATGTCGAGCCGGCTAGGAAGCTCCTAACATGGGATCACTAGAATTCGCTTGTGCATTAAATACAACCATAAAAACCTTTAGTACGCATTTGGTTCATGTTTCTTAAGACGTTCAAGCAAGTTACCGAATAGGAAGTTAGCCAGTTTTCTTAAGCCTAACATAGATAAACAATCATCCAATACAACTAATAACACATTAACAACCAATAATCAATAGCTAGGTTTCATTAGATCTAAGCAAACACAAGATAAATTTAGCCTAACATGTTAAACAAAAGACAAGAATAAGATAGAATCAAACAACACATAGACATATTGAATGATTAATTGATAACTTATCTTTCAATGAAACATGGAAGATCTCAAGGCAAAAAGCCCTGAAAAAGTAGCTAAAATCGTCTTAGGGTTTTCTCCCAAAACTCCACACACTAAGCCCTCTTCTAATGACAAAAAATTAGAAAACTATATATAGATTTTTGGATCTGACGGCGTCACCTTATGGAGTGTGACGCCGTCACCTCGCCGCTTTTAGGGTTCCCGGATGACCTTCTTGACGCCGTCCCTCTTTAGCTCTTCAAAAATCCATTCTGGCTTATCAAGGCTTGACGCCGTCTAACCATGAACGTGACGCTGTCCCCTTATGATTTAAGCCGTGACGCCCTCGATCAAGTTAAAGCGTGACGTCGTCAGAATTCACATGCTATTTTCACTGGCCCGTCATGAGTAAATTTCACGTCCAACTTTTCTTGCCAAGGCATGACGCCGTCTAGAGTAAATCTTGACGCCGTCAAGAGTAACTTTTAGCCGATTCTTGAGACTTTGCTGTTTTCTTCACTTTAATGCTCCAAAAACGTCCAAAATGCCTCCTTTTCCAGATTTCTCCTCAAAAGTACCTAAAATGACAAAAGGAACGATTTAGGGCAATATTTGATCAAATAAATACGATTTAGGGCTTAAATGACCCCTTAAAAGCGGTACACTTTTCGCCTCATCAAATACCCTTACACTTGAGATTTGCTTGTCCTCAAGCAAATGCGCTTTTATTCTTATCAAAATACAAGTTAGGGGTCATTTAATGCTAACATAAAAGTAATTACAACAAATATTCGTTCCACTTCAATCATAATAAGCACGGAGATTTATAAACTAGCACCTCACAAGTAGTGTTTAGATACTCACATCTCTCAAGTGTCATCAAAATAAATCTCATAAATGAAAACGGAAAATATCTCTCACTACCTGTCATAGCAAATAGATTACCATAGGCTTGGGAAAGGATCGAAAACCTCCTCCACTAGGCGTAAGCACCTAAGATAAACTATCAAAGAGGGCTTTTAAATGGGTTATAACGTTAGGTGTAGGGAAAAGGAAAACACGGTTTTGTTGGATAAAGGATATTTTACTGGTGGCGAGTTAAAAATCTTGATCAATTACATGTACTATACAATGTTGCTAAGCCAAGACTAGACTCGATCTTAAGCTAATGATAAAATAACAAAAACATAAAATAAACATAAAATAAAACGGGATGGTAGTCCGTATGTTTTTTCTATTTTTCTTTTTCTCATTTTTTTGTATTTTTCTTGATTTTTTCGATTTTTTTTTTTTTTTTTTTTTTTTTTTTTTTTTTTGCATACACTTTTGCCCTACCATCCAAAATAATACATCATAGGGGCATTGCATCCCCCTTACACTTGAATTTTTACATAACTTTACAAATACTAATCTAATGACTCGAATTAAGATAATCGAAAAACTTGGAGTACTTTTAAAATATTTAGCACATATGGGGGTAATAAATGATGTTCATCCCCATTACTCCATTATACTAGTACTTTACCCATGAGTCCCAATCGTCCCAAAACAATATGTACAAGGATATGACTCGACTTAGCAACCATGTAATCAACTAGATAATTAACTTGGGTTTAAACAAATGTTGTCACAATAATGCACTAAAAATGAGTGCATACAAGGTAGGCTAAGGCGATTTGGGTGTACATTTTAGTGGGGTGTAAACAAATTCTTCCTTTAAGTAAAATGCTTAAAGGTCGAAACGAAAAGATAGGCTCTGAGGGGTGTACTAGGGGTATCGTGTACTAAAAATGAGTACAACGCAAAGGGTGTGGGGGAATTACTTGACCAATGTAGCCAAAGTAATTATAACAAAAACACAGGTGTAAAACAATGGGTTAATCCAAATGCCTCTTATCATGTAGTAAATCTAACTACACGAATGTAGTCTCACTTGTGGCTTCGGAATGGTCCTAACGCAAGTTCTAGAATCTAAGTGCTACCGGTACACACATCATAGCATAAATGCTTTTCCTACCAATTCTAGGGGTGAATCTCACATATTTGGGGGTGGAAAATTTTTTTAGTGGTACGGTTTTTTGTGCTAGTCATATAACTCCTATCCGTGAGACGCTTATTAAGATCAAAGTTTCACTCCTATATGTTGTAAAAATTTTAAATTTGGCACTAAAATTACCTTAACAAGTATTTCTCTCAGTTTTATTACACATCTATTATTAAACAAACAAAAATCAAGCGTAATGGTATTCTCTAAAATCGTACTTTTACCCCCCTTACACTTAAGATGAACATTGTCCCCAATGTTCAAATAATAAGATGTAAAAGCAAAAAGTAAAAGAATGAAATCAAATACTCCCCTGATTCGCTCGGTGGATAATGAAATTACACGGTTAAATCTTCCTCCAAAGAGAATGTTGAAGCTCCATGACTAATGCATCGCCATAAGCTTGATTCCATAAACATCTCCTTGTCCAAAATAACCTGTTAAACCTGAGAAAACATACACGAAAACCTGCATAACATCGGCGGGAAAAATCTATATATAAGGATATAATGCTTGTGGAATGATAATTTTGCAGATTCCTGGAGATTATAAGTTGGAGATTTAATAAAAACTTTTTATGAAAACAAAACTTTCAAAAATTTCTGGAAATTAAATCTGACGCCGTCAGGTTATAACCCCTGACGCCGTCAGAAATGACCTGACAAAAATTTTCATTTTAAGTTTCTGGAAAATTTCTGGAAAAACCTTTACCTTACTTCCTGGAAATCCTGCAAAACATCATTATGACTCGATACAAGCATTTGACTCAAACAAATACGGATATGTATGCTAATTTATTATTATTACGATTCATGTTAATTTGTGTTCTAATAAACCGATTTAGATTTCCCTTACACTTATCTTTTGCAAAATACCTTTATATGTAGTTAAGACGAAGTTAAAAACAACATAAAGCATTTTCACAAATTAGTTTTTAACATGAATCAATAATAATAAAAATTAAACACACATACGGAAACAAATAAAAACAAACAAACAAATAAATAAACACACAAAGCAAATAAAGCAAATAAAGCTTGGGTTGCCTCCCAAGAAGCGCTTTCCTTTATTAACGAGTCTTGTAGCTAGACTCAAAGTCACGTACATTACGTGACTCCATCATCGGTCACGGTTCCTAGGCCATCCTCCTTCCCGGTTTTATATTCCGGTCCTAATTTCAAACAATCCTTGTAGAAACCGAATATCCTTTCCATAACATAGTCTACTCCTTTACTTCTATCCTCATCATTCCTATAGTAGACCGCTTGCTTGAGCTCCTTCTCAATATTTGACAAGTGTTGGAATTGTTCTATCTTATATGGCATTTGGTAGCTTACTTCATCGGTCTCATCCTTAAATCTAACTATCCCTAAGGAAGGTTCATAAGTCATTCTAGAGACCTCAACAAATGGTTTTCCAAAAACCACTTGAGTTAAGGATGCATCGACTATTGGGTGGATATCTTCTACAATTACAAAGTCGGTGACATAGGTGAAGTTTCCTACATAAACCGGTAATCCCTTAACTCTTCCCGTGAAGTTACTCATCCAACCCTTGTCAGGGAACATCCTATACCCAAGTTGATTCTTCATTATCAAGTTGTAGTGGGCTCTAGTCATGATGTTTATGGGTGATCTAAGGTCGATGTAAGCTTTCCACACATGTAGATGTCCGATGTTGCATGGTATGTTGAGATTAGAAGGGTCGCCTATTTCTATGATTGGTCTACCTAGGAAGTATGGTGCCTCGGGGTCATCGAATAAGTTTGTATGATATGCGCGCTCTTCCTTAGTGGGTAGCCTATTGAAGTAGTCCTCATCATCATCTACTTCTTCAATCTCACTTGTCCTAACTTCCTTATCAACCTCGACTTTCTTATCCTCATCCTTAGGTTCACTATTATCCTCATTCCTATCAATTGGTTTAATAGTGACAATGTTGACAAAGTGGACGTGTTTGGATGAAGAGGGGTCTTTTACTTGGGGTCCGCTATTTGTGTTCCTAGCGTCCTTATGTGGAGGTGATAACACTTGGTTATGGAGAGCTTTCAACAAGTTGTCAATTTTATTGGTCATCTCTGTTTGTTGTTGTTTGAATTCGGCTTCAAACTTGGCTAAACGAGCTTCTTGAGATGCCATAAATTGAGATATCAATCCTTCAAAGTTATTGGTACTACCATTGCCGGAAGGATTGTTGTTGAAAGTACGGTTCGAGTTGGAACCGCTTGATTGGAAACGATTAGGTGGGTTGGAAGAATTGGTTTGTTGTGTGTTTTGGTTTTGTTTCCACCTAAGGTTCGGGTGATTTTTCTATGAGGGGTTGTATGAATCACCGTAATGGTTTGGCTCGGGTTTGAAAGTGTACCACTTGTCTCCCGCTCCGTCGGTACGCGAGGATGCGTAGTCCACAAAAGCTTGTTCGGGGAGTTCCATGCAATCACGAGTGTCGTGGGGACCACTACATAATTCACATGAAGAAGTGATTTTGTTCACTTGGCTTGAAAGTTTAGGAGCCTCGTAGGATTTCATGAGAAACTTGACTTGGTCTTCAAGTTCTATGATCCTACGGTCAGAAGTGCTTGAATTGTTAGAAGGCAAAGATATTGCCTTGACCGTTTTATTCAAATCACGGGGATCACTCCAACTTTCGTTGTCATAAAGAGCAAGATCCTCTAGGAGAGCCCATGATTGTTCCGCACTTAGATCACGTAGCTTGCCACCGGCCGATTGGTCAATGGTTTGCCTCGTGGAGAGATTGATATGGTCATAGAAGATTTGGACTTGGAGCCAAAGTTCTATGCCATGGTGAGGGACTTTTTGGAGTAAGTCCTTGAATCGAGTCCATGCCTCGTAGAGAGTTTCGCCTTGACGTTGTTGGAACATCAAGATATCATTCCTTAGCTTGGTAGTTCTTCCCGGTGGGAAAAACTGAGCAAGGAAACGAGTGGTGAGATCATCCCAAGAGGTGATGGATCCTGCGGGTTGACGTTCTAGCCACTGACTAGCTTGGTCCCGCAAAGAGAATTGAAAGAGACGCAATCGGGTCGTCTCTCGAGTGGCAACATCAAGGTCTATAGAATCAACGATTTTAAGAAAGTCCTTGAGATGTTGATTAGGATCTTCAGAACGAAGTCCATGGAATGCGCATCCGCTTTGCACCAACCGGATGGTGTCGGATCGCAAGGGTGTGATATTGGCTCCTTGAGTGAGCTCAATGGTGTTTCGATAGCCATGGTGGCTAGGACGGGAATACTCTCCTAAAGTACGAGCTCTAGGAGGTGGTGGTGGTTGTTGTGGTGGTGGGTTGTGGGGGTTAAGGATATTACCATCTTCCATGATGTCGGACGGTAATGGTTACGAACAAGGACACGAAGAAAATAGATAGACTAAAGAAAATCTAGAAAAATAAAATAAAAATCTCACTAGAAAGGAATCTAGTGAGTAGACCTAATAGAAATAAAAATTCAACCTAAACAATAACTATTCCCCGGCAACGGCGCCAAAAACTTGATTGCGTGGTTTTGTAACCTTACAACAGGTTTTACCTCTCGAGGGATCTCAAGAGGCTTACAACCCCACCAGGCAGTGTACCTGACCGATGTAGTATAGTGTAGTGGTAAGTACGGGGGATTGATCATTCTCCACAGGGAATAGTGTTCGTTAGGTATGAAAGGCTACTCTAATTAGGTCTAAAGGTTGAGGAAGATTCTTTTTATGTTTTTATAGTTTTTATGAAAGCAAGTAAAATCTCGGGTTTGAAGGAGTGGGCGGAATTAGTTGCTAGTCAACTAACCCAAATTACTACGAATGCAAATAAAATAAAATAACAAAAATGAAATGTGGTGAGAAACTTATGTGTAGAGAAATGTGTTTACTTAGATTTCCTTACTCCCTAACTATCTTTTACCGGTTAATTAGTGTGTATTAGTTGCGTGGATGACGGGTGTATTCCTTAATACCATTCGTGGGGTGGCGTACTTACTTCCCCAACTCTACAAGCTCCTACTTCACTCCTATGTCGAGCCGGCTAGGAAGCTCCTAACATGGGATCACTAGAATTCGCTTGTGCATTAAATACAACCATAAAAACCTTTAGTACGCATTTGGTTCATGTTTCTTAAGACGTTCAAGCAAGTTACCGAATAGGAAGTTAGCCAGTTTTCTTAAGCCTAACATAGATAAACAATCATCCAATACAACTAATAACACATTAACAACCAATAATCAATAGCTAGGTTTCATTAGATCTAAGCAAACACAAGATAAATTTAGCCTAACATGTTAAACAAAAGACAAGAATAAGATAGAATCAAACAACACATAGACATATTGAATGATTAATTGATAACTTATCTTTCAATGAAACATGGAAGATCTCAAGGCAAAAAGCCCTGAAAAAGTAGCTAAAATCGTCTTAGGGTTTTCTCCCAAAACTCCACACACTAAGCCCTCTTCTAATGACAAAAAATTAGAAAACTATATATAGATTTTTGGATCTGACGGCGTCACCTTATGGAGTGTGACGCCGTCACCTCGCCGCTTTTAGGGTTCCCGGATGACCTTCTTGACGCCGTCCCTCTTTAGCTCTTCAAAAATCCATTCTGGCTTATCAAGGCTTGACGCCGTCTAACCATGAACGTGACGCCGTCCCCTTATGATTTAAGCCGTGACGCCCTCGATCAAGTTAAAGCGTGACGCCGTCAGAATTCACATGCTATTTTCACTGGCCCGTCATGAGTAAATTTCACGTCCAACTTTTCTTGCCAAGGCATGACGCCGTCTAGAGTAAATCTTGACGCCGTCAAGAGTAACTTTTAGCCGATTCTTGAGACTTTGCCGTTTTCTTCACTTTAATGCTCCAAAAACGTCCAAAATGCCTCCTTTTCCAGATTTCTCCTCAAAAGTACCTAAAATGACAAAAGGAACGATTTAGGGCAATATTTGATCAAATAAATACGATTTAGGGCTTAAATGACCCCTTAAAAGCGGTACACTTTTCGCCTCATCAAGTGTGATCGCATCCAAACGACTTGAGCACAGCATGCTGACATGGCCACATATTTTGCTTCTGTTGATGACAACGAAGGGCAATCCTGCTTCTTTGACTACCAAGAAACGAGTTTATCTCTGAGAAACTGAACACCACCAGAAGTACTTTTTCGTGTAACTAAACAACCTGCATGATCAGCATCTGAAAAGGCTATTAGTTCAAAATCAGAATCCTTTGGATACTAAATCCCCAAGTGAATGGTTCCCTTTATGTATCAAAGGATTCTTTTAGCCTTAGAGAGGTGTCTTTCAGTTAGGTTTAACTGATAGCGGGAGCAAAGATATACAGAAAATACTGTTGGGTCAACAACTAATCCAAATGTCGCTGACAATGATTTGAACATAAAATAGCCCAGACACTCACTGATAGAATATCAGTGATCTTCTAACACATTGATAATTAGTGAGAATGTCCCTCCCTGATAAGGGGATGTAACTCAGACAGCATTCTTTAAAGAATTGGCATAGACCAACTGAAGAAGCGCTTTACTCAACTGATGCAGTCTTAGTGAGTAAGGTACTTGAGTAAACATCAGGGACACTGAGATCTAACAAATGTCTCTTTATCCCTGATGACCTTTCTCTCATTGACAATGACCACCTCACCAACCTTCAGTTTAACTGATCAAGAAGTTATGACTGATCAACATGACTCCCTGAATAAGTCTCAAGATTCAGATACATCAAGAATTTGTGATGAACTGATTAAAGAAGTCAAACTCACATAACATCAACAGCAGTAGTTCATGTCCTAGATATTGTCAAAGAGTTCTTGTAAAGTTCTCATCAGTCAGTATGAACAAAAGAACTCTAGCTCAGGAACAAGGGATCATCAAGGGCTGGAATACCTTGATGATCTCTCAGCTCTCTGATCAAAGACCAAGAAGGTTAGGTGAAGACTATACGGTTTAAACGGGAAAACTCTTGGGAAGATAAACTTTGTTCCTTCCCAAGACACAAAAGAAGCTCATGGGAACCCGGTGTTGTAAACCAAAAGGACATCAAGGCTAGATGCCTAGGCACATGCCTATCTACGAACAGTTGGCAAGATAAATATTCCCACATGAAGCAACAATAATCTCACCGCTATATAAACCCCTCGCAACCAAAGCAGAATGTGCGCATTCAACGAGAGTAAGAAGCGAGAATTCCACAACATTGTTAGAGTGTTAGAATCCTCAACACACTTAGAACCCAAGCCTAGCTTGCTTCTAAGTGTCTTTTAATTTATCTCTCACCGGGGATAGCCGTCTGCAACTATCCTCATTGAAAATCCAACCAATTCATTAGTGTGTCTAAGTGGGTTCTTGAGTAATATTGTAATTTCGCTTATCATGAATCATAAACTCGTTATACTTTCCATGTTCAAACGGCAAGTGTTTGTGTTTATTTCGTTAATTCATGAGTTGCTCAAGTTAAACCGGACCAACAAGTGGTATCAGAGCGGGTGGATCATACTTATGATCTAGATCCGTTCTTAAATGACTACTAATAACTTTTAGCCGTTCTTAAATGACGGCTAATAACATTCAACCACAATCCTCTACAAATCCCCACCATTTAAATCCCCCACCAAAACTTTATCAAGCATCCTTTCAAATTCAAGGACTACTTTCAAACCGTTCTTGTGCAAAGTGATGCTTGATCTCACCACCCTCCATCCACCATGCAAGCCACTTCCATCATCACCGGTCTTCAAGGGATTCTAAACAACACACGTACTCCAAGACGTTGTGGGTCAAGAATCTCAAGTACCTTTGATCTGAAGGAGGTTTAAATGGACTATGACATCCTGTGTAATCGCCTTCATCATCAACGGTCACATTTATGGCGAGAGTTTTATTTCCAATTAGACTCTCATTAGCCATCAAAGCGGTGGCATTTGGAGGTGCTCAAAGGTTGATCTCAGTTGCAAATGGTCGAATACGAGGATACGTCTTAAGGGATAGGTACAAATTGTACAAACAGGGGCAATTCATTGCATAAAGTTGTCCTTGTTCAGCAACAAGATAAAAAAATCATTGATGGTTCCCTCCTCTTTGCTGCCCAGCTTGTAAGCTAGAAGACGCGCTTACCGCCTGGGTTATCCTTAGCTAACTCATGGAAGGATGGGAAACACAACCGAGTCCTCCTATTAATCAAACTTGCCAAGTAATAACAGTCCCTGATGCTTGCTCTGAACAACGCTGATACACCAGTTGATCTTGCCTCAATAGGAATCAGTTTGTGTAGTTCATGGACCGTATTGCTCAAACCAGGTACGAAGCAAGTACTACCTGATGTTTACAAGTCTTTGGCCAGAGTGGTTCTGGTTCACAGAGCACTGAAGTACGAAGACGCTGGACTACATACTGAAAAGGTTGCAGAACTAAAGAGAACAGAGTCAAGCTCCAGAGTGTACTCGTACTCAATCAGCATCAATAGAATTAGGTATGAAAATATTGTAATTCTTTGATGTAATAATCAGTATGTAAGAAGAAGCCTTTGCTCACTTACTACTGATTAAATTTAGATAACTTATAAATTCTAGTCATGGAGAGATTAATGTGAACTAATCTCCTCTTTCATGTAAACTACGAATAAAAGAATCTAAACTTTCAGAGAGCATGACTCACTGACAGTGGTAAAAAGCTAATTAGGGGAATACAAAAGCAGATTCAAGAAGCTTATACTAGAGGCTACTATCAAACTAAAAATGCCCAAAATCTACAAAGAATTGCTACTTCAAATCATACCAAGAACAGGTGATCATTAAAGGAAAACTGATTGCAGACTAAGAACAGTCCTATGGGGGCTAATTGCAGACTGAATTAAGCTAATTTAATAACCTACTTGGTGAAAATTAATCTCATAATCTCAAGATAGTACTACAAACTATCCCTAAACCAATAATCATGCATTAAGCTCATAAGAATAAGCAGATACAAGGCACCAAAGAAGCTGAGATGAACAAGAGTTAGTGCAGGTCTGCACATTAGTATTCTGATGCAGCAGTGGGACTTATATGAACTCAACTCATTCAATTCTCAATGAAACATCACCAAACTCTGGATTCATACTTAGAACATTGAATTACACCTAAAAACTCCAAAAGTTACATCCAAATCAAGCTCAGCTTAAACTGAGCTTATTAGTGCAGTTATTATCCAATGATTTTCTCCTATAAGCCAACAACCTCAAAATGGATTAAAACTACTTAAGTCCAACTGACATCTGCTAATACAACCTTATTTAATCCTAATCAAAACTAATCTAAGAGCAAATGAACAGTGCATATTGATTTTGACCCATTTGAACTCCTATGCCAAACACTACTTTAAATCTGAATTTAAGATTTTAATCTAATCAAATGCTATGTTTAACCTAGAAACTTATTAACTACTGATCTCCTAACTTATTTTTAACCTTACTGAACAAATGACAATAGTGAATAAGCACTAAATAAGCTGAGACTGTTTTGACTTATTTTTGGGCTTTTTTTATGATTTAAAAGACACTAGAAGGTTAAACTAATTCTAACCATCCATTAGACTATGAAAAGAAATATTAGGACAAATAAGCTGAGACTTCACTAAATAAGCACTAACAGAGCATAAATAAGCAGTTTGACTAACCTTTGACTTAAGACTATTTTAAGAGAAATTCAGAAATAAGTGAAAAGCAATTAACAAACTATTATCAAATATCAAAGAACAAGATCTAATTAGCAAATATTATCAGAATAAGCACTTACTATAACCCAATAAGCAGTTGACCAAAGTTTGACTTTCATTAAAACTTGAAACTGAGTACAGAATTTGAGAACTGGAAAAGCAATTACAAATAAGCTGAGTTATAAGCTGAGACAATAATAAATCCTACCCTAAATTACACTACTTCTACTCCTAATGCCTAACAACTGAAATCGTGGGTGAGAGAGGGTATTTATAGCTCGAAGCTGAGGAAGCTAGGGTTTCATCCCACTAATCTCAACCCTCCATTTCATCTTCTTATCATCAGAAATCATCACAGCCATTGGATCAAATTCCTGAGGTGTCTCAACCAATGAGAGGTCTCAATTGTTCCACCTTGGCAATCCGTGTGTGTCTGACATTGTCAGTCCTTCTAGAAATGCGAGAGAATGTACGGATTTGCCCTTAATTGCGGTAATTTTATTGTTGGGTATTTTAGGGTTCATACGGGGGTAATTTGGGGGAAAGATAAAAGGCGGGTAAGGTTTATTATTTTTGACTGGTAATAAATTATTTTGACCTAGGTTGTGTTTGCGTATGGATCGGGTTGTGGTTCGGGTTTATTAATAAAGATTGGGCTGTTGGGTTTTAAGTGGGCTGTTGGGTTATTGGATAAATGGTTTTGGACTTTATAAAATCCGGTTAAGGTTATAAGTATAGATTTAAGACAAGGACAAATGTGTAAATTCAGAAACTTCAGGGTCTTTTTCTGTCATTCTTCATTAATGTGATCCAAGGGCCATTTTTGACAATCTTTGATTCTTGAAGGTTGACTTTGACTTTTTGAGCATATCTTGATTCAATTTTGAAAATTGCTTCCCCGGCCTCGGCTTTTGACCTTTTCCAAATCTCGTGCTCGTGTTTTCCTGGTTTTTCTTGATTTTTGTTCTTTTCTTCGATATCCGTGCCTGCATATGTAAAAACACAAAAACACAATATATTTGGCATAATTGGTTAGTTTTTTGTCTATTTGGGTCCGGTTTTGGTCAAATAAAGGTATGTGAATAAGCACATACCAAAATTCCCCCAGACTAAGATATTGCTGTGTCCTCATGCAATGTTATAAAAAACACGTTTTCAAAACCAAAAATTTTCAATCTCTTTTTACTAACTTTGAGAAGTAGCAAAATTTTCAAAAGAGATTAAGAAATCTTTAGGTTTTAAAAACTCCCCGATTTTCCTTTTTATTCTATTTTTGTATTTTTCTCATAATCATGTGACGGTTTTGTTGACAATCATTATCTCACGATAACTTTTAGGGTCAACGAATAGGAAACACGACTCATAAAGAAGTGATCATACGGATAAAATTCGTCGTCCCTGATTTTTCGCGAGTCTCCAAACTAAGCTTAAAAACGAGATCATTGTCTATTTACAAGTTAGATGCCAACACTACCCATGAAAGTTAATTGTGTATTACTTCTCGTCCCCAAATTCCTATTTTCCTCTATTTATTTTATTTTTGGTGAGAAATGAATTTCTTCAAATTCTCATTTCGATAATTTTTAGTCCGATAAAGATACCTAGTTTAGACGCTAAGTAGTTTCCAAACGTTCCCTCAAAAACCGTTGCATACAAAAATGAGGTCCACATCAAGGTCTCTGATTTAACACGATTTTGAGGATATCCCTTTTATATACGACCGAAACAACTCTTCTACGAGTCCAGAGACAGAAGCTTTTATTAGGATACCCCCGGAGTCGAAATTTGGCATTTTTTTTAACATTATTAAGCACATATTATTATTCCTCGGCCTTTTAAACAACCTAGACAACGGCAGCGAACCGTCAAGAATCGGGAGTCTTATTTTGACCTTGGATATTTTTCCTCTGCCTTTTTGAAGTCTGAGTCAACGGGAGCGAACCGTCAGGAAACAGAAAACTTTTATCGGCTTTGGATTATTATTATTATTATTCATTATTCATTATATATTTTGCCAAATCCCGAGTCCTACGGCTTTTATAGCAATAGAGACAATAGCACGTACTATCAAGAATCAGTTGCCTATTACACCGTAACACTGGCAGTACCTTGATGTGTACCCAACTTTCATAAGCAAGGATTCTCTAAGGAAGAAATAAAACTAATTATCGCCAAAACCAAAATACCTTTAATTATTCCTAGATTTCTATTTTTTTTTTTTTTTTTTTTTTGGTGAAACAAGCTTATGGGAACAAAAAGCCACAAGTAACTTTGATGAGCTCTAAAGAGATCCAACTACTCCACGTTTAGCAATCTAACTTATAAACAACTCTATCATTTCTTGTTCTTCGCAAATTTAAAATCTTAAATAATAAGATCCGCGAATGCTTAGCCAAATAATCAAGCCATGCATATATAAAGTCAATTATGGGAACTTGCAAACTCTTAAAAGGAATTCGCGTTTTATAGCTCCTTGTGTAAAAGACTAGCACGAGCTTATAGATTATAAATGGTTAAGGGAACAAGCTAGGGCTCAACACGCCCGATCAATTCATAATTTTATTCCTACTCTCACCAGTGGAAAGTCATCAAAATTGTCAAAATTTATTATATTTTTGCACAAAAATTTTAAAACTTTCTCATTTTTTTTTTTGATTTTTTCAATTTTTTTCAATTTTGGAGGAAAAACGGGGTTGCGAGAGTAAACGGCAAAAAATGCAAGGCAAAAATCAAATCGAAAGATTACCCCCCTCCCCCCCAGACTAAAACGAGACATTGTCCTTAATGTCTTAAAGGTAAGGGTTCTCCTACATAAACCTAAGGCCGTTTATTAATTATGCCAAAAGATAGATGTAAAACGATAAGATTTTAGGATATTGGATAAGCAACGAATGATGAAACTCGAGTGGAGAGAAGCAAACCACGAGCACGAGAGTCTTCATTATTCGGGAAAATCCTGGACATACAACAAACAACCACGAAACACGACAAATGGAAGAGGCAACCCTCCTCACGTCACTTATTAGAAAAGAGATACGAAGATAGATGGATAAGCATGGGGTGCCTCCCACGAAGCGCTTGTTTTTTATCGAGTCGTATAGCTTAGACTCGCCCCGAATTTAATTGTCCTTGGGGGAGCATGTGGAAAAGATACTCTCAATCGGACTTTCATTCAAGATGTTTGGATAAACATTGAAGCATATGAAAGTTCCACTCCGATGAGATAACCGCGGCTTAAAAGAAGGAGAGATGTCGGGGTCAAAGATGGTGTCTTCACTCCCGAAGGAGTGAATGAAAGGAGAAGTCACCGAATAGGTGAAGAAAGAGAGAAGGATCTTTATCACAATGAAGATCCATTCTTCATCCTCAAAATTACCATTTTCCTTATTTTGAATATCATCATTGAAGCTCTTATGGTCATAATCAACAAAGACCTCGGGCGGGAGGGTCGGGAGGATATCATCGACAAGTAAACTCTCATGATAGAGTACATCTCCCCCCGGGTCAGGATCTTCATCAAAAGCAAAGTAATCATACTTTGGAGGAGATATGATAGGAGCGAGTTCACCGGAGAACTCCTCGTGAAGAGAATCAATCATATGATGAGAATCTGTGAGCTCATGTTCCGTCACGGACTCATCACTCTCCTCCATCTGAATATCAAAGATTGGGTTATCAGAAATCAAAGTAAACTGAGATTCGAACTCAAACAGAGGGTTGGTGATAGTCGTTTTGAAAGTTTCGGGAACAAGGTCATCCAATTTCTTAGGTGGATTGATTTCAACTTCCTTCGGAGGGAGAGAAAGTGGTGGATCATCGTCCAATAATTTCTCAAGATAAAGAAATTGATTCATCCTTGAGACAAGCATTGATCTATTCGAAGATAGGATCACCTCCCTCAAACGGAGTGAGGGAAGGGGAAGAGTCGGAAATGATAGGTGGAGTGGGATTGCCACTCGGAGGTTCATCTGATATTTGAAGATTTGCAGAGGCACACTCCTCGTCATGATCGTCGTCGACCTTATGTTCCTGGACGGGAGTGGTTGCAGCTGACGAATTCTCACAAACTCCCCACATAGAATCCTCATCATCGTCGTCATCGTAAACAAAAGTTTGACGATATTGGGAGCTTACTCTAGCTGCTTGTTCTTCAGTGTTGGGAATTATATTTTCATTGATTTGATGATACAAAAACAAGAAGAATGAAACATGAAGATTACTGAAATGATAAGCAAAATACACCAAACGGTTAGAACTGCTAGTGCAACAGTTAAGACTGCTAGTACAACAGTTAAGACTGCTAGTGCAAACAGTTAGAACTGCTAGTACAAATGAAGCTGCTGTTCAGTGAGTCATACTACTGCTGGATGGATAAGGATGAAGAAAATATTATCCTTAGATAATATCTAGATATTTTTTCAGTCAACAAAGTTGTAAAACAAGATACATGTTGTATCTTAATGATTGACACATAAACAAGCATGTAGTAGACCAAGTCTTATCAACTTTGTAATGATCTCCTTTGTACTATAAAAAGGAGATCACACCCTTAGATAAAAATATGTTTTATGTAGTGTTCTAGTGTGCTTAGAATTTAAACACCAAAGGGTGTCAATATGTAAAACATCAAAAGAGTGTGTGTGGGAACATTAGACATGGGGTCTAATGTTGTTTAGTTTTGTTAAGCCTCAAGGTAATCAAGGTTTTCCTTGATCCCTGTTATTGTTGTAGAGTAACCGTGCTATATTTGATCACATAGCATTGGAGCTGAGTTTAATAACAAAGAGAAAGTTAGGCAAAACCTTGTTGTGATAGTATTGTTTCTTTCATAGAATATTCCGTCAATATTATCATCATGCTTTTCATAGTTAATCCTAGATCAAAGGTGTAACAACCTAGAGTCCATAAACGATCACGTAACTTATTTTAGTAGATGCGAGTCGGTCTAAAATAAGTTTCCACATTCAGCTAGAAGTTCTCCATAAGTTTTCTGATGAGGTTCTTCTTGGGTGAGTTCAATAACCAAAGCCTTAAAATTTTTTGTTAACTCTATAAATTCATGGAGAAGTTCTTGATTGAGTGTTTGAGATGGTGTTTGAATCATTTCATACTGTGGAGGTTGATGATGATAAGAATAGTCATAATTGTTACAAGGAACATGCTCATAGACAAGCGGATTCCCGTTTGACAATCAGAGTTATAGTGAGGACCTCCACAGTACTCACAACAATACGATTGTTGGGAATTCTGCTAAGTAAGAATTCTGCTGAAGAATACTGCTGATGGATTCTGCTGAAGAGCTGGAATCTGCTGAAGAAGTGTTTCTGCGGAAGTAGAGATTCTGCGTAGTTTGTTTCTGCTGATATAGATATTCAGCGTATTTTATTATTAGTTAGGATATGTACGAGTTTTATTAGGAAACTATTATGATTATCTTGTTTAGTTTTTAGAAGATACGTTTCTTGTGAAATGGTTAAGGGTTTCTAGTGAAACAATTTAGGGTTCCTTATCTATAAAAGGAACACATTATTATGTATTATGTACGAGTTTAGAAAAAACAAATTCTTAGTATTAATCAAAGATCCATAGAGGATCAAACGTTCTTAGTAATTTGTGTTCTTGCTTGTGTTTGATTTCCGCTTTATAATACAAGTAGTAGAGACTTTCTATTAGTGTGTTTGTGATTACATAAACATTACTAACGATCCACGAGCGCTCAAAGATCTATCAAGGTCTAAGGTTCTACAAGTGGTATCAGAGCCTCGGGAGAGTCTCTGTGATTACTAAGAACGTCTTTTCTTTTACACCCTCTCAATCAAAACAACCAAAACAATGCCTAGATCAGACGATGGATCAGAAGTTAACAACAACCATAACACCACATCTTCATCTTTGCAACAACTCACTCTCACCAACAGCAATGCAAAGTTCCCATACCTCAAGAAGGAAGAGTATGAATTGTGGGCTATGAAGATGCAGAACTGGATCACTAATGTTGATTGGAATCTTTGGGAAATTGTCAAAAAGGGAAATACTTTGAAGAAGCACATCAAAGATGCTGATGGTGTAGTTACCATTGTTGATCCTCAAACTGCTGAAGAGATTCTTACTGTACAGAGAGAGAATAAAGTTAGAACTATTCTCCTTCAGGCTATTCCAGATGATCACATTGGTGATTTTCACTTCATAGAGGATGCAAAGGACATCTGGATGGCCATCAAGGCTAGGTTTGGTGGGAACGATGAGTCAAAGAGGATGAGGAAATCAATGTTGAAACAGCAGTTTCAAGAATTCCAAATCTCTGAGGAAGAAGGTATTCACAAGGGGTATGACAGGTTTCATAAGATTTTGAGTCAATTGAATCAGCTGAAGGCCAGGCCAGATAATGAGGATTGCAATGCAAAGTTCTTGCGATCTTTACCTCCATCTTGGCTGCATGTGAGCATTGCACTCAAAGCTAAAGGTGGACTGGATATGCTCTCTTTTGATGATCTCTACAACAAGCTTAAAACTCTTGATCCTGATGTTAGAAGTCCCATTCGTGCATCCACTCCCAGTTACTCAGCTTTTGTAGCACTACCTCCAATAAGATGAATCAAGCTTCAAGCCCAAGCTCCTCAGCATCATCTTCCTACAACAACACCAGACCAAATTCATAACCAAAGTCTAGTGGTGTA
Organism: Artemisia tridentata subsp. tridentata; assembly: GCA_021014915.2. Lineage (NCBI taxonomy): Eukaryota > Viridiplantae > Streptophyta > Magnoliopsida > Asterales > Asteraceae > Artemisia > Artemisia tridentata. Next base: position 146,059,332 of record CP139506.1, read on the forward strand.
TTGGAAGATGTACTTCACTCTTTTGTTGCTGATTATGATCATCAGCAGCAACTTGCTTTTGAGGATTTTGATCAGGTGGATCCTCTGGATATGGAAGAGATGAACTTGAAGTGGCAGGTGGCCATGCTCACAATGAACATCAAAAGGTTTGAGAACAAGTCAGGGAGAAAGTTTGGTTTCAAGGGAAGAGACCCTGCTAGATTTGACAGGAGGAAGGTCAAATGCTATACATGTGGTCAGATGGGTCACTTCTCAAGAGAATGCAAGGATAGAAAGACTGGTGATGAGGTTAGGTATTCTACCTATCAGCAGAATCAGGTGAAAGATGGAACTGCCAAAGCTTTGGTCACTCTGGATGATCATGTCAACTGGAAGGCGCATGAGCCTGATAATGATGAAGCTTCTGGTCCTGAGTTGAGTGGATTGCTGGCCAGCTATTCTACAGAGGATCAGCATGATCAAGTTGCCTTTATGGGCATCTCTCAGGTACATAATTGTGTTTTTGGTTGTAGTGAAAGATATAATGAACTTAAGGAGGCTTATGATGAATTGAAACCTAAATATAATAAATGTTATGTAGAAGTTGAGTCTTACAAACAGTCTTTAAAAACTCTAGAGAAACAAAAGGTTTGGTTTCAAAAGAATCAGCTTGCTTATGATGAAAAGATAAGGGTGTTAGAAAGTGATTTGAAATGTACTAGAATTGATTTAAAACGTACTGAGAAAGAAAAAGCTAATGTAGAATCTGAAAACCAAGTACTGAAAGAGAAATTAGAGAAGGAAATAGCTAATCATAACATTTGGTTAATGTCAGGTGATAAGTTATCTAACTGTCTCTATAATAGTCAACCTGTAAACTCTAGTATAGGTTTAGGTTTTAAAAAATATGTTGGTTTAGAAGCTAGGAATGATCTGGGTAAATCTACACCAGCAGGCTTAGCAAATTTTGTTAAAGAAGGAAAATTACATGTTGTACCTGGACCTATTAGAGGAGAACACATGCCCTCAAACACCACCACCACAGACTTTGATGGATCACACCATCTGTATGGCAAAAAGTCAAGTGACTTGCCAGACCCTGATTCTAATTCTACTGACTTTGTCTCTTGTTCTTCTAGTGACAAGTCCTCTGACCAAGGGTCTACTACCAGTTGTGATTCAAGTGAAAAGTCAGACCTTCCCAAGACCTCACCCAAGACCTCACCAAAGCCTACACCCAAGACTCCCTACAAGTCTGTTAGAGTTGCTGCTGAGGAATCAAAGTCCAAGACAGTTTCTTCTGAAGACTTGTCTTTTAATACTTTGCAAAACAATGTTTTTAATTCTGTCAAAAACAATCCTGTTAATGTTAGTGGTTTGAATAATCTTGCATGTAATGGAACATCTTTCACTTTTAATAAATCTTCTAAAAAGAAGAAATGCTTTATGTGTGGAAGTGAATTTCATTTGATTAAGGATTGTAATTTTCATGAGCAAAGATTGGGTGTATGTGGTGGTCAAAATAAACCTAGACCAATGTGGAATAATGTTAAGGATATACCACCATATGTTCCACAAGCAACTCATAAGACCAGCAATTCTGCTGATAGACATTCTCCATCTGCTGGGAGAAGACCTGTTGCTAGACCATATGTGAAACCAACTAGTTCATATTTTCAGAATGGTTATTGGCCTGGATTTATTGACCCAATGTATGTGGGTAGGGGATATTGGGATACTGCTGTTAAGCCCTCAGCAGGTTGTTTTTGGACTAAAAAGGAACCTAATTTTCATAGCAGGTCCAAGAACAATGGTGGATCTTATACATCTACATGGCCTAACTCTTATGATCCACAAGGCAGGCTCAAGTCAGTAATGACTTGAGTCTCCAAAGTGTACTTATATTTTGTATATTTTTGTTGTTGTAGTATCATCCTCTGAAAAGTAAAGAAGTAGGCATAGTAGATAGTGGTTGTTCCAGGAGTATGTCAGGAAACATAGAGATGATGCATAATTTTGTACCCATTGAAGGAGGAGGCAATGTGACTTTTGGTGGAGGAGATGGTAGAATCACTGGGAAAGGAACCATCAGAACACCTAATTTGGACTTTGAGAATGTGTATTATGTGAAGGAACTGCAACATTTCAACTTGTTCTCAGTATCACAAATTTGTGACACCAAGAACAAAGTATTCTTCTCTGAGGATGAATGTCTTGTACTCTCTAAAGACTTCAAACTTCCAGAAGATACAACAATTCTGCTGAGAGTTCCCAGAAGTTACAATTTATACACATTCAATTTGAATGATGTTCAACCTGAAGGTGACCTAACATGTTTGGTGGCTAAAGCATCCCTGGATGAGTCTACAAAATGGCATAGAAGGATGGCTCATGTGAATTTCAAGACCATTAACAAGCTTTCTAAACTTGGTCTAGTTCATGGACTTCTTTCCAAAGTCTTCACCAATGAGCACAATTGTGTTGCCTGCAACAAAGGAAAGCAACACAGAGCCTCATACAAAGCCATTACTGCTGTGAGAACTATCTCAGAACCTCTTCAGTTGCTGCATATGGATCTCTTTGGTACAACTTAAATCAGAAGTATTGATCACAAGTACTTCTGCCTGGTAATCACTGATGACTATAGCAGGTTTTGTTGGGTATTCTTTTTGAAAACTAAAGATGAAACATCTCCAATTTTAAAAGAATTCATTACCCTTGTTGAAAACCAGCTAAACAAAAAGGTTAAAGGTATAAGGTGTGATAATGGGACAGAGTTCAAAAATGTTGTTTTAATAGACCTCTGTCAGTCTAAAGGGATAAAAAGGGACTATAGCAATCCAAGAACCCCATAGCAAAATGGGGTTGCTGAAAGAAAGAATAGGACCTTAATAGAGGCAGCAAGATCCATGCTTGAAGACTCTAAATTACTCACTATGTTCTGGACTGAAGCAGTAAGCACTGCTTGTTATGTTTTGAACAGGGTATCCATCACTAGACCTCATTTCAAGACACCTTATGAACTTCTCACTGGGAAAGTTCCTGATATTCATTATCTCAAACCTTTTGGATGTCAAGTGACCATTTTGAACACTAGTGATCCACTGGGAAAGTTTGATGAGAAAGCTGATGAAGGGTATATTGTGGGTTATTCAGCACATAGTAAGGCTTATAGGGTATATAATTTAAATGCTAAAAAGATTGAGGAGACCCTTAACCTGAGATACCTAGAAGACAAGCCTAATGTTCAGGGTCAAGGTCATGCTTGGTATTTTGACCTGGATTACTTAACTGATTACTTGGGCTATACTAGATATGTTGCTAACCAATCTGCAGGTTCTCAAGAGTCTCCCACTAACAATGCAGGTACCCTGGATGTTGACTCAGATAGTGAGTCTGAGCATGATGAACAAACAATTGTTGTACCTTCTTTTTCTCCTAACCATTTTGCAGGTGATAGCTCTAAAGAAACTTCTGATGAGATTGAAGATGAGTCACACTATGCAGAGGACCTTGCTAGACTCAAGAAGCAGGAGCATGCAGCCAATCAAGAAGCTGAAAGACTTGGTGTGGAGTCAGCACAACCAGTCAGTGGAAACCAGGATACTGCTGACAGTTCTCCTGTTTCCCCTGATATCACCAAATCTGCTGACAGTTCTCCTGAAGGTTCTCCCATTTCTCCTAGTGTGTCCACAGACTTTGAAGAGCCATATACACGTTTTCCAAGTCCTTCTGATCTTGGGAATCACCAACCCAAAGCTGGAATCTTCAACTAAGCCTCCTATGACAATGATTTTGGACCCAATGTGAACAATCTTGACACCACAATTGATGTCAACCCCAATGCTACCAAAAGGATCAACATTGCTCATCCCCAATCCAATATTCTTGGTGATCCTGAAGCACCTATTAGAACTAGAAGTACTGTGAAAAGTTCTAAGTATGGTCAAGTTGCTTTTCTTTCCTATGTCTCAAATCAACAAAGGGACAATCACACAGACTTTAAGCATTGTCTGTTTGCTTGCTTTCTTTCTCAAGTGGAACCTACCAGTGTTGCTCAAGCTCTTGAAGACTCAAGTTGGATTGAAGCAATGCAAGATGAGATGCAACAATTCAAGAATCAGCAGGTTTGGATATTGGTACCACTACCTGAAGGGAAGATTGCAATTGGGACAAAATGGATTTTGAAGAATAAAAGAGATGCAAGGGGTATTGTGGTCAAGAACAAAGCAAGATTGGTGGCTCAGGGTTTCAGACAAGAGGAAGGAGTTGATTATGATGAAGTCTTTGCTCCAGTAGCTAGAGTTGAGGCCATTAGAATCTTCTTGGCCTATGCATCTTATATGGGTTTCATGGTATATCAGATGGATGTGAAAGGTGCTTTTCTGTATGGTGAAATTGAAGAGGAGGTTTATGTCACTCAACCCAAAGGTTTTGAAGACCCAGATAATCCAAAGCATGTTTACAAGGTTGTAAAAAATCTCTATGGACTACATCAGGCACCAAGAGCTTGGTATGCTAGGCTTCTTCATTTCTGCTGAAGCATGGATACAGAAGAGGTGCCATTGACAAAACACTCTTCATTAAGAAGAATTCCAGAGACATCATTCTTGTCTTTGACTCTTCATTAAGTTTATGTGGATGACATTATCTTTGGCTCCACTAAAGAAGCATGGTGCAGAGAGTTTGAGGAATTGATGAAGGGAGAATTTCAGATGAGTGCTATGGGGGAGCTTACTTTCTTTTTGGGTCTACAAGTTCAGCAGAAACAAGATGGTATCTTTATCAGTCAGGATAAATATGTGAAAGATATCTTGAAGAAGTTTGATATGGAAAATGTCAGAACTACCACTACACCTTATGAAGCTCGAAAACCAAAGAACAATCTTGAACCAGATCCTGCAGTGAATGTTCACCTATATAGATCCATGATTGGGTCATTGATGTATTTGACAGCTTCAAGGCCTGACATTACATTTGCTGTGAGTGCTTGTTCTAGACATCAGGTCACTCCACTTACTTCCCATTTGAATGCAGTCAAAAAGATCTTCAAGTACCTCAAAGGCCAACCCAACTTAGGTCTTTGGTACCCAAAAGAGTCTCCTTTTAAGTTGGAAGCATATAGTGATAGTGATTATGCTGGTGCAAATCTGGATAGGAGATCCACAACTGGAGGTTGCCAATTTCTTGGAAGAAGATTGATTTCTTGGCAATGCAAGAAACAGACTATTGTTGCTACCTCATCTACTGAAGCAGAGTATGTTGCTGCTGCCAATTGTTGTGGACAGGTTCTTTGGATACAAAATCAATTGTTGGATTATAGGTTTAATTTTATGAACACCACCATCTTTATTGATAATCAAAGTACCATATGCATTGTCAAAAATCCAGTTTTTCATAATAGAACTAAGCATATTGAAATCAGGCATCATTTTATAAGAGATGCATATGAAAAACATTTGATTAAGGTGGTTAAGATTCACACAGATGATAATGTGGCAGATTTATTGACTAAGGCTTTTGATGGACCTAGGTTTCAACACTTAGTTGTCCATATTGGGATGGTTAACCCTTAAATGCTAAGTTTGAGGGGAGGCATAAGCCTCAGGGGAGGATTGCCTCAGGGGAGGATTGTTGTTGTAAATCTTGTAATATTTTGTAGATTATGTTTGCTAACACACTAACCAACTAATGTACTTTAAGTTTTGTATGGTTTGGTTTGTTTGCTGTTATGTGTCTGTTTTGCAGAATGCCTTGATGTGTTGTTGCTGTTATGTGTCTGTTTCACCAAGATTGGTTAAATGGGACATGGTCAAGTAAGCTTAAAGATTGTTTCTGCTGAATGGAAGTGCTGAAGCACAGTTCAAGTGATAATCATTGAAAGATAAAAGAGAAGTTGTTCATTCATTCAAAGAAATTACAACTTACAAACAACTTCAAATTGAAATAAAAGACCATTCCTATACAAGATAACCTACACAGACTCTAGATCCTATCATCATGGTTTCAAAAGCTGTTGGAGATGCATGACCAGGAATGAAGATGCTGAAGAAAATAGTTTTATATCTTTGGTCCTTGGCAACATCTCATCATCACCTATTCCATTTTACCCTTTCCTTTTCCGGTCACCTCTGCACCCTTGCCCTTTCCTTTGTTTCTATGGCATGAAACACCAGAACTTGGAGCAGGAAGACCAATAACCACCTCCCTTGTCACTGGGAGTGGTGGATTTCTGGTGCGTGACCTAGGTTGGGGTTGTGAAGGTTGGGGACTCTCTCCACCTGCTGTTGCTGCTTCCCTCTCCTCTTCCTCTCTCACCAATCTATTGAAGATTGGCTCTAGACGCTCTGTGGAGTCATCAGAGCCCCTAGATGAATCACTTGGATTCACCACACTATCATCTTCAGATGAAGGGAGAAAGGGGGACTTCAAAGGACGAGGTTCATCTTGATAGGGGTATCGAAATAATGGACGAGTATCCTCAGTGGATGATGATGATGGAGTTTTGGGTGGGTTGTTTGGTCTGCTTGATGAGCCCACATCATGTTTTCTCTTTCGGGCTTGTTCTCTGGTATGACCATACCTTCTACGGGAAGGTCGTGAGGATGATTGGGAGGCTTGGTGTTTTGGTGGTGAGTGGGGAATGTTATCTCCAGAGTCTGCTGATGACTTAGAGGTGAGATCAATTACTTCTGGCTGGTTGTTCATGGTGTTGATGATTGATTTTGGTTGAATGGGGGTTTGATGGTAAATTGGGGTTAAGTGATTTGTGCGGATTGTGATTTGGGGTTATTTTATAGACGGAGTTACGGTTTGACGGTAATGTGTAACGGTTACTTACCCTAGATATTTTTACCAAAGGGTGATTCTGCTGATTGACTTCTCAAATCAGCAGATTGACCTTGATTCTGCTGGAGCGTTGATTGTGAAATTATTAGGAGTTACTTGACACGTCTGATCCGGTCAACAATTAGTTCCAATATTCTTGACCATATTTGGTAACTTCTATTTATAACCTACTCCGCATAATCTTTGCCCAAAATCAACTGATTCCCTTTTAAACCAATTTAAACCCTTCGACCATTTACTCGATTCATAACCAATTCTCAAACTTTCTTCTATGGCGGCACTTCAATTTAAGAAGGATCACAATAAAGTTGCTTTTCTGGGAAAAGCAAAGGGACATGAAATGTATGAACCTATGGTGGATTTCTTGAAGCATTCCAAGATTCACTATGCACTGACTCATTATCCAGATGTGGTACATGAATCTTTGGTCAAGCAATTTTGGGCATCTGCTGAAAAACGTTCTGACACAGAGATTGTTGCAATGATTGATGGAGCAGAGTATGTGGTGACTGAGTCGTTGATTAGGACAAGATTGCAACTGGATGATGAAGGTGGTGTCTATCACACCAACTCTGGTGAGGTACTTACCGGGCTGAGAGCTGCTGGTTATCAAAGTACGGATACAGTTATGTGGCTCAAGAACAAGTTTTGCCCCATGTGGAGGTTTTTGGTGCACACATTGCTTCAGTGCATCAGCAACAAGTCTAGAGGATGGGATCAATTCTCTACCCAATTGGGTTGTGGTATAGTATGTCTATCACAGGGTTTAACTTATAATTTCTCTAAGTTTATTTTTGATAATATGGTTGAAAATATTCAAAAGAAAAAGCATAAGTTTCTCATGTACCCTAGGTTTCTTCAAATAATTTTAGACATAAACACCCAAGACAGAGGCCATTATCCCATAGGAGCTCTTAGTGCTAAATTGTTTGCTTCAATGAAAACTCACTATGTTGGGGCACATCACCCTCTGCTACCAGCTATGTTGCCACATGGAAATGATGATGCTGATGAGGGTAATGCTGCTGGTGCTCCACCATCTCCCAATGCTGCTGATGATGGTACTCAATCATTTCCAAGTGTTACTGCTGATGGTAATCCATCAGTGGAAAGGGATGAGGGTCCTTCCACAACTGCTGAAGCACCAATTATTTCTCCTGACCAACCTACACCTTCACCTTTACCTGTTTCACCTAGACCTAGTCCTAGTCCAACACCAACTTATGAAGCTCCTGATGAGCTTGTTCCTGAGGTTGAGGAGACACTTCAGTCTCTTGACACTCAGGTGCCTACACCTCTTGAATATGAGACTACCAGACTGTCCACACCTAGCCCTATTAAAGAACCAATTGATGAAAGCTCTCCTAATTTTGAGAATATTACTGTTTCTCCTGAAAGGCCCAATGAAGCTCCCATAACCACTGAGCAATCTGCTGGTGGAGCTGAGGACCCTATTACTCTCACTTCTCTATATAATTTGCTCAACAGGTATGTAAAAGAAGTTGACAAGTTAAAGAATGAGCTTGAAGATACCAAATCCTCACTTGGTGGTGAGATTGTGGTGTTGAGAAAGAGGGTTTAGGAGTTAGAAGATCAACTTGGGCAGACAAAGAAAAGGAAGTTTCTGTATGTCTCTGATGAAGAACAAGAAGATGTACAGTTGGATTCTCTTGAGATATTGGCGGTGAGATTGTGGTGTTGAGAAAGAGGGTTCAGGAGTTAGAAGATCAACTTGGGCAGACAAAGAAAAGGAAGTTTGTGTATGTCTCTGATGAAGAACAAGAAGATGTACAGTTGGATTCTCTTGAGATATTGGCTGAAGCTGCTCAGCAGACTCATACTTCTTCACCCAAAGCTGCTGAATCATCACAACCAAAAGAGCAGATCAAGTTCTATAGAAAGAGGGGAAGACAGTATTTGAGGAAGGATTCTGCGATGCCAAGTTTGAATGTTGTTCAAGAACAAGTTGATGGTGATCATTTTCAGGCAGATGAATCTATGATTGATGTTGCTTCTGCTGATCTCACACCTTCTGAAGTTTCTCCTGAAGTATTTGTTGTTGGGAGAACTTTTGTCTTGAATCCTGATGCTGAGGTGTAACACCCCCGTTTTCGATATTCACAGCGGAAATATAAGTTGGGGAGTTACTAAATAGTTCACAGTCATGATAATAGAAAACGACTCGAAAAGGAGACGTTTTAGATAAAATTGTTATCATTCATTTATATCAGAGTTACAATATGTAGGTCCCAGCAGGAAGTTCTCAAAATATATTTATAAAATATTATTGATTTGAATGATAACATAGTCCATAGCCAATCCCGTGCCAATCCATGCTTCCGATGACCTGAGAATACATGCTAAAATGTCAACACAAAGGTTGAGTGAATTCATAAAGTTTATTAGAGGAAAATAGTCCGTTTCAGTTATTCAGAAATAAGCCAGTTTCTGATAAAATACCTTGTTCAGTTATAATTAAATAAGCCCTTTTCAATATTTCAGAAAATAAGCTCTTTTCATATTTCAGGAAGATAAGCCCTTCTTCAGTTATTCAGAAAATATGTCGTTCAGTTTAGTTGTAAATCATTTAAACACAAGATTAAATAAAAGTAATTGCAACGCATACAATTACCATTAGAGAAAATATATTTTATTGCGCTAAGCCTCATGACACGCAACACATTAACAGAACATCAACAGTCATGAACTAATGATGCATTAATTACCCCATAATTAAATGTAGGTAACTTTGCCCCCGAGTAGGAGACTGCCACATCTCTTTATTCATCTCAAATATAATGCTTTGTATTAGGTTACGGCAATACAAAGGGGTTGTCAGCCCAATAGTACTATCCACAATATTCGCGCTCACCCTAAGTACAGGTGATTAGAGGTGCATGATTGGAGGTCTTTTGGCTTTAATTAAACTTAGCGTATGGCAATAAAATAAGAATAACATACTTGTGTTTAATGTAGGGAAAAGTCCTTTAGCGATTCATAGTTCATGTAAATGTAAACAGCGTTTGTCAATCTTGCCAATTTAATATGAAAATAAGGGCTATGAAACTTATATTGATATGTGAAAACTTAGAATTGCTTATGAAAATAAAAACAGATAATTGAGCATGTATCTCCCCCAAAAATAGTTCAAAACATGTAAAAATAGGGGTTATGAACTCACCTGACAATCTGGATGGAAAACAAATGAAAGAAAGTTGATAAACGTCTCCGGACAATGTAACCTGGGTTGTTATGCCAATATTTAGTAATCATTTCTAATGATTATATGTTTATTTTGTTTTGTTCTGTTTTGTTGTTTGGTTGATGGTTACATATTTTATTTAAGCCAATATGTAGTTTCAAAAGTAAGATTTTATCTTATCTTTTATCTGTAAGTTTTGGGTTTAGTTTATTCGTTATTATGTTAATATGGAGTCGGGAAAATAAAATAGAAAGGATGAAAATATCGATTAGGAAAAGTTATGCTTTAATCCCTAAGGTTTGGTCAAATAACAGTTTATACCCCCAAGTTTCAAAAATGACAATCTCACCTCTTTTTATTTGTTTTTGACAGAAAATACCCTTGTACATATTTATTTTACAAAATTAACCCTAAAAACTTTAATTTACTAAAAATCTCTTTTATGAAATATTGGACTTGACGAGATCTTTGGACGCGAATAACTTAACGAATACGGGATCATTTTACGAGCTTTCAGTTCCTATGAAAAGTCTCCTAGGTCGACTCTAGTCATGTCAAAAATCATAATTTATAAAGTTCGTTTGATGCCCAAAATATTTTACTAAAGTCGAGTGTATAGAACATGTGTTAAAGAAATTTCTGAAAATAAGTTTTAGACTATCGCTCGACCAGATTTGGGACTCGAATAACTTTTGATTCACTCGATGGTTTTACGAACGGTTTCTTTCTAAAAATAGTTCACTATGTGAACTTTAGTTTGCCAGAAATTCAGAATTTATAACGATCTAATGAGGGTCGAAATCTAGGTCAGAACATGGTGAGTTGGGTTGACTAAAGTGAGAAATTTATAACTGGACTTATAGGTTTTCAAATTAGCGATAGGAGCAATTTCAAGACTCGATATCTTATTCAAAACTTAATCTTTTTCGAAAATTTTTGTTTCTAAATAAAGACTACTAGGTCGACTCAAACATACCAAAAAGTTGGAATTTTTAGAGTTCATATAGAGTTCGAAAAATAGGGCACAAGTTGGGTTCCTAGTCGACTAATATAGGAAAATTATAACTGGAAAAACATTGATCTAGTGTTAGCGACTTAGGCAAGTTTTGGAAATTCAATAGCTTTGTGAATACTAGACCATTTTACTTGATTCTTGTTTCTAAATAGAGCTAGCTGGGTGAACTCTAGCAATATCGAAAAATCAGAATTTTTAAGGGTCGTTTGGATATTGGTTTCGAGGTCTAAAGTTGGGCTGTGGGACTTTATTTTCACTCGATAGAACAGGAAAGAAATAACCCGGTTAGGGTTTAATGTTTCTAGGGTTTTTCGACTAAGGTTTTTAGACATGATACGTTTATAGTTGATGTGTTTTATCATGTTTAACATATTAGTGATCGGTTTAAACATTAGTTCGAATATTATGGGTGTGTGTTTAGGGTTCTGTTCGAACAGGCAGTAAAGAAAACAAAATATGTTTTGTATTTGATCAAGTTCTATTACTAGTTGATACTTACTGATATTTTTAGGAGTATAGGTAAAGTAAATAACTGAATTTAAATGGGTTTAGAACTTACTTAGTAGTTGTGGTCGATTAGGGTTTTATGGATGAAATGAACTCGCCACTTGCTACCCTCCTCTTCTCTTCTGGTCCTTCTAAGGTTTATTGTGAAAGTATAGTGAGGTTGTGTTTATAGCAGAAGTAGTTTGGGATTGTTCCTGTTATTTGGTTCGATGTAGTGTGAAGTGTGAAGAGAGTTTATGTTGCTATTTATAGTAGTGGTGATTAGGGTTAAGTAGGAAGGTGATAAGGGGACAAGATGTGCATACAAGGGCTGACAGGAACTGAACTTGGCGCCACTTGGATAGGTGGAGGAGGAGGGAGAAGGAGAGAGTGATGTGGCCAGTTTCATTGCCTTGGGTTTTATCTACCAATGAGTTAACTTCTTGAAGGTAAAGGTGTACAAGTGGAGGGTCTTAGGAGAGGACATGAAGATGACTAGATACATGGTATTCTTAATAGGTAAGTTTAGTTAGGTTTTGTAGTTAAAATCGAACCAGGAAATTGGAGGAGAGGGCGTGAGCTTAGGAGAGTAGTAATTTAGGTTTAGTTGCTTGTAACTAGGGTTTAGAAATACTAACTAATTTAGTTCAAGAGTTTTATTATTTACCAAAATATTTATGGTCTTTTAGGTTCTTGTATAAATCGAATTATTTAAGAATTGAAAGAAAATATGTTGAGCTTATGAAGGGTTGTAAAACTTGCTTAATAGACTTGTACATAAGTTTAGGAAATTAGAAAAATATAGTTTTAACATTTATTTAGTTTATAAAAATTATTTGTTAATTTTTATTATGTTAAAAAGTAATTAAATGGAATTTATTGTTTTTTGTGCATTAAGCACTTGTACTCTGGGCTAAAATACTTGTAATAATATTTAAGGGGTTTAGAAAATATTATTTATAAAAGTTATGCATACATGTTTTGTAAATTTTGCTTTGAAAATAATATAAATGGAATTTAAATAAAGATTTTGTAAATAAATGTTTCTATGCATAAATGACTTGTACTATAGCTTAAATAACTTGTAAGCTTTATATTTATAAAAATTTTCTAGAAATAAATTAAGTTTTGGAAAATGTATGCATAAAATAATACTTATGTGAAATTAGGGTTTTATCGGGAACAAAATAGAATTAGGGTTTTTAGTGCTTTAAGAACTTGTACATTAACTTAGATATGTTGTATTTTTATGTTATGATGTTTAGTTGTTCATATTTGGTGTTGTGGTGAATTTTAGGGTTTCCTAGAAACTCTATACAGATAGTGAATGCTTTGTTAAGGATTTTATCGTAAAGTGGTAAATGGTATTCTGTAATATTTTTCTATCATGATGTTTATAAAATAAACATTAGTTTTGTTAAGCAGGTCTTGTGGGAGCACGTTTATCAATGATGTGATCTACGTCACATAAGATGAGAGATACATTTAAATAAATAAAAAAATTTACCCGTGGAAAAAGGATAATAAATTAGTAAAGTAAATAGGAAATTTTACGAGTGGTTACAGTATCCCCCTGTTGAAGGGAATCTCGTCCCGAGATTCAGTCTGTGTTGGTTGGTAAGTTGAGAAAAATGTTGTATAGGAATAGCTGGGTTCAGAATTTTTATTCTATTTAGATTGGGAATGTGATAAAGAAAATCGTACAACGATTTGGGTTAGGATGGAAGTTTGATATGCTTAAAATGCCTCAAGTTAAAAATAATATTACTTAAAATATTATCTTTATTCTTGAGTCCGATTTCCCGATAATGTCGTTTCGCTGATAATTCCTGGTTCTCTAAGGATCGAGATTTGGTCAGTTTTATCTCTACTGGATGAACTAAATTTGAATGTTTTGCTACCTAGTACGTTACTATGCAACGGTCAGATTTGATAGTGGAGGAATAGTGATCTAACGTTCGAATTGATCGGTCAAATCTTTCCTATAAATATCTCATTTCTAATCCTCATTTTTCATCACAAAATTTCCTTTCTAAATCCTCAAAAATGCCGCACCTTGTTACTTACCTAGCGATCGTTTTCATTATTGCAATTATTTCCTACATGGTGTACAGTCCAGATGAGAACTTCGAAGCCTTTGGAATAATCCTATGGTTCGTGATTCCGCTTACTATCACAGCCTTTATCGTGGATCAAACATGGGGAAATTAAATCTTACGCTAAGATCACTAGGATGGTCTTTGTTTGTGTTTTCTAAGAAATCCTCAATGTAATAAAGCTTATGTAATCCTTGTAATATTAGCACTTCAGTTGCTAATTATATCTCTATGTATTATCTTCCAAGGTTTCTTAATAAAATCTTAGAGTTTTTCTATCCACAATGTTGTCGAATTCCTATCTTAGAGATGATGGGTAGTAGTTGTAGACTTTTGTTGTATGAAATCAAAATAATGGTTTAATAACAATTTGTTTTGTTTCAATATTTTGCTTTTGAATGAAAATTAATAGTAGAAAATCTGAAAATATAACTGTCCAACTCGTTATATGATTCTTCCAAAATTATACATAGTTGATCAGGTTATGTATAATTGAGGACCAAATGATGTAATGTTTCGTACAGTCACTGTGGTATTTATTCAAAAAGTTTTAGATGGTGTTCAACGCTTTACTTTTAAATAATAGCTTCATAAATAATTTTCAAAAGCATTTGGAAAATTGTTGTCCATACTACTGTGATAGGTTAAGGTTTCCTAAAAAAAATTAATGGGTTAACCTCAAAATAATTCTTAGGGTTCGTCTATGGTTTCACTAGGCAATGTTTGTGAATAGAGTTTGGGAAAATAGAACAGATATGAAAGCTAAACGCAGATTTAGAAATATGAAAGAATTATCGCGAGATATTGAGTAGAAAGATAATTTATTCAGATTACGTTTATCGTAGCTAAGGAGTATCTAAAAGGAAAATTACAACTTAGAGGGCTCTAATCCTCAATTTATTCATTACTTCCGAAATATCAAACTTAGAGGTCATACTAGGGCATAGGTATGATTTCTTAATGAGTTCTAGTTTTCTTCCGAATCATTCTTAGTCTTCCAGTTGGGATTGAAGTTCGGGCATCGACTTATCACATGTCCTTTTCCTCTACATCCATAACAAGTCACGGTTCGTGGTTTTATTCTTATTGGCTTACAGTTTCTAGACTGATGTCCTATTTCCTTGCATCTTCCACACTTAACATAGCAATCTCCAATGTGATGTAACTCACATCGTTGACATAGAGGTTGCTTTCCACGATAAACGGATTCATGAGTAAGACGCTTATGGTGGCGACACGTGGGGTAGGGAGTAGGGATTGTGGTTTCTACTTCACTATGTTTTCGCTTTCGGTTATTTCGTTCAATTTTCTTCTCTCCTGTTGTCATCTTATGGCTTCCCAAACGAGCTGTCGTAGTCACCTCGAGCACTGCTGTAATGAGACTAACCACTAATTTCTGGATAACTTCGGGAGTCATTGGCATAGTATTTTCCATTCTAACGTTCTTCCGGATATGTCTGGTTAAATATCGTAGATGAATGATTAATTGCTAAGGAATTAACTAATTCTCTTAGATTTCAGCAACTCTCTCTTCATTCATCAAGGTTCTCTTCCGAAATTTTATCTTATGGGGTTCTAAGTTTATGATACGTCGGGCTGAAGATAGATTAATATTAATAGCTTGATCAATTGTTTTTACTAAAAACAATTATCACAAGATCTTTTATTAATATTGCATGAAGTAGGTTTAGGGTTTTCTATTGTTATTATAAGGGTAAATCCTCAAATTTCTCTGTTGCTTAATTGGCTCTATGTTTAGTTAACTAGGTACGTGACACTTATTGGGCTCTAGGTATAGTTTATACGAAATCATTTGTCTATTAAACAAATGATAGGACTTTAAGGGAAGTCATTACATAAATGCACAGCATTATAGTAAGACATGATAGGAGAAGAATTTATTCTCAACAATAATATATATAACAAAAGATATTTGTCATACATTTATTGATTGATTACAAACTCCGAGGGTTTCAGATTTATTGGAAACTACATGAAATACCTAACCAAATACTATTTGGTACAGTAGACACAACGTCGTTACACATGAGTTTAAGATCAGCCACGTTCTTGACGTAAAAGCTTAACTTCATTCTCAAGTTGTAGTTGTGTAATTTCCATTTCCAAGAAACGCTCCTGAAATTCCGTATTCACCTTTATCTGGCTGTCCAGCATCGATTCCAGAGTAAAAATCTTCTGACCCTGGCAAATTGCCGTCTCTCTGGCTGCCCATAGGGTTCTCTCAATCTCTGCTACTCGGCCACGTAGTTGACTGTTTTCCCTTCTTGCATGACGAATCCTATAATCTAGGCTTTTATACTTATGTTCGTGCGTATTCTTCATTCGTTCCACACTTGCTTCCAAGTCAAACACCGTTCTCCTTTCGTCATTGGTCCTTCTAAATAGAGTGTCGAAATTACGGTCGTACCACTCGAAACGTAAATGTGGTAGCTCCTCCAAATGTTTAGCGTGATTGTCGAGAATACTAGCGTGCTCATAAAGAAGAGTCCACATGGGGTCTTTAGGTTCAGGGGAATTAGGCGTAGATATAGTATCTGGGAAATTTAGTATAGGAGTTTCGGGAGTATTAGGTTCTAGGGGATTTGATTCATCATCTTTCTGAATTGTTTCTTGGTGGGAGTTTTGTCCAACATCAAATGTTGTTGGGCAACCAATAAACTTTTCATCAGATGGGGATTTCCTAAGAGAATCGGTAGGTAGTGTACTTATAGTACGGAGATCTGTTTCGTTAAGTTCGGGAGTTTCGGGGAACATGATACTGTAGTAACCCGTAAAATAAAAATAAGCAATTCTAATATTTGCAAATAAAGCAAATCAAGTAGTTATCAGATAGGGGAATATTCAAAGTAAAGGATGCTCTAAATACTGAAACATACCTGGCACGGAAGGCATAGGACTTTAGGGTATAAGTTTATTTATTTTTGAAAATGCGGTTATAGTCCAATGTTTAAAAACACTTGGTTCTCTATAACCATGAGCTCTGATACCACTCTGTAACACCCCCGTTTTCGATATTCGCAGCGGAAATATAAGTTGGGGAGTTAGTAAACAGTTCACAGTCATGATAATAGAAAATGACTCGAAAAGGAGACGTTTTAGATAAAATTGTTATTATTCATTTATATCAGAGTTACAATATGTAGGTCCCAGCAGGAAGTTCTCAAAATATATTTATAAAATATTATTGATTTGAATGATAACATAGTCCATAGCCAATCCCGTGCCAATCCATGCTTCCGATGACCTGAGAATACATGCTAAAATGTCAACACAAAGGTTGAGTGAATTCATAAAGTTTATTAGAGGAAAATAGTCCGTTTCAGTTATTCAGAAATAAGCCAGTTTCTGATAAAATACCTTGTTCAGTTATAATTAAATAAGCCCTTTTCAATATTTCAGAAAATAAGCTCTTTTCATATTTCAGGAAGATAAGCCCTTCTTCAGTTATTCAGAAAATATGTCGTTCAGTTTAGTTGTAAATCATTTAAACACAAGATTAAATAAAAGTAATTGCAACGCATACAATTACCATTAGAGTAAATATATTTTATTGCGCTAAGCCTCATGACACGCAACACATTAACAGAACATCAACAGTCATGAACTAATGATGCATTAATTACCCCATAATTAAATGTAGGTAACTTTGCCCCCGAGTAGGAGACTGCCACATCTCTTTATTCATCTCAAATATAATGCTTTGTATTACGTTACGGCAATACAAAGGGGTTGTCAGCCCAATAGTACTATCCACAATATTCGCGCTCACCCTAAGTACAGGTGATTAGAGGTGCATGATTGGAGGTCTTTTGGCTTTAATTAAACTTAGCGTATGGCAATAAAATAAGAATAACATACTTGTGTTTAATGTAGGGAAAAATCCTTTAGCGATTCATAGTTCATGTAAATGTAAACAGCGTTTGTCAATCTTGCCAATTTAATATGAAAATAAGGGCTATGAAACTTATATTGATATGTGAAAACTTAGAATTGCTTATGAAAATAAAAACAGATAATTGAGCATGTATCTCCCCCAAAAATAGTTCAAAACATGTAAAAATAGGGGTTATGAACTCACCTGACAATCTGGATGGAAAACAAATGAAAGAAAGTTGATAAACGTCTCCGGACAATGTAACCTGGGTTGTTATGCCAATATTTAGTAATCATTTCTAATGATTATATGTTTATTTTGTTTTGTTCTGTTTTGTTGTTTGGTTGATGGTTACATATTTTATTTAAGCCAATATGTAGTTTCAAAAGTAAGATTTTATCTTATCTTTTATCTGTAAGTTTTGGGTTTAGTTTATTCGTTATTATGTTAATATGGAGTCAGGAAAATAAAATAGAAAGGATGAAAATATCGATTAGGAAAAGTTATGCTTTAATCCCTAAGGTTTGGTCAAATAACAGTTTATACCCTCAAGTTTCAAAAATGACAATCTCACCTCTTTTTATTTGTTTTTGACAGAAAATACCCTTGTACATATTTATTTTACAAAATTAACCCTAAAAACTTTAATTTACTAAAAATCTCTTTTATAAAATATTGGACTTGACGAGATCTTTGGACGCGAATAACTTAACGAATACGGGATTATTTTACGAGCTTTCAGTTCCTATGAAAAGTCTCCTAGGTCGACTCTAGACATGTCGAAAATCATAATTTATAAAGTTCGTTTGATGCCCAAAATATTTTACTAAAGTCGAGTGTATAGAACATGTGTTAAAGAAATTTCTGAAAATAAGTTTTAGACTATCGCTCGACCAGATTTGGGACTCGAATAACTTTTGATTCACTCGATGGTTTTACGAACGGTTTCTTTCTAAAAATAGTTCACTATGTGAACTTTAGTTTGCCAGAAATTCAGAATTTATAACGATCTAATGAGGGTCGAAATCTAGGTCAGAACATGGTGAGTTGGGTCGACTAAAGTGAGAAATTTATAACTGGACTTATAGGTTTTCAAATTAGCGATAGGAGCAATTTCAAGACTCGATATCTTATTCAAAACTTAATCTTTTTCGAAAATTTTTGTTTCTAAATAAAGACTACTAGGTCGACTCAAACATACCAAAAAGTTGGAATTTTTAGAGTTCATATAGAGTTCGAAAAATAGGGCACAAGTTGGGTTCCTAGTCGACTAATATAGGAAAATTATAACTGGAAAAACATTGATCTAGTGTTAGCGACTTAGGCAAGTTTTGGAAATTCAATAGCTTTGTGAATACTAGACCATTTTACTTGATTCTTGTTTCTAAATAGAGCTAGCTGGGTGAACTCTAGCAATATCAAAAAATCAGAATTTTTAAGGGTCGTTTGGATATTGGTTTCGAGGTCTAAAGTTGGGCTGTGGGACTTTATTTTCACTCGATAGAACAGGAAAGAAATAACCCGGTTAGGGTTTAATGTTTCTAGGGTTTTTCGACTAAGGTTTTTAGACATGATACGTTTATAGTTGATGTGTTTTATCATGTTTAACATATTAGTGATCGGTTTAAACATTAGTTCGAATATTATGGGTGTGTGTTTAGGGTTCTGTTCGAACAGGCAGTAAAGAAAACAAAATATGTTTTGTATTTGATCAAGTTCTATTACTAGTTGATACTTACTGATATTTTTAGGAGTATAGGTAAAGTAAATAACTGAATTTAAATGGGTTTAGAACTTACTTAGTAGTTGTGGTCGATTAGGGTTTTATGGATGAAATGAACTCGCCACTTGCTACCCTCCTCTTCTCTTCTGGTCCTTCTAAGGTTTATTGTGAAAGTATAGTGAGGTTGTGTTTATAGCAGAAGTAGTTTGGGATTGTTCCTGTTATTTGGTTCGATGTAGTGTGAAGTGTGAAGAGAGTTTATGTTGCTATTTATAGTAGTGGTGATTAGGGTTAAGTAGGAAGGTGATAAGGGGACAAGATGTGCATACAAGGGCTGACAGGAACTGAACTTGGCGCCACTTGGATAGGTGGAGGAGGAGGGAGAAGGAGAGAGTGATGTGGCCGGTTTCATTGCCTTGGGTTTTATCTACCAATGAGGTAACTTCTTGAAGGTAAAGGTGTACAAGTGGAGGGTCTTAGGAGAGGGCATGAAGATGACTAGATACATGGTATTCTTAATAGGTAAGTTTAGTTAGGTTTTGTAGTTAAAATCGAACCAGGAAATTGGAGGAGAGGGCGTGAGCTTAGGAGAGTAGTAATTTAGGTTTAGTAGCTTGTAACTAGGGTTTAGAAATACTAACTAATTTAGTTCAAGAGTTTTATTATTTACAAAAATATTTATGGTCTTTTAGGTTCTTGTATAAATCGAATTATTTAAGAATTGAAAGAAAATATGTTGAGCTTATGAAGGGTTGTAAAACTTTCTTAATAGACTTGTACATAAGTTTAGGAAATTAGAAAAATATAGTTTTAACATTTATTTAGTTTATAAAAATTATTTGTTAATTTTTATTATGTTAAAAAGTAATTAAATGGAATTTATTGCTTTTGTGCATTAAGCACTTGTACTCTGGGCTAAAATACTTGTAATAATATTTAAGGGGTTTTGAAAATATTATTTATAAAAGTTATGCATACATGTTTTGTAAATTTTGCTTTGAAAATAATATAAATGGAATTTAAATAAAGATTTTGTAAATAAATGTTTCTATGCATAAATGACTTGTGCTATAGCTTAAATAACTTGTAAGCTTTATATTTATAAAAATATTCTAGAAATAAATTAGGTTTTGGAAAATGTATGCATAAAATAATACTTATGTGAAATTAGGGTTTTATCGGGAACAAAATAGAATTAGCGTTTTTAGTGCTTTAAGAACTTGTACATTAACTTAGATATGTTGTATTTTTATGTTATGATGTTTAGTTGTTCATATTTGGTGTTGTGGTGAATTTTAGGGTTTCCTAGAAACTCTATACAGATAGTGAATGCTTTGTTAAGGATTTTATCGTAAAGTGGTAAATGGTATTCTGTAATATTTTTCTATCATGATGTTTATAAAATAAACATTAGTTTTGTTAAGCAGGTCTTGTGGGAGCACGTTTATCAATGATGTGATCTACGTCACATAAGATGAGAGATACATTTAAATAAATAAAAAAAAATTTACCCGTGGAAAAAGGATAATAAATTAGTAAAGTAAATAGGAAATTTTACGAGTGGTTACATGAGGTTTCTACTACACATGTTGATACTACCACTCAACATGTTTCTGCTGATGCTTCTCTTGGTGTTTCTTCTGAGAATATTGACAGAGTTCCTATTGTTGACATTTCTCATAATGATTCTTCTGATGAGCTTGCTACTCAAGTTCCAAGTGTTGACATCTCTGGCAATGAGCAAGGAGTGATGGTTGATGAAGATCTTGGTACAGATCTTGTGAGTGACAAAGAGAGGAAGGAGCAAGCTAGACTGGTGAAAGAGTATGAGGATATGATGAAGAGTCAAGCATTGGCACAAAAGATGACAGCTCAGTTTACTGCAAATTTGCCTCCTGAAAGGCAAAGAGAACTGGATGAGCAATCAGTTCATTTTACTGATGAGCAATGGGACTCTTATACTCTACAAGCTGCTTCCAATTCTACTTTGTCTCAAAGCATCTTGGGAGCTGCTTTTGATAGTGACAACTTTGCTGCACAAATGGTGGCTCTTGGTCAACAAAAGAAGAAAGCTGCAGCAGAAAAGCGAAAGGCTATTGCTGCACAGAAGGCCAAAGCTAAGAGAGATAAAACCCAGACTGAGGCACAAACGAAGAATTATATGAGAAATGTGGTCTATCACCAATATACTTCTGTATATAACTCTGCTTTGACCAAGAAGCAAGTCTGGGCCTTACCGGAATCTGACTTGCATCGAATATATAATCAGATTATGAAGACTATTCACTCACCTCCTACTCAATTGAAGAGGCCTAGTGCATGTATGGATGCTCCAGAAGCTAAAAGGATCAAGTCAGTTGAGCTTGGTACTTCATCTTCTGGTGATAAAGAACAGCTGCACACTCAAGCTGTTTCTGCTGAGGCAACTCCTGAAGGCAACCAATCTGCTGTAGCATCTACTATTTCTACTGAGGAAGCTTCTGAGAAACAACCATCAATGGTTCCTGAGAATCTTTCTGTTCCTGTTTCTCCTGAAGCTATACCCAGTGCTGCTGACACCTCTACTGAGGCTGCTACCATTCCTTCTTCTGCATCTGCTGAAGAAGAAGGATCACTTATTTCCAACTACAATGCAGATCTGGTGAGGAAAGCAAAACTAGAAGTTGCATGAAGCAGGTGGTTCTGTTCCTACATCTTCTATTCCTTCTGAAGATGCTTCTGGTGCATCTGAAAATGTTAGTCCTATGGGGATATATATACCTGGAAGGAGGAAGAAAAGGATGGCACACAGAAGACATATTGCCATCAGAAGATCAGTGAGATTAGCTAGGAAGCAGGTTTCTAGAGCACATAAGTCTCACAAGGGGAGTTCTTCTAAGCATGTGGATCTCAAGGCTGCTGATACAACCTTTATCAAAGTGGGTTCTTCTGAGACATTTCCTGAGGGTTCTTACAATGTGTTGGTCAAATGGACATTGACAGATGGACAGATTAACACCATCTATAGGCAAGATCATTCCTATATGGAGTTTACTTTCTTGCAAGAAATACTTCCCTTGGTGGATAGGCAAGATTTGCATACTCTCTATAGACTGGTCACAGAGTATTATGCCTCTCATACACCACAGGGTGCTGGTTTGTACTTATTGGGAGATCTGCAAGTTCTGCTTGATTCTCACTCTCCTAATGGAAAAGGCTACTCAATTTGGTAGAATTCACACAAATGGAAGGTTGATACTTGGAGGTTTTACCCTATGC
Source organism: Artemisia tridentata subsp. tridentata (assembly GCA_021014915.2). NCBI lineage: Eukaryota > Viridiplantae > Streptophyta > Magnoliopsida > Asterales > Asteraceae > Artemisia > Artemisia tridentata. The sequence continues at coordinate 146,081,835 of CP139506.1, forward strand.
CTAATGTGCATGTTGTTGAAACAAAGTCTGGCATTAGGGTATGTATGTTTTCTGATCAGCATTATCCTTGGTCCATTACTCTGATGAAACGTATGCTTAGAAGAAAATTGGAAGTCCCTCCTGATCCAGTGGCCAATGATGAGACTCATGCTGAACAGCTGGTTGGGTTAATCAAGTCCAAGCTTCTGCAACACAAAGCTTCTACTTGATTCTGGTATTTTGTATTATTTTTGTATCTTATTTTCTTTTATTTCATTTATTTCTTGAAAAAAAAATAAAAAAAAAAAAAAAAAAAAAAAATCTATTGTATATTTGTACTAACTTTTCTGTAGGTTTGTTGTATATCACTCTGTTGATGGTTATCAACTCACCAGATGTGACTTGTGTCCATCAAAGAGTTGGCTAGTCCAAAGGGTACAGCTTTGGTAAAGACACATCAAATCTGTTGATAGCTGTAATAGCTTGCTCAAAGCTATAGGGTACTTCAACTCACCCATGGTTCATTCCTGAGAGTTGAAATGGTTCTCAATTCACCATGGATGTAACCCTTTCTGGGATCCAAAGAATTGGCTAGTCCACAAAAGTATGGTTTGTGGTAAAGACATTTGATATCCATATTTGGTATTCAATTCACCAAGGTTCAGTTGTAACCAAGAATTGGCTAGTCCTGAGCAAACGGCTACAGGTAAAGACATCTCAAATCCGTTTATAGCTGATGATTTGCTAAAAATCATATAGTTATCAGTGTACCATAGTTTTCGAACTTAAACATTTGGCTACTCCAGTAGTAATGGCTATTGGTAAAGAGACATCAAATCCATTATTTTCAATGATTCACCTCTCACAGGAGTTAACACACCTGGATGTGATGAGAATAGTTTGAAACTAATCTGTTTTGATGTACATTATGTCATTTGTTGCTGCAAAGACCTGAAGTTTAAAGTTTTGCCATTCATAGAGATATGGATCATTTGATTCTTTGCTGTTGATGTTCGAAGTCAATCCTCTTTTTCTGAAGTATTTAAGATCTATCAAGAATCTTGAACTTAACCATGTCAAATTCAAGATTAGGGGAGGATTGTTGGGAATTCTGCTAAGTAAGAATTCTGCTGAAGAATACTGCTGATGGATTCTGCTGAAGAGCTGGAATCTGCTGAAGAAGTGTTTCTACGGAAGTAGAGATTCTGCGTAGTTTGTTTCTGCTGATATAGATATTCAGTGTATTTTATTATTAGTTAGGATATGTACGAGTTTTATTAGGAAACTATTATGATTATCTTGTATAGTTTTTAGAAGATACGTTTCTTGTGAAACGATTTAGGGTTTCTAGTGAAACAATTTAGGGTTCCTTATCTATAAAAGGAACACATTATTATGTATTATGTACGAGTTTAGAAAAAAACAAGTTCTTAGTATTAATCAAAGATCCATAGAGGATCAAACATTCTTAGTAATTTGTGTTCTTGCTTGTGTTTGATTTCCGCTTTATAATACAAGTAGTAGAGACTTTCTATTAGTGTGTTTGTGATTACATAAACATTACTAACGATCCACGAGCGCTCAAAGATCTATCAAGGTCTAAGGTTCTACAGTACTCACAACAATACGATTGTTGTGACTGATTCGGTGAATTATATGGAAAATGGTCATACTCGAAGTTCTGATTACATGGAACTTGTTCATAGACAAATGTATTCCTTGCTTGACAATCAAAACTCGGGTGTGGACCTCCACAAAATTCACACAAGTTTGTCTCCATCTGATGTTGTGGAGGATAGTCGGAAAAATTTGGCGGCTCATTGAAAGAATTTGGATTAGAATCATAAGCGAATGAATTCCTCGAACCCCAAAACAAACAACTTCCGTCCCGAATATCATTACCACACCGTTCGCACGTACACCAACAACACGGTAAACCGAAAAGCGGCTCTCCACAACCGACACAAGGAATAAACGATTCCATCAGAATTAAACATATAGAGGGATAAGGAGATAAGAATTAAACGAATAAGAGGATAAGAAGATAAGAATTAAACGGTATGAGAGGGTAAAGAGATAAGAATTAAATGAATAAAAAGAACGAGAATAATATTTTTGGATTTTTATAATTGAAAATCACAAAAGAAAAAGGAAAAATAATTTTTGAAAAGAAAATCTTTTTGGGATTTTATAATAAGAAAATATTTACAAATGAAAACGAAAACTTCACGAGGAAGGGTCTTCAAAACACGAATCGAAAAACGGAATCACGAACTCACTTCAACCTTCCCCGGCAGCGGCGCCAAAAATTGATTTAACAATTATAGATCAAGGGAGAAATCACAAAAGGGAGATAATGTGAAAACCCAAGGTTCGTTGTCTCGATGAAGATTGAATGGAATTAGTGATATCGTGATCGTGAATCGTGTAGTGAATGGTGAATAAAAGTGAGTGATAATGACTTTTAAACTAAAATGATGAAACATAAACTAAAAACAGCAAATAAGACAATGGAAAATTCTATTCTAAGGAAAACGTAAGGGAAATCCTAAAAAAACGCGCGAATAAATCAAAAACTACGTACGAGCGCAAAATAAAAAATGAATTTGAAGCACTACTAATCCTACGGGTATGAAAATAATTTTCCTACATTCTAAATGATAAAAGAAAGTTTTAGGAAGAAGAATTATATTTTTTGATTTTTATTTTATTTTTTATGAATTTAAAACTAAAAGAAACTAATTAAATGATTTAAAAATAGTAAACTACTTTGGAAAATTATGAAAATTTGCAGAAAAATCTTAAATGAAACTAGGAAGCTATGAAAAATGAAATTGGAATTTTTCTAAACCCTAATAAGCTGTTTGGGCTAATAAGCAGTTGCAAATAAGCTAAACAGTCCCAAAATTTACCAAAAGTTCACAAATGGATTAAAACACTGATTTAAGCTTAAAACAACTTATTAGTACCAAGAAGCTATCAGAATAAGCAATTAAGCACTATATGCAGTTAACAATTAAAGGCAAGATCAATGACTAAACAGCAAACCTAAGGCCACTCTAAAAGCTGGTAAAAAGCTAATTAGGGGAATACAAAAGCAGATTCAAGAAGCTTATACTAGAGGCTACTATCAAACTAAAAATGCCCAAAATCTACAAAGAATTGCTACTTCAAATCATACCAAGAACAGGTGATCATTAAAGGAAAACTGATTGCAGACTAAGAACAGTCCTATGGGGGCTAATTGCAGACTGAATTAAGCTAATTTAATAACCTAATTGGTGAAAATTAATCTCAGAATCTCAAGATAGTACTAAAAACTATCCCTAAACCAATAATCATGCATTAAGCTCATAAGAATAAGTAGATACAAGGCACTAAAGAAGCTGAGATGAACAAGAGTTAGTGCAGGTCTGCACATTAGTATTCTGATGCAGCAGTGGGACTTATATGAACTCAACTCATTCAATTCTCAATGAAACATCACCAAACTCTGGATTCATACTTAAAACATTGAATTACACCTAAAAACTCCAAAAGTTACATCCAAATCAAGCTCAGCTTAAACTGAGCTTATTAGTGCAGTTATTATCCAATGATTTTCTCCTATAAGCCAACAACCTCAAAATGGATTAAAACTACTTAAGTCCTACTGACATCTGCTAATACAACCTTATTTAATCCTAATCAAAACTAATCTAAGAGCAAATGAACAGTGCATATTAATTTTGACCCATTTGAACTCCTATGCCAAACGCTACTTTAAATCTGAATTTAAGATTTTAATCTAATCAAATGCTATGTTTAACCTAGAAACTTATTAACTACTGATCTCCTAACTTATTTTTAACCTTACTGAACAAATGACAATAGTGAATAAGCACTAAATAAGCTGAGACTGTTTTGACTTATTTTTGGGTTTTTTTTATGATTTAAAAGACACTAGAAGGTTAAACTAATTCTAACCATCCATAAGACTATGAAAAGCAATATTAGGACAAATAAGCTGAGACTTCACTAAATAAGCACTAACAGAGCAGAAATAAGCAGTTTGACTAACCTTTGACTTTAGACTATTTTAAGAGAAATTCATAAATAAGTGAAAAGCAATTAACAAACTATTATCAAATATCAAAGAACAAGATCTAATAAGCAAATATTATCAGAATAAGCACTTACTATAACCCAATAAGCAGTTGACCAAAGTTTGACTTTCATTAAAACTTGAAACTGAGTACAGAATTTGAGAACTGGAAAAGCAATTACAAATAAGCTGAGTTATAAGCTGAGACAATAATAAATCCTACCCTAAATTACACTACTCCTACTCCTAATGCCTAACAACTGAAATCGTGGGTGAGAGAGGGTATTTATAGCCCGAAGCTGAGGAAGCTAGGGTTTCATCCCACTAATCTCAACCCTCCATTTCATCTTCTTATCATCAGAAATCATCACAGCCATTGGATCAAATTCCTGAGGTGTCTCAACCAATGAGAGGTCTCCATTGTTCCACCTTGGCAATCCGTGTGTGTCTGACATTGTCAGTCCTTCTAGAAATGCGAGAGAATGTACGGATTTACCCTTAATTGCGGTAATTTTATTGTTGGGTATTTTAGGGTTCATACGGGGTAATTTGGGGGAAAGATAAAAGGCGGGTAAGGTTTATTATTTTTGACTGGTAATAAATTATTTTGACCTGGGTTGTGTTTGCGTGTGGATCGGGCTGTGGTTCGGGTTTATTAAAAAAGATTGGGCTGTTGGGTTTTAAGTGGGCTTGTGGGTTATTGGATACATGGTTTTGGACTTTATAAAATCCGGTTAAGGTTATAAGTATAGATTTAAGACAAGGACCAAATGTGTAAATTCAGAAACTCCAGGGTCTTTTTCTGCCATTCTTCATTAATGTGATCCAAGGGCCATTTTTGACAATCTTTGATTCTTGAAGGTTGACTTTGACTTTTTGAGCATATCTTGATTCAATTTTGCAAATTGCTTCCCCGGCCTCGGCTTTTGACCTTTTTCAAATCTCGTGCTCGTGTTTTCCGGGTTTTTCTTGTTTTTTGTCCTTTTCTTTGATATTCGTGCCTGCATATGTAAAAACACAAAAACACAATATATTTGGCATAATTGGTTAGTTTTTGGTCTATTTGGGTCCGGTTTTGGTCAAATAAAGGTATGTGAATAAGCACATACCAGACAGCTCGTTCACAGCTTAAGTAAGTAACTCCCTAAGGACCTTTCAGGATGAAAATGACACCTTGAAAGGTCTCAGTGTTCTATTATTCTAACTGATAGACATTCAACGAAGGAACTGAGTTCCTTAGCCTGAACCATAAACCATAAATGCACAAACTCCAAAATCGTTCACTGAAGTTGCTGCTGTTGAGGGGGAGAAAGCATTTATGAGAATCTGCGATAGTCATAACTGAAGATGTGTGAACCTGATGCATAAATCATCAGGAACTGAGTTCACACGAAATAATTGTTATAAAGACTTGAGTATAACAAGAATCAGGAACATGACTGTGAGCACACAAAAGAAGAAATGGTTCAAAGACAACAAAGAATTTGTTTTTTTACTGAATGATATGTATATTTCTTTGTTGTAAATCAGCCTGTAAGAAGAAGCCCTTTTTTGCTCACTTACAAACTGATAATAGCTTAGGATATCTATGATTAGCAAGACTTTGCTATGAACTGAAACGATGAAACTCCTAAGCAAGACCTTGAGAGAATACTCAGGAGAACCTGGGCAATATAGCTCAGGAGACCCAGAACATAAATGTTTAGGAGGTCATCATTAAACTAAGTGAAGATCGAACCAAGAATAAAGATGGGGACTAAAGATGAAGAAAATAGCCTAAACTTCATCTTCAATAATAGGTATCAAAGACAAAATTTTATAACGATATAGTTTACTTTAGATCATATTTGTAAATCAGTGAATAAGAAGAAGCCGTTATGCTCACTTATCACTGATAAAATCCAACAGGTATGTTGATGCAAATAATGTTCTAAAAACGTTATTTATATCTTTCGATAACTTCATGTTTTGATGATAACAAAATGTGAAATCACTTTACGTTAAAATTAACGTAAATAAGTTTTTAGTCGAAATATCCCGTTTCTACGTATATCACTCTAGGTATGAACAAACAAATTTACAACTTGACTAATGATCAAAGAAGTGAATTTTTGTTTCAAACTTCACATTTTTAATGTGACAAAACATTTTTTTCAAAAATATACCTTACAAGTTATTTTTGAATTATAAAGAAATGTTTTATTGGAAAAATAAGTTTAAAAATCATAACAGCTATTCCCCCCCCCCCCCAAAAAAAATCAGCTCCAAACTTCCCTAAATAAACTTGCACTACTAAAAACAAAAATTGGAGCATCCTTGTCTGGCACGGTACCACTAAATTTAGTGGTACCGTTAGTGGTACCGTGTCTCTATAACGGAAAAATTTCCTCTGCCTATTAATACCAGCCCTCTTCATATTTTTTGGGCATCATTTTTCACACACAACTTTGTGAGTTTAAAACTCTTATCACATCTTCTCTTCTTAGATCATTTAGTTTAGTTTTCTTTTGTTTAAAGAGTGATCCAATCATTCAACCAAGTGATCACCTTCATTCCTCTACTAGTGCAAGAGAAGAACACAAGGTATCAAAGAAGATACAAAGTGTTGTAGTTATAGTTAGTGCACTTGTTACATACTTGTTGTATCCTAGCATACACCAAGTTCATTTTCTTTTGAGTAGTTTGTGAGAGTAGATCATTATGATCTTGTTGAGATCTTGGAGATCTCTTGTAGCTTGTGGGCTTGTGTGTTGATCAAGTGGATCAAGGGTAGATCGAGTCAAGTGAGAGTAGATCATTGTGATCTTGTTAAGATCTTGGAGATCTCTTGTAGCTTGTGGGCTTGTATGTTGATCAAGTGGATCAAGGGTAGATCGGGTAGATCGATTCAAGTGTGTTGATTGTGTAAATTAATAAGGATCGTGTGGATCGTAGTAGATTGGTACTAGCTAAGATTAGTACTCGACATTTAGCTTAGTGTCGGAAATAAGGATAAGCGACGTTGTACGATTTTCTCCGCCTGAAGGGAGCTTTGCTGACATAGTGCTTAGAACTCTCGAGTTTGGTACTCGGGGAGTGGAGCAGGGCGAAGAAGAGCTTCGTGACCGAACCACTATAAATCTCTTTGTCCCGGTTTGATCTTTCCATCTCATTTCTTTATATTTACTGTTTATATTAGATAGTATTGTTTAGTGTTCATATTGGTGTTGATTGATTTCACAAAAGAATCGAATCAAAGTTTTTCACAAGTAAAGTTTTATAAAGTTTTAAAAAATGGTAAAACTATTCAACCCCCCCCCCTTCTAGTTTTCCACAATTGGTACCAGAGCCACGTCAGGAAAGATTTTAAAATAAATTGTATCTTAAAACTTGAATCGATCAATGGATTTCGACAAATATCAAGAAGGGTAATCTATGCAAAGACCGCCACTTTTTGAAACCAATTGTTTTATATATTGGAAAACAAGATTCGAAATGTATGTGAAATCAAAAGATATTGATCTTTGGCATATTATTACCGAGGGTGACTTTCAACCGATTGAAAAGAATCCGGAAACTAAAAGGGATGAAATAGTTCCTTACAATAAACAACGTGATAACCTTAAAAGAAAATTAGCCAAAAATGATGAGGCTAAAATGATGATTTATAGTGCTTTGCCGAAAAAGGAATTTGAAAGAATTTTTATGTGTAATACGGCAAAAGAAATTTGGAAAACTTTGTTAGTCACTCACCAAGGTAATAATCAAGTCAAAGAGAACAAGATAGATCTTCTTGTGCAACAATATGAACAATTTTCCATTCCGAAAGATGAATCTATTGATAATGATTTTATTAGATTTAATACTATTATTACTAGTCTTAAAGCTCTTGATGAAGGTTATTCTAGCAAGAATTGTGTTAGGAAGTTTCTTAGGGCTCTACATCCCAAATGGAGAGCAAAGGTCACCGTCATTGAAGAATCCAAAAACTTGGCGACATTATCACTTGATGAACTAATAGGAAACCTGAAGGTTCATGAAATGATAATCAAGAAAGACTCCGACATAGTCAAAGGCAAAAGCGAGAGAGTTAGATCTCTAGCTTTGAAAGCCAAAAAGAAGTCTAGTGATGAGGAAAGTTCGGATTCCGATAGTGAAGATGAAGAATATGCACTAGCCGTTAGAGATTTTAAGAAGTTCTTTAGGAGAAAAGGTAGGTTCGTTAGACAACCTCGTGATGAAAAGAAGTCATCACAAAATAACCGAGATGAGAAGAAAGGAAAGAGTGATAGGAAATGTTTTAGATGCGGAGATCCCAATCATCTCATAGGAGAATGTCCTAAACCACCGAGAACAAACAACCAAAGAGCTTTCATAGGAGGCTCTTGGAGTGATAGCGGTGAAGAAGAAGAGAATAAGCCCAACGACGAAACATGTCTAGTGGCTCAAGTTTCAAATGAGGTACATTCTGACTCTTCTTATTATAGTGATGATAATTCGTCAATGGATGATAATAGACTATATGATGAATATAATAAACTATGTGAAGTAAGTTCTAAAATCATAAGTAGAAACAAAACACTAAAAGTAAAATTGCATGAACTCGAAGTGCAAATTTTAGAACTAAAAGACCAAGTAAAAAGACTTGTGAAAAATAAAGAAGTAGATGTTGGATGTAGGTCATGCATATGTCTTCGAGTCGAAAATGAAAAATTCAAAGAAAATGCGTTAAGAATCATTAAGTTTGAAAAAGGAACAAAGACACTTAATGACATGCTTGAAAACGTTAGGTATAGTGAACATGCCGAAGCGGGCTTAGGATTTGACCCAACTAAAGCTTCTACAAGTGAAACTAAACAAGTAAAATTTGTAAAATCTGGAGAATCTGAAATAGCAGAGGACGGTACCATTAAAGGTACAGACTGCACCACTAAAATTAGTGGTACCGTTGTACTGTCTGGTGCTAAAGTCAGAACAGGGTCGATTTTAAAAAAGAACTTAAGTCCTAAACCGAGTCACATAGTTGTTAATAATGTTGAAGTACCTATTGCTAATAAAAAGGAAGTCAAAAGTTTTTACAAACCTTTATCAACCCCCGGTCTTGGCTTTGTAAACCCGGTACTAGATCAAAGACTCCTCCACCTAGAAAAACAAATGTTCCTAAACCTCGGTCAAGAACTCCTGGACCGAGAAGTAACTTTAGAAGACAAAGTTATCCAAGTAACTATCCCGTAATTTGGAATAAACGTCAACAACAAAGTTACCTACCATGGGAAATTTGTCCTCCGTCCCAACATCCTAATCAAATGCAAATAATGCATGGGATGTTTAAAACTAACAACTTTGGACCCATGAGATATTGGGGACCAAATCTTTGAATCTTTGTCTTATTCAATAGATATGCTTGGGAATCGACTTGGAGCCCGATGAATGGGTCAAGGATAGTGGATGCACTAATCATATGACGGGTAACCGAAGTCTATTCTCATCTTACAAGGCTTACAACGGAGGTAATGTCACTTTCGGTAGCAAACTTAAGGGCAATATCATAGGCAAAGGTACGATTACTCAAGACTCCCTCACTATTAGAAATGTTGAGCATGTAGATAACATAGGATTTAACTTGCTTAGCATTAGTCAAATGATAGACAATAAGTGTAGAGTTATATTTTCCAAAAAGGGTAGTGAGATCACTAAGAATGGTAAGACCATAGGTAAAGGAGTTAGGAAGAATGGCTTATTTGTTATGAAAATAGGAAATAAGCCTCAGGATAAGATTTGCCTAGCAACCATAGACGATAATTCCACTCAATGGCATAGGAGACTAGGTCACGCCAATATGCGTTTGATACAATCATTGGCGTCTAAGGAACTAGTTAAAAACCTACCTAAGATTAAGTTTGATAAACACTTTTGTGACGCTTGTAAAGTTGGAAAACAAGCTCATTCTAGTCACAAAGCTAAGAATATGGTCTCGACCTCTAGATGCCTAGAACTCCTTCACATGGACTTATTCGGTTCATCCGCCGTACGGAGCTACGAAGGAAATTACTACACCTTGGTAATAGTTGATGACACAAGCTTTTGAGGAATTCGAAATCTTTTGTAAGAAGGTCCAAAATCAACTAGGATATACAATAGTCTCAATTAGGACGGATCATGGTCGGAATTTGATAATGAAGTGCAATTTGGAGTATATTGTGATGCTAATGGTATTACACACAATTTCTTGGCTCCACGCACTCCACAATCAAATGGGGTAGTTGAGCGGAAAAATCGTACTCTACAAGAGATGAGTAGAACGATGTTGAATGAACAATCAATTCCGCAAAAGTTTTGGTGTAATGCGGTTGACACCTCAACTAACATACTTAATAGGATCTTGATTAGACCAATGTTAGGAAAAACACCATACGAAATCTTGAAAGGTAGAAAACCTACTATAGATTACTTTAGAGTGTTTGGAAGCAAGTGCTTCATACTAAACACAAAAGACTACCTCACCAAGTTTGACCCAAAGTCTTACGAAGGTGTTTTCCTAGGTTACTCCCAAAATAGTAAAGCCTATGTTGTCCTAAACAAAGAAACAATAAAAGTCGAAGAATCACTCAACGTGACATTCGATGAAAGTCCTCCACCAACTAAGACATCACCCTTGGTGGATGATGACTTAGATAAGGAAGAAGCCATTAAGGTCAATGGCAAGAAAATCTTAGAAAATGACATTGAGGATGAAATAGTTGAGGATGACGAAGTTGTCAACATTAAGGAATCCAAGAACCATCCAATTGAAAATGTCAAAGGAAGCCTAAACCAAAGAACCCTTAGGTCACAAGCACAAAACAAAAGTAATTTCTTTTGTTTTATATCTACAATAGAACCTAAGAATGTCGTTGAAGCAATTAAGGATGAAAGCTGGGTAGTTGCCATGCAAGAAGAGCTAAATTAATTCACCGCAAACCAAGTTTAGGATCTAGTACCTCCACCTAAGAATCATACCATTATAGGAACTAAGTGGGTGTTTAGGAATAAACTCGACGAAAATGGCATCGTAACTAGGAATAAAGCAAGGCTGGTAGCACAAGGTTATAACCAACAAGAAGGAATAGATTACGATGAAACTTATGCACCCGTAGCTAGATTAGAGTCTATTAGGATACTCCTTGCCTATGCTTGCGCCTTAGACTTTAAATTATACCAAATGGACGTGAAAAGTGCATTCCTAAATGGTTATATCAACGAGGAGGTATACGTTGCACAACCTCCGGGATTCGTTGATTTCGAAAAACTGAATCATATTTATAAACTTAAGAAAGCACTCTATGGTCTCAAACAAGCTCCTAAATCTTGGTATGATGGACTAAAAGCATTCTTGATTGAACATTAATATATCATGGGAATGGTTGACAACACACTTTTCACGAAGAAACGAAATTCACATCTCATCATTGTTCAAATATATGTCGACGACATTAAATTCGGCTCAACTTGTCCAGAACTGTGCGATGATTTTTCAAAGATCATGCGTGACGAGTTTGAGATGAGTATGATGGGTGAATTAAATTTCTTCCTTGGTCTACAAATAAAACATATGGAAGATGGTATTTTCTTTAATCAATCTAAGTATATTAAGGAGATGCTTAAGAAATTTAGTTTAGAAGAATCTAAACCCATGAAAACTCTCATGTCCAAGGAAAAAAAACTCACGAAAGATGAAGAAGGTGAGTCCGTGGATAGCAATAAGTATAGAGATATGATAGGAAGTTTATTATACCTAACGACAAGTAGACCCGATATCATGTTTAGTGTCTGCCTTTGTGCTCGCTTCCAAGAGGATCCCAAAACCTCTCACCTTGAAGCGGTTAAGCGTATCTTTCGATACATTAAAGGTACTATACACTTGGGATTATTCTATCCCAAAGGGACCGGTGTAGAAACTATTGTCTATGCCGACTCTGATCATGCGGGAGATTATGTGGATCGAAAAAGTACGAGTGGCGTTTGTACCTTCATGGGTTTTTGTCTAACTTCTTGGTTCTCCAAGAAACAAACGGCTCTTGCTATCTCCACGACCGAAGCCGAATACGTAAGCGCCGGAAAGGCATGTCAACAAGCACTATGGATGAAACAAGCTCTTATTGACTACGACATCCATCTCAACGACATCCCTATTATGTGCGATAACAAAGGTGCTATTGACTTAAGCAAAAACCCTGTTCAACACTCTCGTACTAAACACATCAAAATTCGTCACCACTTCCTTCGCGATAACGTCCAAAAAGGAAATATTTCTATTGAGAAAGTTCCCTCTCAAGACAATATCGCCGATATTTTGACCAAACCTCTCAAACGAGAAACCTTCAACTATCTTCGTCTAGGTCTAGGAATGATGGAACATATTCCATAAATCTTATGACTACTTAAATATTTCACTGGAAATATTGAAGTCATATCTTATGTCTTGTCTCATGACTTTTTAAATATTTCACTAGAAATACTAAGTCATCCTTCACATCCCTCTTATGACTACTTGAATATTTCACTGGAAATATTGAAGTCATATCTTATGTCTCGTCTCATGAATTTTTAAATATTTCACTGGAAATATTAAGTCATCCTTCACATCCCTCGTATGACTACTTGAATATTTCACAGGAAATATTAAAGTCATCTCTTATCATCTGGTCTAGTTCCTCTCGTTAAAAGAATTTATTAGGTATAAATTCTTTCCTCGTGTAAAAAAGTCTCACTAAAACAGCGACACCGTTAAATTTATTCGTCAAAAATCAAAATGGGACAAAAATTCATCCCAGCAGATCACGGCACCACTAAAGTGGCACTAAAACAGCGACACCGTTAAATTTAATGGTACCGTGTATCTGACACAGCTCGTACTTCAGTCTTCTCTTCCCATATTATTCACTTTTAGAATTTTCCAACTTTTTCCATTGCTGTCAAAACCGAACCTCACAACCCAAAATTCAATTACACCCCTTCAAGATCAAATTCGAGGCATTAATTTTTCAAGATTATCAACTACTTCCACTTTTTGTAAGTCATTTGACTCTAATTTCCTTTGATCTTGAGTTTAGGGTTTGTTCATTCATGAAAATTAAATTAGGGTTTTTCAATTTTGATTAAGTCTTTATGAAATTAGGACTAGGTTTAGACAATGTATAACCTTCATGATTCCCTTAACTTAGGATTTACATAAACCCACCTATATCATACATTTTGGTCTGAATTTTTCTTTTGACTAAATAGCTTTAAGAGGAATCATGTCTAGGATACTTGTTATTGCATTAGGAGTCATTAACACTAAATTTTTTCAAACTTAAAACTCTTGGCGCCAAAACATTGAAGTCGCCAAACACCCCAATTCCATTATTTTCGAAAAATTTCACGAAACTAGGATCATGAAATATTTTTCCTGCATTGTTGATACAAACTAAAAACGTTTTTCTCATGCATACATGATCTCACGAATATTGATCGAATTACATAACTAATATGTATTTATCGACATATTCGTTTGAGCAAAAGTGAAGTTAGGAGCGTTTGAGTAATCTCATTATTTTTAGTTCTAGATTCGAGATTACCGCACCTCCACATGGTTTGCATATAGGCACACACTAGGCACGTGTGTTCAAAGCAACCATTCTCAATTTTAATTTTTCTTAAAATTTTCTTATAGGTAACAAAAATGTCTCATGAGTATGATTTTGATCATCTTCTAACCAACACCTATACTCCCAAAATCTCTCGTGAACCTACAACACCCGGTAGTCACATTCGTGCCTATGTTAATCTTGAAACCTGTCGGTTTCATGAAGGTCGAGTCGTTGATCCATCTTTAGTTTATCATCGGGATATCAACACCTCATTTAGAGCTATAGGATTCGATTGCTTACTTCACATCAACGAGCACATTTGTCCTCGTTTTGTGTTGGAATTCTTTCAACAAGTTGAACTCGTACGTAACGAGGATCAATCTTTATCACTTTGGTTTTGAATCCGAATCATGAGGAAGAGGTTCAAGCTCAAGTCGAGAGTGTGTTGAAAACGGGAGTAAGTTCAAGTCATAAGTAGTTAGGGAGTGATTAGTACCTCCATCTCATATTAGGATTTATCTATGATAAATTATATTAGGGATTAATACTCTTTACTATCTTGCATGCTTGACATTTATTCTACCACCTTGCATGATTTTCAATTATGTGATTCTTGGATGATAGCTTATTTTTTCCTTTTTGATTGCATGCTTATAGCTTATCTTAGATAGTTGCATGATAATCTTTAATTGCTAGGAGTAGCTTAATATGGGATATATTTGGCAAATAAATCTTTAGTGGTTTGAGGCACTAACATTTTCTACAAATAGTCCCCCTAGAAAACTTCCCTTTAGCTGCCCAAAACTAGGCAACACAGGAAAATCCGCGACTTCCAGGTTACGGTACTGTTAAATAGGCCACGGTACCGTTAAATTTAACGGTACCGTGTGGTATTTAGTGGTACCGTGCCCTTGTTTGACGAATTTTCACTGTTTCCTCTAGATTCCTGCATCCCTAACCTCAAACCTGCAATAATTTGCAAACTCTCATACACCCCAAGATTCCCTCACTACACCATAGGACACTACCACCAACTTTAATTCAAATCCCACAATACTTGCCTTTATAAGGCCTCACCATTGCAAGTTTATCTTGCATCTCATCTTCAACCTCCCATTACTCAATCACCATGTCTTCCACACAAGGATCAACAACCCACATCTCCAAGAAACCTAGGATCACCGTTAGACCACCATCCAAACCTCTCTTTGTTGATCTCACCAAAGATGATGAAGTCACAACACCACCTTCCCAAAGCACTCCTAACTCACCATCTCCACCTAATGCTCCTTCCAAAACATCATCTACTAGAACAACATCTTCATCATCTCCCTCTTTGAACACCATGCCATCATCCATGGACTACATACTCTCACCTATCACCCCATTGGATTATGCCATGCCAACCCCATCACCTACCTCCTCACCACCACCTCCTTCTCCAATCATTGGACAACCTATCCAAACTCATCCGCTTGATATACATAGTGCTAATTGTCTATGTTGCCTTCACAACCGCAACCTCATCTTCTCTTTGAGAGATGAGATATACTTCATGTTCTCCTATGTGGAACATCTCTTGACACCACCACCACCTCCAATCATGTCACCCTCTCGACCTTCCACTAGCCCATTTAACTAAACATATTCATGTTTAGTTTCCAACAATAAACATCTAGGATCCCTTTTGGAAATGAAGCTAATCTTAGGGCCTCTTTTCAATAAAAATATATATGTGCTTCTTTTAGTTTGTTTTTATGCTTATGATGTAGTCATACTTTAGGTATGACATTTCTATCTATGAATAAATGGGCTTCATGTGTGGTTGTTTTATCTTTTATAGATTTTGGCTTTTTAGCCCTTTTCTTAGTTTATGGTTGGATATTTATCTTGGTTGCTACATGTTAGATAGTGTATATGTGTCATCTAATTTTATTTTGTAGCAAGAACCATTGCTCGATTCCTTGGTGTCCTCCAAACGAGGTGGAGTATACATCAAGGGGGAGCCTTAGCAACCTTTTTGCTTCGACAAAAAGGGGGAGAAATGGAATATAAACTCATGCTAAAAACTTGTTAAAATTAATTTTTAACTTAAAATGAGTTTATGTTTTGTCATCATAAAAAAGGGGGAGATTGTTGATGCAAATAATGTTCTAAAAACGTTATTTATATCTTTCGATAACTTCACGTTTTGATGATAACAAAATGTGAAAACACTTTACGTTAAAATTAACGTAAACAAGTTTTTAGTCGAAATATCCCGTTTCTATGTATATCACTCTAGGTATGAACAAACAAATTTACAACTTGACTAATGATCAAAGAAGTGAATTTATGTTTCAAACTTCACATTTTTAATGTGACAAAACTTTTTTTTCAAAAATATACCTTACAAGTTATTTTTGAATTATAAAGAAATGTTTTATTGGAAAAATAAGTTTAAAAAGCATAACAGCTATTTTTTCCCACAAAATCAGCTCCAAACTTCCCCAAATAAACTTTCACCACTAAAAACAAAAATTGGAGCGTCCTTGTCTGGCACGGTACCATGGTACCACTAAATTTAGTGGTACCGTGTGGCCTTTAGTGGTACCGTGTCCCTATAACGGGTAAATTTCCTCTGCCTATAAATACCAGCCCTCTTCACAGTTTTTGGGCATCCTTTTTCACACACAACTTTCTGAATTTAAAACTCTTATCACATCTTCTCTTCTTAGATCATTTAGTTTAGTTTTATTTTGTTTAAAGAGTGATCCAATCATCCAATCAAGTGATCACCTTCATTCCTCTACTAGTGCAAGAGAAGAACACAAGGTATCAAAGAAGATACAAAGTGTTGTAGTTATAGTTAGTGCACTTGTAACACTTGTTACATACTTGTTGTATCCTAGCATACACCAAGTTCATTTTCTTTTAAGTAGTTTGTGAGAGTAGATCATTGTGATCTTGTTAAGATCTTGGAGATCTCTTGTAGCTTGTGGGCTTGTGTGTTGATCAAGTGGATCAAGGGTAGATCGGGTAGATCGAGTCAAGTGAGAGTAGATCATTGTGATCTTGTTGAGATCTTGAAGATCTCTTGTAGCTTGTGGGCTTGTGTGTTGATCAAGTGGATCAAGGGTAGATCGGGTAGATCGAGTCAAGTGTGTTGATTGTGTGAATTAGTAAGGATCGTGGTAGATTGGTACTAGCTAAGATTAGTACTCGACATTTAGCTTAGTGTCGGAAATAAGGATAAGCGACGTTGTACGGTTTTCTCCGCCTGAAGGGAGCTTTATTGACATAGTGCTTAGGACTCTCGAGTTTGGTACTCGAGGAGTGGAGTAGGGCGAAGAAGAGCTTCGTGACCGAACCACTATAAATCTTTTTGTCCCGGTTTGATCTTTCCATCTCATTTCTTTATAATTACTGTTTGTATTAGATAGTATTGTTTAGTGTTCATATTGGTGTTGATTGATTTCACAAAAGAATCGAATCAAAGTTTTTCACAAGTAAAGTTTTATAAAGTTTTAAAAATCGGTAAAACTAATCAACCCCCCCCCCCCCTTCTAGTTTTCCACAAGGTAGTATCACATAGAATCAAAAGCAATAGCCATACATTATACCTTGTTGTAATTCAGAGGATAAGAAGAATCCGTTATGCTCACTTATCCTTGATAAAACCGGGCCATCTTTATATTCAAATAGGGAGAGATTGTTGGGTCAGCAACTAACCCAAATGTCCCTGACAATGATTTGAATATAAAATAGCCCAGACACTCACTAACAGAATATCAATGATCTTCTAACACACTGATAATCAGTGAGAATGTCCCTTCCTGTTTTCCATAAGGGGATGTAACTCAGAAAACATTCTTCAAAGAATTGGCAAAGACCAACTGAAGAAGCGCTTTACTCAACTGATGTAGTCTCAGTAAGTAAGCTACTTAAGTAAACATTAGGGACACTGAGATCTGACAAATGTCTCTCTATCCATGATGGCCTTTCTCTCATTGACAATGACCACCTCACCAACCTTCAATCTAACTGATCAAGAAGTTATGACTGATCAACATGACTCCCTGAACAAGGCTCCAGATTCAAAGACATCAAGAATATGGGATGAACTAATTAAAGAAGACAAACTTGTTAATACAAATATCGTCCTAAAAACGTTATTTATATTTTACGATCTTTACTTAGTTTTGTTAATGACAATTACAAAGTATATCCTTTAGCAAATTATAAATGCTAGCTAAAGTCTCTTTAAAACACATTTTACATTTCACAAGTTTACTTAGAATTACATTTTACACATCTACTAGTTTATTTCCTTAAAAGGAAACTTTATCTTTAAAATGATACAATGACATCATGGCATGCATCATACATAATATCTTGGCTAGATCTTCAAGCAAGATAGTTGACTTTGGAAGATCTTGATATGTCATAACAAAGGTGTGGAGGATACAGCTGGATTTGGAAAGATTTCCAAAACTATTAGCTGTCATATTGCTGTCAAGTCGGCGGATCCAATCGACATAAAGGACGGACCCCTTTTATGGGATCCGCCGGATCCGCCGGCTGTTCATCAGCTTGCCTATAAATAGCAAGCTGATCATTTGGACACACCATCACTCATAGAGCCTAACATTCATACTCATTCATTTACATATCATCTAACATTTATAATTCATTCATTTCATTGATCTTTCCTTTTGTAGCAAAGGAGATTAAGCATCAAGGTTCAACACAGAAGTGTAAACCTTTAGCATAGTTACTGTGTGATATAGCTGTAGTTCACGCATCATTTGTATCATTTATCTCAGTGAGTGTGGTTAGTGTTTTAGTCCTCAAAAAACAAAGAGTGTAGGGAGTGGTTGTACCCTTGTGAAAGAACCAAACGGGAGTGGTTGTACCCTTGTGAAGAACTCGACATCTAGCTTAGTGTCGGTAATCATATATGCGACGTAAGGTTGGTTCTACCTTGTAATAGAACCCGGTGTTTAGCTTAGTACCGGAAAAGGAAGTAAGCAACGTGTAAAGGTTTTCTCCACCTAGAAGAGAGTTTGTTTCTTAGTGAAGGATAACTCTCGAGTTAAAAGCTCGGGGAAGTGGAGTAGGGCAAGGAAAAGAGTCCTTGTAGCCGAACCACTATAAACATCGTGTTATGTGGTTTGATCATTCCTCTCTTTTCTTTTCAGATATATTGCTTGATTATCTTTATGTGCATAAGTTTAATTGAATTCACATAACCCTCAAAATGGTTTAAATTAATTTTAAACGGTAAAACTATTCAACCCCCCCCCCCCTTCTAGTTTTCCACAATTGGCATCAAGAGCCACGTTACTTAAGATTTTTAAAATATACGGTATTTTAAAACTTAAAACGATCCATGGATTTTGAAAACTTTAAAGAAGAAAAATCTATGCAAGAACCGCCACTATTTAAACAAGATAATTTTACATTTTGGGAAAACCGTTTTGGGATCTATGTGAAATCAAAGAATCGTAGGGAGTACTCTAAATGCAGGAATTCTAGTCACTTGGTAGAAGAATGTTCAAAGCCTTCAAAGAACAAATCCCAAAAAGCACTCATTAGTAGAACTTGGAATGAAAGTGAAAAAGATGACGACAAGCCAATAAACAACGAGGTTGCTCTTATGGCTAATGAGGTACAATCTGATTCATACTCTTTCATTAATGATAACATGTTAGATATAGAATATAATAAATTATATAAAATCATAAGTAATAATAAGATCTTAAAAACCAAAAAGAAAATTTTAGAAAATAAAATTCGTCGATTAAAAGAAAAAGTTATAGGATTAGAAAAGGACAAAAGTATTAGAACATGTGTAACATGTCAGAAACTAAAACACGAAATAGAAACGATAAAACTTACACAGAAAGATTTTATCAAACACAACAAACTTAAGAGATTTGAGAAGCACCTAAACTATGTAGACGACATACTGAGGTTACTAAAAATACCTCATGGTTGTTTCAAACCAGATTATATGAAAAATGGTTGCTTAAGTGATTTTCATAATCAAACGAAAAAAGAAAATAAAACTACACAAACTGAATCAGTGACCCACGGATCCCACGGATCCAAACATTTGGATCCGCGTGGTATAACCAAAGGATCCGTAGGTGAAAGTCAAAACTTAAAAAGTACTAAACCTGTTAAGATATCTAGAGAGCCTAACACTAATATAATTAGAAGAAAAGATAAGAATGAAGTTAAAACGACAGTAGACACTTCATTATGTAAAGGAACAAAGTTTAGTGAACAAATTCCATTTGATTACCTCCAAGATATTAGTGAACCTTGGTAATATTGTGATTAACCCAAAAGGACCCATGAGATATTGGGGACCAAATACTTGAGCTTTCATTTGGTACGTTTGAAAGAATGGATTATGGATTAATGGAACTTCAAGATACATTGCTGAAAACAAATGTATCTTCTTAATCCACAAAATGTTCAATGGAGGTTACATAGCATTCTTAGAAACAATCATTGTAAAAAGGTACGATTCCTCTCGACTCCTCATGATGATTACTCTCATAGATAATTCAGATTCATACTCACTAAGTATAAGTTATTAGGTACCATGATTAGTATCATATCCTTTGTGATAATAGAAATATAGTATTTAAAAGTTAGCATAATAAGTAGGAAAAGAATCTTTAAACCTCTATGACATAATACACCTAAAGACAAGTAGTGTTTTATCTTCTTGGATTATATCTCAACAATATAGCATCAACTCTTAGGTAATAGTTCAAAGAACCTGTTAGGATTCTAACCAAGTTGAAATATAACCAACACCTTTGTGAGTAATTAGATATGTTATCACTTCCATGAATATTCTAAATTAAGTTCTGACTTAAGTCTAGGATTCCTCAAAATACTTAGAAAGAAGTTAATCTATTTTAGGATAATCTCACCACATTCGACCCTAATCATAAAAAGGTGCATTTCTCAGGAATTCATGAAAAAGTAAGGTTTACATCATTCTCAAAAGTCAAGGAGTTGTTGAACTCAACATTCAACAAAAGTCCTCCTCCTCCTAAGACATCATCTTTGGTAGATGGTGACTTTTGAAAAACACTCACGTTCTCCGAAACCAGACTCACCAAGGATAAAGTTAGTAAATTCATAAGATGACCCTAAACACAGAGATGCATTAGATAGAATACTCTATCCCATAGCTAGTACTCCAAATATTATATAGTCTACACTTTCAAGATGATTCCTACTTGAAACCACCAAACAACTTAGGAGACATTTATGATATCCCAAAGGATCAGGTGTAGAAACCACAATTATCTCTATAATTAGAGATATAGGAATAATTCAAACAAAATGTGTACTAATGTGAGACATTGTATCACATCATGATTTACTAAGAAACAAACGGCCTTTGCTACTTTAAGGCAAAGTGTGGAGGAAACTCTCGTGGTCTATGATATTGACCTCTATAACCTTCTCCTGTGTTGCAACAACATTGTAACCATTCATCCCAGCAAAAGTTTTGCTTTCCATCATCATTTCCTTATTAAACAATGCTTAGATAATTAAATATCTCGAGTTGAGAATGTTTATCAAAAGATAACATTGATACCTCAAGAAAGAACCTTACTTCTATCTATGGTTTATTGAAACCTAGAAAGTAGTTAAAACATTTGTTCGAATCCTAGTTCAACCAAAAACGGAAATAAGCAAACACATGTTCTGATCCTGCGGATCCTTGCGGAACCCCTGTTTGGGATCCGCTAGATCCGTGGCTTGCTGAGACAAATTCTCTAATAAACAAACACTCCTTATTACTCAGTACACTAATTAAAACACACAAAACCTACTGATTGTCGACCCTCATCACTCTAAACTCAAAAATTAGACCACTCTCCACAATTAACTCGTGCTTAATTGATCTAACTGTAAGTATTCTAATTCATTCTAATTCCTTATCAATGTCTAGGATTTCTAATTAGTTACACCAAATCAAAAATTGGAATCATGCATTTTCAGAAATCATAAAGCATTTCAAAAATACATAAAATCATTTTTCTTGATTAAACATCATAATAATCATCAAACACTCAATTGAAATACTTCTCAAAAACACCTCTCAATCATTGTTCATACAAAATCAAAAACGTTATGTTTTAAAAACATCATAATGTTTAAATGTACTTTTGGATACATTTAAAACAAAAGCATTTGAGTTATCTCGCAAAAACTTGCTTCAAAAGAAGTCGAGATAAACGTATCTTCACATTACACTCATACAACTTGGATAGTTCTAACTAAAATTATAACATTCATGTCTAGGTGAATCATGCCTCCCGCAACTAACTATGATCACAAAAAGACTACCAAGTATCTACCCAAACATCATCAAACCAAAGGTCTCACAGATGCTCAGGTCAAAATTTTCAAAACACTAGAAAACCGTTATGTTCATGAAGGTAGAACTATAGACTCATCATTCTTAGAAGAAACTAACATCCGTGAACAAATGGCCATCATCCACTTTGATTCACTCCTAGACATAGATGAGCCTATCATTCCTAGGTTCATTCTTGAGTTTTATGCTTCCGTAAAACTTAGTACTGATGACTTAGGATTGCTAAACATTCACTTCAAAATAAACCAAAGTCAATTCAGTTTTCCTTTAGTTCACTTCGCAGAAGTTTTAGGTGTTCCTAGTCAAGGAACTTGTTTCTACTCAGACAAATGGCCTTTATCCATTCTTGAGTCTAATCTTGGTCGTGAATGCCCATACGACACTCCACTCACTCCCAAAGAAATTATCCGTGATCACCTCTTCAAACCTAGAAGCAACCCTACTAAGAAACTCCATGGCAAACAAGTGAGTCGAGATCCATTTGCTATGGAACTTAATGAACTCAAACCTGAATTTAAGAAACTAGAAGAAATTCTTAGAGCAAATGTTATTAGCACTGTTGGAAACAAAGATCATGTGAATGCAAGCTTATGTTACATGCTCTACTGTGTGTCGACCCATCAACAATTCAATTTGGCTTACTACATCGCCAAAAGAATGGTTGACATACATGTCTTAGGAAAAACCGCAATGCCATATGGAATGCTCCTCACCCGTCTATTTAAAGCTTCGATTCCCATCCCTCCAAACTCAGTTGGTTTTCTTCCAAACTACATCGAAATCCAACATACCTTCGTTTCACTTAGTGACAATAGAGTAAAAGTTGGGAAAGGAAAACGTGCCTATACTTCGTCTTCATCTTCATCATCATCAGCTAGCGATGAAGATGGTTTACCTAACTCTAAGATTCCTCCACTCGATTACTTACGTCAACTTCCTTCCATTGATAATGAGTCTGAGGAACATCGACAAAGAAAGGGAATTTTGAAGAATATAGGACGATGGATGATGAAACTTCGCAAGGATCAGAAGAAAATAATCAAAATGTTGAAAGACAAGTGAGATAGAGGAGCGTTTGGGACTAATCTTTATTAGACAATGTTATGTTAGACATATGTGTTTCTTATTATGGTAGTACTTGATGTGAACTAACTCATATTTGCAGGTCGATAACATTTAGTGTTATCAATTTTCCGAGAATAAGCTACTGTTTGGCTTAACTCCATTTTAGGTAAGTTATGATGTACGGATTTATCTATATGCAAACGTGTGTTAGAATATACATATTTAGCATATTTATAGTACATATTAGCCAATAGATATATTCTAGGAGAATTTTCGGGTTTTCATCGAAAAACGCGAGATTTGCATTGCTCTCTGTTTGTTTTAGGAGTTTTGTTCGACGGATCTGGCAGATCCCTCAAATTGGATCCGCCTAGTGTTTATGTTGGCTCCGCTAATGTTAAACCTGCGGATCAGACGGATCCAAAAGTATTGGATCCGCATGCCTTGGCAATTGGATCCGCAAGAATACACAATAATCTTTTTTTTCAACACATTCCAATACTTAGATTGTATTTTAGTTTTCTTAAGACATCTTAGAAAATTAGGAAAATCCACCTCCAAACAAAATTTGAATATTTTGTCCTGCTCATAACTCACAGAATCTTACCCTCTCGAAAACAGTGAATCAATCACATTTCTCCCTTTTGAGTCATCTTTCTGCATACCTTCATGTCAACTCCATTCCTATAGATTGACTTTGTCAATAGGACAAACTACTTTATCTTGTTTCAAGTCTTTGAAATTTACACATCATTAATCCAAACACCAACTTCCATAAAAATAGGAAGTATAAATTAGAACCTTAAGATGATCATAACACACTAAAACTTCATCCTCTTTGCACACCATTCCTGTAAACCTCTCTCAATGCACAAATCAAACAAATCTCATATGTCTAGACCATACAGACAAACCGCTAGAATTAGTGTTAGACCTTACTGGCTCATTAATCCAGTTCCAAACGTAAGCTCACCAATCATATCCACTACTACCACTACAACTTCTATCATAACTCCTTGATGAAGCGAAAAGTGTACCGCTTTTAAGGGGTCATTTAAGCCTTAAATCGTATTTATTTGATCAAATATTGCCCTAAATCGTTCCTTTTGTCATTTTAGGTACTTTTGAGGAGAAATCTGGAAAAGGAGGCATTTTGGACGTTTTTGGAGCATAAAAGTGAAGAAAACGGCAAAGTCTCAAAAATCGGCTGAAAGTTACCTTTGACGGCGTCACATTTAACCCCAGACGGCGTCATGCCTTGGCAAGAAAAGGTGGACGTGAAATTTACTCATGATAAGCCAGTGAAAATACCATGTGAATTCTGACGGCGTCATGCTTTAACTTGATCAAGGGCGTCACGGCTTAAATCAAAGAGGGACGGCGTCACGTTCAAGGTTAGACGGCGTCAAGCCTTGATAAGCCAGAATGGATTTTTGAAGAGCTAAAGAGGGACGGCGTCGAGAAGGTCATCCGGGAACCCTAAAAGCGGCGAGGTGACGGCGTCACACTCCATAACGTGACGCCGTCAGATCCAAAAATCTATATATAGTTTTCTAATTTTTTGTCATTAGGAGAGAGCTTAGTGTGTGGAATTTTGGGAGAAAACCCTAAGACGAATTCAGCTTCTTTTTCAAGGCTTTTTGCCTTGAGATCTTCCATGTTACATTGAAGATAAGTTATCAATTAATCATTCAATATGTCTATGTGTTGTTTGATTTTATCTTATTCTTGTCTTTTGATTAACATGTTAGGCTAAATTTATCTTGTGTTTGCTTAGATCTAATGAAACCTAGCTATTGATTATTGGTTGTTAGTGTGTTATTAGTTGTATTGGATGATTGTTTATCTATGTTAGGCTTAAGAAAACTGGCTAACTTCCTATTCGGTAACTTGCTTGAACGTCTTAAGAAACATGAACCAAATGCGTACTAAAGGTTTTTATGGTTGTATTTAATGCACAAGCGAATTCTAATGATCCCATGTTAGGAGCTTCCTAGCCGGCTCGACATAGGAGTGAAGTAGGAGCTTGTAGAGTTGGGGAAGTAAGTACGCCACCCCACGAATGGTATTAAGGAATACACCCGTCATCCACGCGACTAATACACACTAATTAACCGGTAAAAGATAGTTAGGGAGTAAGGAAATCTAAGTAAACACATTTCTCTACACATAAGTTTCTCACCACATTTTCATTTTTGTTATTTTATTTTATTTGCATCCGTAGTAATTTTGGGTTAGTTGACTAGCAACTAATTCCGCCCACTCTTTCAAAACCGAGATTTTACTTGCTTTCATAAAAATATAAAAACATAAAAAGAATCTTCCTCAACCCTTAGACCTAATTAGAGTAGTCTTTCACACCTAACGAACACTATTCCCTGTGGAGAACGATCAATCCCCCGTACTTACCACTACACTATACTACATCGGTCAGGTACACTGCCTGGTGGGGTTGTAAGCCTCTTGAGATCCCTCGAGAGGTAAAACCTGTTGTAAGGTTGCAAAACCCACGCATCAAATTTTTGGCGCCGCTGCCGGGGAATAGTTATTGTTTAGGTTGAATTTTTATTTCTATTAGGTCTACTCACTAGATTCCTTTCTAGTGAGATTTTTATTTTATTTTTCTAGATTTTCTTTAGTCTATCTATTTTCTTCGTGTCTTTGTTCGTAACCATACCATCCGACATCATGGAAGATGGTAATATCCTTAACCCCCACAACCCACCACCACAACAACCACCACCACCTCCTAGAGCCCGTACTTTAGGAGAGTATTCCCGTCCTAGCCACCATGGCTATCGAAACACCATTGAGCTCACTCAAGGAGCCAATATCACACCCTTGCGATCCGACACCATCCGGTTGGTGCAAAGCGGATGCGCATTCCATGGACTTCGTTCTGAAGATCCTAATCAACATCTCAAGGACTTTCTCAAAATCGTTGATTCTATAGACCTTGATGTTGCCACTCGAGAGACGACCCGATTGCGTCTCTTCCAATTCTCTTTGCGGGACCAAGCTAGTCAGTGGCTAGAACGTCAACCCGCAGGATCCATTACCTCTTGGGATGATCTCACCACTCGTTTCCTTGCTCAGTTTTTCCCACCGGGAAGAACTACCAAGCTAAGGAATGATATCTTGATGTTCCAACAACGTCAAGGCGAAACTCTCTACGAGGCATGGACTCAATTCAAGGACTTACTCCAAAAAGTCCCTCACCATGGCATAGAACTTTGGCTCCAAGTCCAAATCTTCTATGACCATATCAATCTCTCCACGAGGCAAACCATTGACCAATCGGCCGGTGGCAAGCTACGTGATCTAAGTGCGGAACAATCATGGGCTCTCCTAGAGGATCTTGCTCTTTATGACAACGAAAGTTGGAGTGATCCCCGTGATTTGAATAAAACGGTCAAGGCAATATCTTTGCCTTCGAACAATTCAAGCACTTCCGACCGTAGGATCATAGAACTTGAAGACCAAGTCAAGTTTCTTGATTGCGTGGTTTTGTAACCTTACAACAGGTTTTACCTCTCGAGGGATCTCAAGAGGCTTACAACCCCACCAGGCAGTGTACCTGACCGATGTAGTATAGTGTAGTGGTAAGTACGGGGGATTGATCGTTCTCCACAGGGAATAGTGTTCGTTAGGTATGAAAGGCTACTCTAATTAGGTCTAAGGGTTGAGGAAGATTCTTTTTTGTGTTTTTATATTTTTATGAAAGCAAGTAAAATCTCGGTTTTGATAGAGTGGGCGGAATTAGTTGCTAGTCAACTAACCCAATTTACTACGAATGCAAATAAAATAAAATAACAAAAATGAAAATGTGGTGAGAAACTTATGTGTAGAGAAATGTGTTTACTTAGATTTCCTTACTCCCTAACTATCTTTTACCGGTTAATTAGTGTGTATTAGTCGCGTGGATGACGGGTGTATTCCTTAATACCATTCGTGGGGTGGCGTACTTACTTCCCCAACTCTACAAGCTCCTACTTCACTCCTATGTCGAGCCGGCTAGGAAGCTCCTAACATGGGATCACTAGAATTCGCTTGTGCATTAAATACAACCATAAAAACCTTTAGTACGCATTTGGTTCATGTTTCTTAAGACGTTCAAGCAAGTTACCGAATAGGAAGTTAGCCAGTTTTCTTAAGCCTAACATAGATAAACAATCATCCAATACAACTAATAACACACTAACAACCAATAATCAATAGCTAGGTTTCATTAGATCTAAGCAAACACAAGATAAATTTAGCCTAACATGTTAAACAAAAGACAAGAATAAGATAGAATCAAACAACACATAGACATATTGAATGATTAATTGATAACTTATCTTTCAATGAAACATGGAAGATCTCAAGGCAAAAAGCCCTGAAAAAGTAGCTAAAATCGTCTTAGGGTTTTATCCCAAAATTCCACACACTAAGCTCTCTTTAATGACAAAAGATTAGAAAACTATATATAGATTTTTGGATCTGATGGCGTCACCTTATGGAGTGTGACGCCGTCACCTCGCCGCTTCTAGGGTTCCCGGATGACCTTCTTGACGCCGTCCCTCTTTAGCTCTTCAAAAATCCATTCTGGCTTATCAAGGCTTGACGCCGTCAGCTCGTGAACGTGACGCCGTCCCCTTATGATTTAAGCCGTGACGCCCTTGATCAAGTTAAAGCGTGACGCCGTCAGAATTCACATGCTATTTTCACTGGCTTATCATGAGTAAATTTCACGTCCAACTTTTCTTGCCAAAGCATGACGCCGTCCAGAGTAAATTGTGACGCCGTCAAGAGTAACTTTTAGCCGATTTTTGAGACTTTGCCGTTTTCTTCACTTTAATGCTCCAAAAACGTCCAAAATGCCTCCTTTTCCAGATTTCTCCTCAAAAGTACCTAAAATGACAAAAGGAACGATTTAGGGCAATATTTGATCAAATAAATACGATTTAAGGCTTAAATGACCCCTTAAAAGCGGTACACTTTTCGCTTCATCAAATACCCTTACACTTGAGATTTGCTTGTCCTCAAGCAAATGCGCTTTTATTCTAATCAAAATACAAGCTAGGGGTCATTTAATGCTAACATAAAAGTAATTACAACAAATAATCGTTCCACTTCAATCATAATAAGCACGGAGATTACATACTAGCACCTCACAAGTAGTGTTTAGATACTCACATCTCTCAAGTGTCATCAAAATAAATCTCATAAATGAAAACGGATAATATCTCTCACTACCTGTCATAGCAAATAGATTACCATAGGCTTGGGAAAGGATCAAAAACCTCCTCCACTAGGCGTAAGCACCTAAGATAAACTATCAAAGAGGGCTTTTAAATGGGTTATAACTTTAGGTGTAGGGAAAAGAAAAACACGGTTTTGTTGGATAAAGGATATTTTACTGGTGGCGAGTTAAAAATCTTGATCAATTACATGTACTATACAATGTTGCTAAGCCAAGACTAGACTCGATCTTAAGCTAGAAACGAAATAACAAAATAACAAAAACATAAAATAAACATAAAATGAAACGGGATGGTAGTCCGTATGTTTTTTCTACTTTTCTTTTTCTCTTTTTTTTTTTTTTTTTTTTTTTTTTTTTTTTTTTTTTTTGTATTTTTTTTGATTTTTTCGATTTTTTTTTTTTTTTTTTTTTTTTTTTTTTTTTTTTTGCATACACTTTTACCCTACCATCCAAAATAATACATCATAGGGGCGTTGCATTCCCCTTACACTTGAATTTTTACATAACTTTACAAATACTAATCTAATGACTCGAATTAAGATAATTGAAAAACTTGGAGTACTTTTAAAATATTTAGCACATATGGGGGTAATAAATGATGTTCTTCCCCATTACTCCATTACACTAGTACTTTACCCATGAGTCCCAATCGTCCCAAAACAATATGTACAAGGATATGGCTCGACTTAGCAACCATGTAATCAATTAGATAATTAACTTGGGGTTTAAACAAATGTTGTAACAATAATGCACTAAAAATGAGTGCATACAAGGTAGGCTAAGGCGATTTGGGTGTACATTTAAGTGGGGTGTAACAAATTCTTCCTTTAAGTAAAATGCTTAAAGGTCGAAACGAAAAGATAGGCTCTGAGGGGTGTACTAGGGGTATCGTGTACTAAAAATGAGTACAACGCAAAGGTTGTGGGAGAATTACTTGACCAATGTAGCCAAAGTAATTATAACAAAAACACAGGTGTAAAACAATGGGTTAATCCTAATGCCTCTTATCATGTAGTAAATCTAACTACACGAATGTAGTCTCACTTGTGGCCTTGGAATGGTCCTAACGCAAGTTCTAGAATCTAAGTGCTACCGGTACACACATCATAGCATAAATGCTTTTCCTACCAATTCTAGGGGCGAACCTCACATATTTGGGGTGGAAAATTTTTTAGTGGTACGGTTTTTGTGCTAGTCATATAACTCCTATCCGTGAGACGCTCATTAAGATCAAAGTTTCACTCCTATATGTTGTAAAAAATTTTAAATTTGGCACTAAAATTACCTTAACAAGTATTTCTCTCAGTTTTATTACACATCTATTATTAAACAAACAAAAATCAAGCGCAATTGTATTCTCTAAAATCGTACTTTTACCCTCCCCTTACACTTAAGATGAACATTGTCCCCAATGTTCAAATAACAAGATGTAAAAGCATAAAGTAAAAGAATGAAATCAAATACTCCCCTGATTCGCTCGGTGGATAATGAAATTACACGGTTAAATCTTCCTCCAAAGAGAATGTTGAAGCTCCATGACTAATGCATCGCCATAAGCTTGATTCCAAAAACATCTCCTTGTCCAAAATAACCTGTTAAACCTGAGAAAACAAACACGAAAACCTGCATAACATCGGCGGGAAAAATCTATATATAAGGATATAATGCTTGTGGAATGATAATTTTGCAGATTCCTGGAGATTATAAGTTGGAGATTTTAATAAAACTTTTTATGAAAACAAAACTTTCAAAAATTTCTGGAAATTAAATCTGACGCCGTCAGGTTATAACCCCTGACGCCGTCAGAAATGACCTGACAAAAATTTTCGTTTTAAGTTCCCGGAAAATTTCTGGAAAAACCTTTACCTTACTTCCTGGAAATCCTGCAAAACATCATTATGACTCGATACAAGCATTTGACTCAAACAAACACTAATATGTATGCTAATTTATTATTATTACGATTCATGTTAATTTGTGTTCTAATAAACCGATTTAGATTTCCCTTACACTTATCTTTTGCAAAATACCTTTATATGTAGTTAAGACGAAGTTAAAAACAAGATAAAGCATTTTCACAATTTAGTTTTTAACATGAACCAATAATAATAAAAATTAAACACACATACGGAAACAAATAAAAACAAACAAACAAATAAATAAACACACAAAGCAAATAAAACAAATAAAGCTTGGGTTGCCTCCCAAGAAGCGCTTTTCTTTATTAACGAGTCTTGTAGCTAGACTCAAAGTCACGTACATTACGTGACTCCATCATCGGTCACGGTTCCTAGGCCATTCTCCTTCCCGGTTCTATATTCCGGTCCTAATTTCAAACAATCCTTGTAGAAACCGAATATCCTTTCCATAACATAGTCTACTCCTTTACTTCTATCCTTATCATTCCTATAGTAGACCGCTTGTTTAAGCTCCTTCTCAACATTTGACAAGTGTTGGAATTGTTCTATCTTATATGGCATTTGGTAGCTTACTTCATCGGTCTCATCCTTAAATCTAATTATCCCTAAGGAAGGTTCATAAGTCATTCTAGAGACCTCAACAAATGGTTTTCCAAAAACCACTTGAGTCAAGGATGCATCGACTATTGGGCGGATATCTTCTACAATTACAAAGTCGGTGACATAGGTGAAGTTTCCTACATAAACCGGTAATCCCTTAACTCTTCCCGTGAAGTTACTCATCCAACCCTTGTCAGGGAGCATCCTATACCCAAGTTGATTTTTCATTATCAAGTTGTAGTGGGCTCTAGTCATGATGTTTATGGGCGATCTAAGGTCGATGTAAGCTTTCCACACATGTAGATGTCCGATGTTGCATGGTATGTTGAGATTAGAAGGGTCGCCTATTTCTATGATTGGTCTACCTAGGAAGTATGGTGTCTCGGGGTCATCGAATAAGTTTGTATGATATGCGCGCTCTTCCTTAGTGGGTAGCCTATTGAAGTAGTCCTCATCATTATCTACTTCCTCAATCACACTTGTCCTAACTTCCTTATCAACCTCGACTTTCCTATCCTCATCCTTAGGTTCACTATTATCCTCATTCCTATCAATTGGTTTAATAGTGACAATGTTGACAAAGTGGACGTGTTTGGATGAAGAGGGGTCTTTTACTTGGGGTCCGCTATTTGTGTTCCTAGCGTCCTTATGTGGAGGTGATAACACTTGGTTATGGAGAGCTTTCAACAAGTTGTCAATTTTATTGGTCATCTCCGTTTGTTGTTGTTTGAATTCGGCTTCAAACTTGGCTAAACGAGCTTCTTGAGATGCCATAAATTGAGACATCAATCCTTCAAAGTTATTGGTACTACCATTGCCGGAAGGATTGTTGTTGAAAGTACGGTTCGAGTAGGAACCGCTTGATTGGAAACGATTAGGTGGGTTGGAGGAATTGGTTTGTTGCGAGTTTTGGTTTTGTTTCCACCTAAGGTTCGGGTGATTTTTCCATGAGGGGTTGTATGAATCACCATAATGGTTTGGCTTGGGTTTGAAAGTGTACCACTTGTCTCCCGCTCCGTCGGTACGCGAGGATGCGTAGTCCACAAAAGCTTGTTCGGGGAGTTCCATGCAATCACGAGTGTCGTGGGGACCACTACATAATTCACATGAAGAAGTGATTTTGTTCACTTGGTTTGAAGGTTTAGGAGCCTCGTAGGATTTCATGAGAAACTTGACTTGGTCTTCAAGTTCTATGATCCTACGGTCAGAAGTGCTTGAATTGTTCGAAGGCAAAGATATTGCCTTGACCGTTTTATTCAAATCACGGGGATCACTCCAACTTTCGTTGTCATAAAGAGCAAGATCCTCTAGGAGAGCCCATGATTGTTCCGCACTTAGATCACGTAGCTTGCCACCGGCCGATTGGTCAATGGTTTGCCTCGTGGAGAGATTGATATGGTCAGAGAAGATTTGGACTTGGAGCCAAAGTTCTATGCCATGGTGAGGGACTTTTTGGAGTAAGTCCTTGAATCGAGTCCATGCCTCGTAGAGAGTTTCGCCTTGACGTTGTTGGAACATCAAGATATCATTCCTTAGCTTGGTAGTTCTTCCCGGTGGGAAAAACTGAGCAAGGAAACGAGTGGTGAGATCATCCCAAGAGGTGATGGATCCTGCGGGTTGACGTTCTAGCCACTGACTAGCTTGGTCCCGCAGAGAGAATTGAAAGAGACGCAATCGGGTCGTCTCTCGAGTGGCAACATCAAGGTCTATAGAATCAACGATTTTAAGAAAGTCCTTGAGATGTTGATTAGGATCTTCAGAACGAAGTCCATGGAATGCGCATCCACTTTGCACCAACCGGATGGTGTCGGATCGCAAGGGTGTGATATTGGCTCCTTGAGTGAGCTCAATGGTGTTTCGATAGCCATGGTGGCTAGGACGGGAATACTCTCCTAAAGTACGGGCTCTAGGAGGTGGTTGTGGTTGTTGTGGTGGTGGGTTGTGGGGGTTAAGGATATTACCATCTTCCATGATGTCGGATGGTATGGTTACGAACAAAGACACGAAGAAAATAGATAGACTAAAGAAAACCTAGAAAAATAAAATAAAAATCTCACTAGAAAGGAATCTAGTGAGTAGACCTAATAGAAATAAAAATTCAACCTAAACAATAACTATTCCCCGGCAACGGCGCCAAAAACTTGATTGCGTGGTTTTGTAACCTTACAACAGGTTTTACCTCTCGAGGGATCTCAAGAGGCTTACAACCCCACCAGGCAGTGTACCTGACCGATGTAGTATAGTGTAGTGGTAAGTACGGGGGATTGATCGTTCTCCACAGGGAATAGTGTTCGTTAGGTATGAAAGGCTACTCTAATTAGGTCTAAGGGTTGAGGAAGATTCTTTTTTGTGTTTTTATATTTTTATGAAAGCAAGTAAAATCTCGGTTTTGATAGAGTGGGCGGAATTAGTTGCTAGTCAACTAACCCAATTTACTACGAATGCAAATAAAATAAAATAACAAAAATGAAAATGTGGTGAGAAACTTATGTGTAGAGAAATGTGTTTACTTAGATTTCCTTACTCCCTAACTATCTTTTACCGGTTAATTAGTGTGTATTAGTCGCGTGGATGACGGGTGTATTCCTTAATACCATTCGTGGGGTGGCGTACTTACTTCCCCAACTCTACAAGCTCCTACTTCACTCCTATGTCGAGCCGGCTAGGAAGCTCCTAACATGGGATCACTAGAATTCGCTTGTGCATTAAATACAACCATAAAAACCTTTAGTACGCATTTGGTTCATGTTTCTTAAGACGTTCAAGCAAGTTACCGAATAGGAAGTTAGCCAGTTTTCTTAAGCCTAACATAGATAAACAATCATCCAATACAACTAATAACACACTAACAACCAATAATCAATAGCTAGGTTTCATTAGATCTAAGCAAACACAAGATAAATTTAGCCTAACATGTTAAACAAAAGACAAGAATAAGATAGAATCAAACAACACATAGACATATTGAATGATTAATTGATAACTTATCTTTCAATGAAACATGGAAGATCTCAAGGCAAAAAGCCCTGAAAAAGTAGCTAAAATCGTCTTAGGGTTTTATCCCAAAATTCCACACACTAAGCTCTCTTTAATGACAAAAGATTAGAAAACTATATATAGATTTTTGGATCTGACGGCGTCACCTTATGGAGTGTGACGCCGTCACCTCGCCGCTTCTAGGGTTCCCGGATGACCTTCTTGACGCCGTCCCTCTTTAGCTCTTCAAAAATCCATTCTGGCTTATCAAGGCTTGACGCCGTCAGCTCGTGAACGTGACGCCGTCCCCTTATGATTTAAGCCGTGACGCCCTTGATCAAGTTAAAGCGTGACGCCGTCAGAATTCACATGCTATTTTCACTGGCTTATCATGAGTAAATTTCACGTCCAACTTTTCTTGCCAAAGCATGACGCCGTCCAGAGTAAATTGTGACGCCGTCAAGAGTAACTTTTAGCCGATTTTTGAGACTTTGCCGTTTTCTTCACTTTAATGCTCCAAAAACGTCCAAAATGCCTCCTTTTCCAGATTTCTCCTCAAAAGTACCTAAAATGACAAAAGGAACGATTTAGGGCAATATTTGATCAAATAAATACGATTTAAGGCTTAAATGACCCCTTAAAAGCGGTACACTTTTCGCTTCATAGAACTTGAAGACCAAGTCATTTCTCATGAAATCCTACGAGGCTCCTAAACCTTCAAGCCAAGTGAACAAAATCACTTCTTCATGTGAATTATGTAGTGGTCCCCACGACACTCGTGATTGCATGGAACTCCCCGAACAAGCTTTTGTGGACTACGCATCCTCGCATACCGACGGAGCGGGAGACAAGTGGTACACTTTCAAACCCGAGCCAAACCATTACGGTTATTCATACAACCCCTCATGGAAAAATCACCCGAACCTTAGGTGGAAACAAAACCAAAACACGCAACAAACCAATTCTTCCAACCCACCTAATCGTTTCCAATCAAGCGGTTCCAACTCGAACCGTACTTTCAACAACAATCCTTCCGGCAATGGTAGTACCAATAACTTTGAAGGATTGATTTCCCAATTTATGGCATCTCAAGAAGCTCGGATAGCTAGATTCGAGACCGAATTCAATCAACAACAAACGGAGATGACCACTAAAATTGACAACTTGTTGAAAGCTCTCCATAACCAAGTGTTATCACCTCCACATAAGGACGCTAGGAACACAAATAGCGGACCCCAAGTAAAAGACCCCTCTTCATCCAAACACGTCCACTTTGTCAACATTGTCACTATTAAACCAATTGATAGGAATGAGGATAATAGTGAACCTAAGGATGAGGATAGGAAAGTCGAGGTTGATAAGGAAGTTAGGACAAGTGTGATTGAAGAAGTAGATGATGATGAGGACTACTTCAATAGGCTACCCACTAAGGAAGAGCGCGCATATCATACAAACTTATTCGATGACCCCGAGACACCATACTTCCTAGGTAGACCCATCATAGAAATAGGCGACCCTTCTAATCTCAACATACCATGCAACATTGGACATCTACATGTGTGGAAAGCTTACATCGACCTTAGATCGCCCATAAACATCATGACTAGAGCCCACTACAACTTGATAATGAAGAATCAACTTGGGTATAGGATGTTCCCTGACAAGGGTTGGATGAGTAACTTCACGGGAAGAGTTAAGGGATTACCGGTTTATGTAGGAAACTTCACCTATGTCACCGACTTTGTAATTGTAGAAGATATCCGCCCAATAGTCGATGCATCCTTGACTCAAGTGGTTTTTGGAAAAC
The DNA here is from genome assembly GCA_021014915.2 of Artemisia tridentata subsp. tridentata. Taxonomy (NCBI): domain Eukaryota; kingdom Viridiplantae; phylum Streptophyta; class Magnoliopsida; order Asterales; family Asteraceae; genus Artemisia; species Artemisia tridentata. The sequence continues at coordinate 146,117,495 of CP139506.1, forward strand.
CATTTGTTGAGGTCTCTAGAATGACTTATGAACCTTCCTTAGGGATAGTTAGATTTAAGGATGAGACCGATGAAGTAAGCTACCAAATGCCATATAAGATAGAACAATTCCAACACTTGTCAAATGTTGAGAAGGAGCTCAAGCAAGCGGTCTACTATAGGAATGATGAGGATAGAAGTAAAGGAGTAGAATATGTTATGGAAAGGATATTCGGTTTCTACAAGGATTGTTTGAAATTAGGACCGGAATATAAAACCGGGAAGGAGAATGGCCTAGGAACCGTGACAGATGATGGAGTCACGTAATGTACGTGACTTTGAGTCTAGCTACAAGACTCGTTAATAAAGAAAAGCGCTTCTTGGGAGGCAACCCAAGCTTTATTTGTTTTATTTGCTTTGTGTGTTTATTTATTTGCTTGTTTGATTTTATTGTCCGTATGTGTGTTTAATTTTTATTAGTATTGATTCATGTTCAAAAGTAATTTGTGAAAATGCTTTATGTTGTTTTTAACTTCGTCTTAACTACATATAAAGGTATTTTGCAAAAGATAAGTGTAAGGGAAATCTAAATCGGTTTATTAGAACACAAATGAACATGAATCGTAATAATAATAAAATAGCATACATATTCGTATTTGTTTGAGTCAAATGCTTGTATCGAGTCATAATGATGTTTTGCAGGATTTCCAGGAAGTAAGGTAAAGGTTTTTCCAGAAATTTTTCGGAAACTTAAAATGAAAATTTTTGTCAGGTCATTTCTGACGGCGTCAGGGTTTATAACCTGACGGCGTCAGATTTAATTTTCAGAAATTTTTGAAAGTTTTGTTTTTTTTAAAAAAAAAAAAGTTTTTATTAAAATCTACAACTTATAATCTCCAGGAATCTGCAAAGTTATCATTCCACAAGCATTATATCCTTATATATAGATTTTATCCCGCCGATGTTATGCAGGTTTTCGTGTTTGTTTTCTCAGGTTTAACAGGTTATTTTGGACAAGGAAATGTTTTGAATCAAGCTTGTGGCGATGCATTAGTCATGGAGCTTCTACATTACTTTGGAGGAAGATCTAACCGTGTAATTTCATTATCCACCGAGCGAATCAGGGGAGTATTTGATTTCATTCTTTTACCTTATTTACTTTTACATCTTGTTATTTGAACATTGGGGACAATGTTCATCTTAAGTGTAAGGGGAGGTAAAAGTACGATTTTAGAGAATGCTATTACGCTTGATTTTTGTTTGTTTAATGGTAGATGTGTAATAAAACTGAGAGAAATACCTGTTAGGGCAATTTTAGTGCCAAATTTAAAATTTTTTTACAACATATAGGAGTGAAACTTTGATCTTAATGAGCGTCTCACGGATAGGAGTTATATGACTAGCACAAAAAACCGTACCACTAAAAAATTTTCCACCCCAAATATGTGAGGTTCGCCCCTAGAATTGGTAGGAAAAGCATTTATGCTATGATGTGTGTACCGGTAGCACTTAGATTCTAGAACTTGCGTTAGGACCATTCCAAGGCCACAAGTGAGACTACATTCGTGTAGTTAGATTTACTACATGATAAGAAGCATTAGGATTAACCCATTGTTTTACACCTGTGTTTTTGTTATAATTACTTTGGCTACATTGGTCAAGTAATTCTCCCACACCCTTTGCGTTGTACTCATTCTTAGTACACGATACCCCTAGTACACCCCTCAGAGCCTATCTTTTCGTTTCGACCTTTAAGCATTTTACTTAAAGGAAGAATTTGTTACACCCCACTTAAATGTACACCCAAATCGCCTTAGCCTACCTTGTATGCACTCATTTTTAGTGCATTATTGTTACAACATTTGTTTAAACCCAAGTTAATTATCTAGTTGATTACATGGTTGCTAAGTCGAGTCATATCCTTGTACATATTGTTTTGGGACGATTGGGACTCATGGGTAAAGTACTAGTATAATGGAGTAATGGGGATGAACATCATTTATTACCCCCATATGTGCTAAATGTTTTAAAAGTACTCCAAGTTTTTCAATTATCTTAATTCGAGTCATTAGATTAGTATTTGTAAAGTTATGTAAAAGTTCAAGTGTAAGGGGAATGCAATGCCCCTATGATGTATTATTTTGGATGGTAGGGCAAGAGTGTATGCAAAAAAAAATACAAAAAAAAAAAAAAAAAAAAAAAAAAAATACAAAAAAAATGAGAAAATGAAAAAAATAGAAAAAAAACATACGGACTACCATCCCGTTTCATTTTACGTTTGTTTTATGTTTGTTTTTGTTTTTGTTATTTCGTTTCTAGCTTAAGATCGAGTCTATTCTTGGCTTAGCAACATTGTATAGTACATGTAATTGATCAAGATCTTTAACTAGCCACCAGTAAAACATCCTTTATCCAACAAAACCGTGTTTTCCTTTTCCCTACACCTAACGTTATAACCCATTTAAAAGCCCTCTTTGATAGTTTATCTTTGGTGCTTACGCCTAGTGGAGGAGGTTTTCGATCCTTTCCCAAGCCTATGGTAATCTATTTGCTATGACAGGTAGTGAGAGATATTATCCGTTTTCATTTATGAGATTTATTTTGATGACACTTGAGAGATGTGAGTATCTAAACACTACTTGTGAGGTGCTAGTTTGTAATCTCCGTGCTTATTATGATTGAAGTGGAACGATTATTTGTTGTAATTACTTTTATGTTTGCATTAAATGACCCCTAACTTGTATTTTGATTAGAATAAAAGCGCATTTGCTTGAGGACAAGCAAATCTCAAGTGTAAGGGTATTTGATGAAGCGAAAAGTGTACCGCTTTTAAGGAGTCATTTAAGCCTTAAATCGTATTTATTTGATCAAATATTGCCCTAAATCGTTCCTTTTGTCATTTTAGGTACTTTTGAGGAGAAATCTGGAAAAGGAGGCATTTTGGACGTTTTTGGAGCATAAAAGTGAAGAAAACGGCAAAGTCTCAAAAATCGGCTGAAAGTTACCTTTGACGGCGTCACATTTAACCCCAGACGGCGTCATGCCTTGGCAAGAAAAGGTGGACGTGAAATTTACTCATGATAAGCCAGTGAAAATACCATGTGAATTCTGACGGCGTCATGCTTTAACTTGATCAAGGGCGTCACGGCTTAAATCAAAGAGGGACGGCGTCACGTTCAAGGTTAGACGGCGTCAAGCCTTGATAAGCCAGAATGGATTTTTGAAGAGCTAAAGAGGGACGGCGTCGAGAAGGTCATCCGGGAACCCTAAAAGCGGCGAGGTGACGGCGTCACACTCCATAACGTGACGCCGTCAGATCCAAAAATCTATATATAGTTTTCTAATTTTTTGTCATTAGGAGAGAGCTTAGTGTGTGGAATTTTGGGAGAAAACCCTAAGACGAATTCAGCTTCTTTTTCAAGGCTTTTTGCCTTGAGATCTTCCATGTTACATTGAAGATAAGTTATCAATTAATCATTCAATATGTCTATGTGTTGTTTGATTTTATCTTATTCTTGTCTTTTGATTAACATGTTAGGCTAAATTTATCTTGTGTTTGCTTAGATCTAATGAAACCTAGCTATTGATTATTGGTTGTTAGTGTGTTATTAGTTGTATTGGATGATTGTTTATCTATGTTAGGCTTAAGAAAACTGGCTAACTTCCTATTCGGTAACTTGCTTGAACGTCTTAAGAAACATGAACCAAATGCGTACTAAAGGTTTTTATGGTTGTATTTAATGCACAAGCGAATTCTAATGATCCCATGTTAGGAGCTTCCTAGCCGGCTCGACATAGGAGTGAAGTAGGAGCTTGTAGAGTTGGGGAAGTAAGTACGCCACCCCACGAATGGTATTAAGGAATACACCCGTCATCCACGCGACTAATACACACTAATTAACCGGTAAAAGATAGTTAGGGAGTAAGGAAATCTAAGTAAACACATTTCTCTACACATAAGTTTCTCACCACATTTTCATTTTTGTTATTTTATTTTATTTGCATCCGTAGTAATTTTGGGTTAGTTGACTAGCAACTAATTCCGCCCACTTTTTCAAAACCGAGATTTTACTTGCTTTCATAAAAATATAAAAACATAAAAAGAATCTTCCTCAACCCTTAGACCTAATTAGAGTAGTCTTTCACACCTAACGAACACTATTCCCTGTGGAGAACGATCAATCCCCCGTACTTACCACTACACTATACTACATCGGTCAGGTACACTGCCTGGTGGGGTTGTAAGCCTCTTGAGATCCCTCGAGAGGTAAAACCTGTTGTAAGGTTGCAAAACCCACGCATCATAACTCCTATAGTCAACATGCCTTCATCTCCAAACTCACCATCACCAATCATAATTCCACTAGGTACAACATCACTACCCACATATAGCACACCTCACCATCACCTTTACAATCTGAAGAAAGAAAATCATTATCACCACTAAATCCACCTAATCTTCAACCACATGATCTACTTACCACACTTTAACGCATTGATGATTCAATGTGGGTAAATCAAACAAACACTCAAGAAAATGAAGAACATGACACTAACCTTTGTGACACTAAGGATTTAGAAACCATGTGGCTAGCATCTATCATATCTCCATCAACACCAACAAATTCCACTTCATAGAAGTTGTTAGCTTTTCTTAAGTATCATCTTAGTGTACTTCGTAGAATTATTCTATGATTTCTTCAATCTTTAGGGACTTTCTAATGTAACTTCAAGTTTGAGACGTTTGTCACAAACAAATTTTCAATGAATAAAAGTTATATTTCAATGTTTGTAGGTGATCAAATATTTGTAGCACGGATCTGACGGATCCCTCATTTTGGATCCGCCATATGTTATCGTTGGTTCCGCCAACCTTCATCCTGCGGATTATGCGGATCCCATAAATTGGATCCGCACGTGTTATCGATTGGATCCGCAGGTATTTCAGTAAATTTCTTAAAACTTTTAGACTCATCCCGATTCATAAATTCTAGTTTCTTATGTTCTTTAGAATAGGTTCACTGATCATTATACATCTTAGAATGATTTAGAAACTCTTAGAAACCTAAGAACAAAATTTCCCACCAAAATTTGAATTTTCAAATTTTAGGAGTGAGTTACCTTTCTGATACAAGCAAGGAACCCTTTTTAGGGATCCTTCAAATCCGTGGGAACATCACATCACAGGATTTTCCACTATCCCTTTGCATTTACTGCATATCTTCCTCCTATTACTCAACATAAGTTCTATGGATTGACTTATGTGATATGATTTGCACAAATTTTTGTTCCAAATCATTAGGAACCAGCATTCTCTATTGGATTCACATCAAATCCAAACACACAGACTCATAAACCTTCTGCTTATAAATTAGTGCTTTAGGATCATCACTAAACTCACACAACAACCATTTCTTCTCCTGTACATCTTAGCTATCATACTTAACCATGACCAAGTCAAACAACTCTTCCACCTCTAGACCTCCAAGAAGAACAGCCCGCATTAGTGTTAAACCCTGTTGCTTCATAAATCTTGCTAACTCATCATCAGAGGAATCATCTCCTCTTAATATCTCATCTCCTATAGCAAGTGAAAATTTCCTTACTTTATCCACACCTACACCATCCAATGTTGTCATACAAACTCCACCTCCATCCATAACTCCAATAGCAACCACACCACCACCCGCTCCATCACATACTGTCAAATCTCAATCACAACCAAACTCACCCAAACTCCAACCCATGGAACTATTTAGGACTCCACCTACATCACCTCATCCATACCTTGATGACTTGGAGGATCTCCCAACAAGATCAAACAGTCCTCCACCCATGACCTTTAAAGGTCAAGAGCCTAGGCTTTTTCATCCGATTTTCCCGGATATCCATGGTCCTTTATACCATGATGCACCATCATCCCAACCTCAAATACCACCCCTCTCACCCACATCAACTCTCATTGCCATAGACGAGGCAATGTGGATCAATTTGCCTCAAACCCAAGAGGAGATAAGTGAAGAGCTCAACCGTCTCTACACTCTCTTGGGTATGGTCGATCACCGCCTCAATGAAGCCATGGACCTCCAAAACATCCTTATGAACTCCCTCCAAACACCACCACCAACCAATGAACAAGCACAATCACCACCACCCAACAACCAATCACAACCACCACCACCACAACCAAATGAGTCTACTCTTCCGCCCGGTTTTGCTCGTCATGATTGCAACATGTGTGAAAGAACCGCTCACATAGCTCAAAGGACAAACATTTTGGTGCACGAGCTCCAAAATGAAATGAGGTTCATTTTGAACCACATTCTTGAGCGTCTAAACGCCATCTCTCATCCTCCTCAATAGGAGAATTTTAGTCTCATTATATAGGACCTTCTAGATGTTGTTGTGAGACTTTTTATTTTTTAGGATGTATTTTTCATTTTTATGTAAACATCATATTATTTTTGTGACTTTTGTCACATAATTTTCCATGAATGAATGTGATATTTTTATGCTTATGAGTGATCAACATAAAGCATATTATCATTAGTTAGGTAACTAACATCATTATATAGCTACTTGGAATCTACATTCTAGTTTGATCACTTGTACTTTAGGTACAAAATTTTGATCAGACACTACATTTTGACTTTTTAAAGTCAACTAGATTATCATTCTTATTTGAATGAACATATCATATGCATTATGCTTCTCCATTTGAGGCTATTCACAACTAACATTTCTTTTGCAGCATCTCATACCCTTTTAATGTACACGTTGGGACTCTTGTAATGGGGAGTATACATCGAGGGGGAATATTTCATTTTTCTAATCATTTTTTTTTGTAGGATCATGCATCATTACCTTGTTACTCCATTTAGGGGGAGTATCAAACAAGGGGGAGCTCTTAAAGTTCTCAAAATCGCATTCCGCTACGCAACTCTTTTTTTTGTTTCAACAAAAAGGGGGAGAAAGGATTAAGTTTGCATAACTGTGAACCATCACAGTACATACACTTTTGCATAAAAAGAGTTTTCAAACTCAAATAAAACAAACTCAATCTATATTTTAAAGAACTCATGCTATATTTATTAATTTGCTCAAAAATATACTTTATGTTTTGTCATCAACAAAAAGGGGGAGATTGTTAATACAAATATCGTCCTAAAAACGTTATTTATATTTTACGATCTTTACTTAGTTTTGTTAATGACAATTACAAAGTATATCCTTTAGCAAATTATAAATGCTAGCTAAAGTCTCTTTAAAACACATTTTACATTTCACAAGTTTACTTAGAATTACATTTTACACATCTACTAGTTTATTTCCTTAAAAGGAAACTTTATCTTTAAAATGATATGTTAGGATCTCTGAGAAATAAGGAATTTCTCATTGCTGCCGATAGTGAAGCTGGTTCCTGCCGATAGTTATTCATTGCTGCTGCGGTTGGTTTCTGCCGATAGTTTATTTTCGTTTCTGCCGATAGTGTTTATTGCTGCGGATATTATTGTTTGTTATCCGTATGTTTAGAAAGGTTGTTAGATTTATTTTTAGAAGAGATCATGTTTATCTCTTCACACATTTTCTTGTATGACGGGTTAGGGTTAGGGTTTTCTTATCATTATAAAAGAAACATCCCGTCCATGAGTTCAATGTACCTTTATCGATTACAATATTCAATAACATAATTCTTAGTTCATAGTCTGATCCATAGAGGATCATTGTCTTTTCTTCTTTAATATTCTTGTTGTTTAGTTTTCGCATAAACACAAGTCTTACACCTAGAGGTTCTCGTTTAACCAAGCTCAATCAAGCTCGAAGTACTCGATCCTACAAGTGGTATCAGAGCCTGGTGAGGATCTCTGATAAAGAAGGAAACAATTGTTGAATCATCTCTCTTGAACCGTTTCATAATGTCGCTATCAGGAGATAGATTTGAAATGTGCGCAAGGAAGATTAGGAGTCTGTTCCATAATAAGTCTACGAAAAAGCTGACTGAAAATGATGAATCCTATGAGGCAAAAAAAAATTTTGGAAGAATATGCTCTAATGGGATTTCCATCACAGGTACAAAGATGTAATCCTACTTGTCAAGAATTATACTCAACTCTTAATAAAGAATATGATGACATGAAATCTAAGTATAATGAATACTTTATTAAGGTTCAAGCTTATGATAATGCGGTTAAAACCTTAGAAAAACAAAAGGTTTGGTTCCAAAAGAATCAGTTAGCTTATGAGGAAAAGATTAAGGTTTTACAGAGAGATTTAAGAAATACTGCTAATGAACTTAAATATTCTGAATCTCAAAATACTGAGGTCATGTTAGAAAATCAGGATTTGCTGTCTAAGCTAGACAACTCCTTGGCTAGGTTTAATAAATGGAAAGACTCATCTAAAAACCTATACAGGTTAGTTGATAGTTCAATGTCTGTAAAAACTAAACGTGGCTTAGGGTTCGGTGACTACATAGGGCAAGATCAAGTCTATGACCCTAATGAGTATAGTGTGTTTGACCCTGAACCTGTTGACTATAAAATTCCTATAAAGTTTGTAAAAGAAGGAGGAATGAATGCAGTTCCTCCACCTATAAGAGGAGTTTTTATGCCTACCCCTGTCCACTCTCTCTCTGAAATTGACTCAGATGAGTCACAAATGGTTTATGGTAAAAAGTCTAGAGATTTACCTGAATCTATTAATTGTGTCTCTTGTTCCACAAGTGACAAGTCCTCAGAAGCAGAGTCTAAAGACTTTGTTTCATGTGATTCAAGTGAAGAGTCATCCACACCCAAATATCATGAGTCCTCAAGTACAACTAATGATAAATCTGCTTCTAAATCAGCCTTTTCAAACAACAGATCAATTAATTCTGTTAAAAACAAATGTGTCTCTAGTTCCACTAGTGATAATGTTGTCTATGTTAAGAAAAGTTATAGTAAGAACAAGGCTGTAAGGAAGAAGTCATGTTTTGTGTGTGGTAGTTAATATCATCTTATTAAAGATTGTGATTATCATGAGAAAAGAATGAATATGAATGGTGGGCAACAACAGACCAGATCATTGTGTAAAAATGTTAAACAAATACCACCATATGTTCCACAAGCAGCAGGAATGAACTCTTACAGGGCTCCCTTTCCTGCTGATAGACCTGTTCCTGCAGGTACGTCTGTTCCTGCTGATATTTAGGGAACCATACCTGCTGGTACTTCTTCATACTTTCAGAGGGATTTCAGGCCTGCCTATTATAATCCAATCTTTGGAGGGGGAATGGCTTACTCTCCATGGTTTTCTTGGTGATTGTCATGTTTGTCTGATCATGTTGTTGTATTCTTGTTTGCTGGTTTTGAGGGGAGGCATTAGCCTAAGGGGAGGCTAATGCTTGTAATTTTGTCTTGTTTTTCAGTCATTTATGTTTTATGTTTTGTGTTTCTCTAATTTTGTTTTGCAGGTTTTTAGTGTCTTTTGTTAGCTAACTTTGTTTTGCAGCTCTCAATCTCTCAATGCTTGGATTTAAAACTAAAGACAGTAATTTCCATTCATCATGATTAAGATGAGTACATTCAGTTACAAATTTCAAAAGCTAGATATCAACATCTTTTTTACATCATACCAACCTACAAACATCACTCGACCTAAACCCTGCCACCTATTCCATCTTCCCTTTTCCCTTACCCATATAATCAGGCATGAACCTCCTACCCCTCTGACGACTAATTTCTTCATACACATGGGGGGCTGGAAGTGCCAACACCACTGGGAGTGGCTGTCTTGGTTCAGGGGCTGGAGTTGAAGAGCTTGGGGTAGGTTGCCTCTGATGTGTTCTGGTGCGTGACCTTGTAGTTGGTTGGCTTGGCTGTGGAGCAGGGTGGCTTGATTGTGGAGTTGGTTGGCTTGGCTGAGGAGTTGGTCTGATGGGATGCTTTCTTTGTCTTGGATCTTGGCTTTCACGTTGTCGATTGTCTCGACTTCGAGGGTTAGGTTTTTCACGGCTAGAGTCTTCACGAAGATCTGCATTACCTTTTGGTACCGTTACTTTATAGAAGGTAGCAGTTGTCCTTTCCATCTCTTCAGTAAGCAGAGCCACAGTTTTCTTCATCTCTTCTCTTAGCTTATCTGTTATGGGAAAATTGGGAGGATATGTCTCCCATTCACCCTGACAATAAGTCAAGGACTTCAACTCTGATGATCCGAACACTTTCATCTCTTCGATACGAATACAGTAACGATCATAGCGATCTCCTCTGGTACCTACTGGTACGTCAGGATCCGATTGGTCATGAACATCGTAAGGTGCTGCTCTTCGCGAATCCCAGCATACCCCTGGTTGGGATGGGTAGGCCCACCACTTCACTTTCACTTAGGCCCGGGCCAAGTCAGTGGGGGGACCCTGTCGGGCTCCTTCCCCCCCAAAAAAAGAAACTGTACGTGAGAGTTTCCCTTCATACGGCTCGAATCATTCTCAGATGCCCCGAGAGGCATCCTTTCCTTGTTTGTTGGGTTGGTTCACGCGCGCGCAAACGAGCACCGGCCGCAACAGCAGGAAACTATGACCAATAGAGTCAGACACTTAGCTACATCCGCACGCAAAAGGAATGTGGTTCTGGTTGAGGCTTTCTTTTCCTTATTAGTAAAGGGGGCTAGGGACGTTCGCGGAGTCCGTGCCTCCCGTACCACCGAAAGGTCGTTCTTGGGCGGATCCCGCTCCTAAACATAAGGGATAGGGGTCCTGGGGCCGGGCCTACCATATCAAAAGGGTCGTAGAAAAAGAACCCGGCCACCTATTTCATTCGACGTTCCGGGGCAGGGGCCCGACCGATTCGACCGACTTTTGCTTTTGGATAACAAGAAGGCGAGCTTCTCTGCTTTGATCAAATCAAAAGCCCAGTCAGCCACCAACTCGGTGCAGGTCACGTGACCTACAGCTCGGCCTTCGCTTTTTGAGGCTTCCTCTACCCACATCTCTATGTGCCCGCAGCACTTCCATATGGAGAAAGATAGGCTTACCATGTTGGGCAACAGCTAAGGTTAGACATATTGTGGGAAGGGAGGATGACATCGTTGCCACCATTGATGAACATGAAGTCATCATTACAGAGGGATTGATTCGGGTACAACTTCGATTTCCTGAGGAGAATGGGGAATATGATCTTTCCAGGCAAGAAATCAATGATGGTATGGCTGCTATAGGTTATCCTGTCACTGGTAGTTGTACATTTTTTAAAAATAAGTTGTCTCCTCAATGGAGATTTCTGATTCATACTTTACTCCTGTGTATGAGTGTTAAGACAGGTGGTTGGGACCAATGTCCAAGTCCCATTGCGTCTGGTCTTGTTTGTCTATCTCAGGGTAGGATATTCAATTGAGCCAAATATATTTTTGATGGGATGGTTGAAAATATCTCTGGTGATAAAAACAGATTTTTAATGTACCCTAGATTTCTTCAAATTATCTTAGGTGTTCAGACCATTAACCCATCCCCTAAGATAGTGAATCGATTGACTCCCAAAATGTTTGCTCTGATGAAAATGAATTTTGCAGGCCAACATTTACCATTATTACCTGCCATGTTACAAAATGCCAATCCTGCTGACAACCCAGATCCTGCTGACAATGTCAGTGTCCCACCATCACCCAATGCAGCTAATGATAGTGCATCCAATGCTGCTGGTGAAGGGACTTCAGTTGCTGCTGATGCATCTGCATCTGCTGCTGCTGATGACCCATTATCACCATCACCTAGACCAGCCACACCTAGACCTGAGACTAATGTCCCTGATGAGCCCAGTGTCCAGACCACCACAGTTGTTACACCTGTTGTCCAGCCAACACCTTCTGAGGACTTGCCTTCTTCATCAAGGCTTTCAACTCCTAGTCCTTCTAGGCAGACTTTCAGTGAAGACACCCAGGTAGGGGGAGAATTTCATGTATCTCCACCTAGATCTAATGAAGCTCCTAACACCTCAGGTATTCCTGCTGGTGGAGCTGAGGATGCTGCTGATCTCACTTCTTTGTCCCAGTTACTTGACAGGTCTATGCAGAAAATTGCAGCATTGGAGTCAGAGCTTACAGAGACTAAAAGGAGTTTTAGTGAGAAGGTGGAGAATTTGGAAAAGGAGCTCAGGGATTCTAAGGAAACTTTCAGTAGAACTATCCAAGAACTCAATGATAGAATCAGCTCTTTGGAAGCTCAACATCCTCAGAAGAAAAGAAGGGTTGTACTTTCTGAGTCTGAGGAAGATCAGGATGATATGTCATTTGATGGGCTTAATGTGCTGGCTTCTGTTTCTCTTGATAGTGCACATACTGAAGTGCCTACCTCTTCTGAGCACACTATCACTACTCAACCTCAGGCCTTCACTGGAACAAGGACCATTGCTGCTGATGTCTCTGGTGTTCCTGGTGAAGTTGGTAGTGTTTCTTCTGAGTCTAAGGTTCCTGGTCATACTGCTGGTAGTCCATCCATTGTTGCTGGTAGTGACACCATTCCTCCTGAAGCAACACAAAATGATGATGAGATAGCTAGACAGATCCAAGCACAGGAAATTGCTGATGCACAAGCTAGACTAGCTCAGGTTGCTCAAGATGAGGAGCTTGCAAGGAAAATGTCTGCAGATGAGAGGAATATAGCTGGGATTATGAATAACACAAGATCAGAAGATCCTACTTTAGAAGAGTTCAGTGAGCAAGTTGAATACTTGTTGGCTTCTGATATGATTATTAGAGCTCATGGGTTTATGATTCTTCAAGATTCAGAGTTGGATATGGATGAAAGGTCAGATCAGCTCAAGGCATTTATCTTAAAGACTCATAGAGCAGCCACTTGGAATGACTTGATGCATAGGATCAGTGAAAGGCAAAATTCAGGATATAAGATGCCTACAAACAAAGATAATGTCAATTTTATGAAGGTCTATCTGAAGAATCAAGCTAACTACAAGCTCAGTGACTTCAAAGGTTGGACTGATGCTGCAATCCAAAAGTTGTTCCTTGATACCTATGCAAGGATAAATTCTTCAGTCCAGACAGATATTCAACAAAGCAAGAAAAGAGAGCCTTCATCTTTAGAGTCTGATGTTGCAAAGAAAATGAAGTCTGGAGAGACATTGTCTGGTGCATCTTCCTTTATTCCTACTGATGGTTCTCAGGATACCACATTGATTTCACCAACTCCTTATGTAGATGCATCTGCGGCACCACAAGAAGGTCCTATTTCTGATGGTATTCCTGCTGCTCATGTCTCTGTTTCTGCTGAACCATCTTCCTCAGTTCCTATCTTGCAATATGGTCTAAGGACAAGACAGAAGAGTCACTCTCACCACCCTTCTTCTAGGGATATTTCTGAAGTGGATGATCAAGATTTGGTTAGGGTTGACTCAGATAGTGATTCAGAAGGTGATTCCATTCATTCTTGGGGTCATATTGCTCACTGGGAGATTAGGTCTACTCCTGAAGGTGAAGTCAATGTTTGGTTTTCCCTTAATGGGACAGTCAAATTCTTTACCTTTCTAAGGGAGCTCTTGAATAAGGTAGACAGGAAAGATTTGGAGAATCTTTATAAGATAGTGGATAATCACTATCAAACTCATACTCCTACTGGGATAGGCCTAATGCTTTGGGGAGATTTACAAGTTTTAATGAATTCATTGGAAGGTGAAAAGGCTAAATTGGTGTGGGGTAATCAATCATCCTGGAGAGTATTTTCTTGGAAGATATATCCTTCTTCCAATGTTCATGTAGTGGAGCTCATCTCTGGCAAGATTTTGTCTATGCTTGTTGATGTCACTTATCCTTTATCTGAGGGACTTATGAAGAGAATGCTCACACAGAAGGTCCGAGTTCCCAAGCATACTATTGGAAATGATTTAACCACAGCTGAACAGTTGGTCAAATTCATCAAAGATCAACTTGTAGCTAAAGGTTCATCTACTTGAGGAGGTTTCTTGTTGTTGTTGTATATCTTTCTATCTTTCTTTCTTTTGATTTTTCTTATTTTCTTTCTTTGTCTTTTGATTTGTTTCTGATTTCTTTTAGTTCAAAAAATAAATAAATAAATAAATAAATAAAAATTTATGTATATTTTGTGTGCTAATAAGTTGGTTTTGAGCAACATCTTGCAGGTACAGTGTTGGTGTTTACACCTTCACAATAAATGGTATTCAACTCACCATGTCTTGCGGACAAGAAAGAGTTGGCTCACCATGAGGGTACGGCTCTGGTGTGATTATCAAATCCGTTGATAGCTGTAATAGCTTGCTCAAAGCTATAGGGTACTTCAACTCACCCATGATTCAGTTCTGAGAGTTGAAAATGGTTTTCAATTCACCATGGATGTAACCCTTTATGGGATCCAAAGACTTGGCTAGTCCACAAAAGTATGGTTTGTGGTAAAGACACTTGGTATCCATATTTGGTATTCAATTCACCAAGGTTTGCTGTAACCCAAGAATTGACTAGTCCTGAGCAAACGGCTACAGGTAAAGACAAGTCAAATCCGTTTATAGTTGCTGATTTGCTAATAAATCAGATGGTTATCAATGTACCATGGTCTAACACACCTAAACATTGGCTAATCCAGTAGTAATGGCTATTGGTAAAGAGACATCAAATCCATTAATTTTCAATGATTCACCTCTCACAGGAGTTAACACACCTGGATGTGATGAGAATAGTATGAAACTTAAGTGATTTGATGTACATATTGTCATAGTAGCAGCCAAGCTCAAGTGAATGTCATGGTGACCAGTTTACATATTTTGAAGATGAAGTCCTATTGCTGCTGAACTATCGAAGTTGCTGCTGGAAGTTCCACATGTTTCTGCTGGTTACTACTTATTGCTGCTGCTAATTCGCAATCCTCAAGCCTGAGAAGTTAAAGCTCTATCGCGTTGGAATCTTGCAGGTTAACCTAGTCAACCTCAAGATTAGGGGAGGATTGTTAGGATCTCTGAGAAATAAGGAATTTCTCATTGCTGCCGATAGTGAAGCTGGTTCCTGCCGATAGTTATTCATTGCTGCTGCGGTTGGTTCCTGCCGATAGTTTATTTTCGTTTCTGCCGATAGTGTTTATTGCTGCGGATATTATTGTTTGTTATCCGTATGTTTAGAAAGGTTCTTAGATTTATTTTTAGAAGAGATCATGTTTATCTCTTCACACGTTTTCTTGTATGACGGGTTAGGGTTAGGGTTTCTTATCATTATAAAAGAAACATCCCGTCCATGAGTTCAATGTACCTTTATCGATTACAATATTCAATAACATAATTCTTAGTTCATAGTCTGATCCATAGAGGATCATTGTCTTTTCTTCTTTAATATTCTTGTTGTTTAGTTTTCGCATAAACACAAGTCTTACACCTAGAGGTTCTCGTTTAACCAAGCTCAATCAAGCTCGAAGTACTCGATCCTACATGATACAATGACATCATGGCATGCATCATACATAATATCTTGGCTAGATCTTCAAGCAAGATAGTTGACTTTGGAAGATCATGATATGTCATGACAAAGGTGTAGAGGATACAGCTGGATTTGGAAAGATTTCCAAAACTATTAGCTGTCATATTGCTGTCAAGTCGGCGGATCCAATCGACATAAAGGACGGATCCCTTTTATGGGATCCGCCGGATCTGCCGGCTGTTCATCAGCTTGCCTATAAATAGCAAGCTGATCATTTGGACACACCATCACTCATAGAGCCTAACATTCATACTCATTCATTTACATATCATCTAACATTTATAATTCATTCATTTCATTGATCTTTCCTTTTGTAGCAAAGGAGATTAAGCATCAAGGTTCAACACAGAAGTGTAAACCTTTAGCATAGTTACTGTGTGATATAGTTGTAGTTCACACATCATTTATATCATTTATCTCAGTGAGTGTGGTTAGTGTTTTAGTCCTCAAAACACAAAGAGTGTAGGGAGTGGTTGTACCCTTGTGAAAGAACCAAACGGGAGTGGTTGTACCCTTGTAAAGAACTCGACATCTAGCTTAGTGTCGGTAATCGTATAGGCGACGTAAGGTTGGATCTACCTTGTAATAGAACCCGGTGTTTAGCTTAGTACCGAAAAAGGAAGTAAGCAACGTGTAAAGGTTTTCTCCACCTAGAAGAGAGTTTGTTTCTTAGTGAAGGATAACTCTCGAGTTAAAAGCTCGGGGAAGTGGAGTAGGGCAAGGAAAAGAGTCCTTGTAGCCGAACCACTATAAACATCCGTGATATGTGGTTTGATCATTCCTCTCTTTTCTTTTCAGATATATTGCTTGATTATCTTTATGTACATAAGTTTAATTGAATTCACATAACCCACAAAATGGTTTAAATTAATTTTAAACGGTAAAACTATTCAACCCCCCCCCCCTTCTAGTTTTCCACAAAACTCACTACACATCAATAGCAGTAGTTCATGTCCCAGATACTGTCAAAGAGTTCTTGCAAAGTGCTCACCAATCAGTATGAACAAAAGAACTCTAGCTCAGGAACAGGGGATCATCAAGGGCAGGAATACCTTGATGATCTCTCAGCTCTCTGATCAAAGACCAAGAAGGTTAGGTGAAGACTATAGAGTTTAAGCGGAAAAACTCTTGGGAATATAAACTTTGTTCCTTCCCAAGACACAAAAGAAGCTCATGGAAACCCGGTGCTGTCAACTCCGATAAACGAAAAGGACATCTAGGCTAGATGTCTAGGCACGTGCCTATCTAAGAACAGTTGGCAAGATAACTATTCCTACGTGAAACAACATTAATCTCACCGCTATATAAACCCGTCGCAACCACAGCAGAATGTGCGCATTCAACGAGAGTAAGAAGTAAGAATTCCACAACATTGTTAGAGTGTTAGAATCCTCAACACACTTAGAACCCAAGCCTAGCTTGCTTCTAAGTGTCTCTTAATTTGTCTCTCACCGGGGATAGCCGTCTGCAACTATCCTCATTGAAAATCCAACCAAGTCATTAGTGTGTCTAAGTGGGTTCTTGAGTAACCTTGTAATTTTGCTTATCATGAATCATAAACTCGTTATATTGTCCATGTCCAAACGACACGTGTTTGTGTTTATTTCGTTAATTCATGAGTTGCTCAAGTTAAACCGGACCAACAAATACTATATCTGGTCTACTGGCTATTAGATAAATGAGAGACCTAATAATACTTCGGTATTTGGCAGGGTCAACTGGTGTCCCATGTAAATTAGTATCCAGCTTTGGTGATGAGGCAGGCATGGGAGTTTTGTAAGTATCACAACTGGTCATGCCATGCTTCTTTAAAATTTCAAGAGCATATTTGGACTGGTTTAGAAAAATACCACGGGGATATTGATGAACTTGGAGTCCTAAGAAGAACTTTAGTTCACCCATCATGGACATTTCAAAGTTTTGTTTCGTTATTTGCAAAAGCGATTGAATATTTTTTCTTTATAGATCCAAAGATGATGTCATCGACATAAATTTGAACAATCAAAATGTCCACCCCCCCCCCCCCCGTGTCTTTGAATAAACAGTGTTAGATCAACTGATCCTTTGGTAAAGTGATTAGCAATAAGGAATGAACACAGTTTATCGTACCATGCCCTCGGGGCTTGTTTAAGGCCGTAAAGGGCTTTCTTTAGTCTGTAAACATGATTTGGAAATTCTGGATCGATGAATCCCTCTGGTTGACTGACATACACTTCTTCACGGAGTTGACCATTCAGAAATACAGTTTTCACATCCATCTGATAAACGATGATATTCTTGTGGGAAGCATACGCCAGAAATATTCGTACAACTTCAAGTCGAGCCACTGGTGCAAAGGATTCTTCAAAGTCAATTCCTTCTTCTTGGTTGTATCCTTTAGCAACCAAACACGATTTGTTACGAATCATTGTTCCATCAGCATCAAGTTTGTTTTTCCAAATCCATTTAAGTCCAATGACATAGGCGCCGTCTGGTCTTTCAACCAATTCCCCGACTTCGAGATGTTTGAATTGATCAAGTTCTTCTTGCATTGATTCAATCCAATTGTCATAAGTCATGGCTTCTTTAATGTTCTTTGGTTCAACTTGACTGACAATGAGAGCATAAACGCAGTGTTCAGCGTCTGTGTGAAGTCGTTGTCTGGTCATGACGGGATTTGAGGGATTACCAATCACGTTTACTAAGGGATGATTTCTTGTCCATTTATGTGTTGAAGGGCGATGTTGATAAAAGGTGTGCATATTAGATGGATCCAAGTTGCGTGTTGATGACTCTGAAATATCTAGAACAGTTGAAGGAGCAAATGGATTGAAAAAAGCATTTCCGTCATAATCTGCAGGTGCGGGTACTTGTTGTTCATGTTGATCTTCAGCTACATCATTGGTGTTGGAAGCAGTTTGTTCTTCTATTGTTGGAGAGTCGAGTGGAGGTGCATCAGTTGCAACAGTAGTTTTTGTCGGTTCAGGTGTATCGGGTATTGGAATATTATCAGGTTGTGCAGCAGAAACATTTGATACATTTGGAGCACGCCGTTCGGTTGTCTCGTTAAACAGAGGAGCAAACAAAGTTTCCAATTTTTGACGAGTGAATGCGGGTGATGGTGCAGCTAATGATTCTGGGAAGTTTAAACGGTTAGTTGCGGGTCCTAAGCTGTTTTGCTCATAAGCCATATATGTTAGCTCATCGAAATTAGCATGAATTGTTTCCACGATTTCTCTAGTACGACGGTTCCAAATGCGAAATCCTTTGGAATTTTCACAGTATCCGATAAACACACCGTTGTCTGCTTTTGCTTTGAGTTTTCAAAGGTCGTCACGATCATTATATGGGTAGCACAGAGCACCAAATACATGAAAGTATTTTATATTTGGTTTACGGTTATGCACAAGCTCATAAGGTGTTTTGTGGTGGTGTTTGTTGATCATACAACGGTTTTGGGTATAACATGCAGTCGAAACAACTTCTGCCCATAAGTAATCTGGTAATTAAGCATTAATAAGCATCGTTCTTGCAACTTCAACTAACGTCCTGTTGCGTCTTTCAATAACCCCATTCTATTCTGGACTTCATGCAATAGATGTTTGATGTTCAATTCCCACTTTCTCAAAATAAGATCGAAGAGTCTGATTCTTAAATTCAGTTCCGTTGTCTGTTCTAACTTTTCTGACCGTATTATGAAGCTGAATTTGAATTTTCGTGAGAAAGGTGATGATCATAGAAAGGGCTTGATCCTTACTTCTGAGAAAATAAACCCAAGTCCATCTGAAGTAGTCATCAACGATTACTACAATGTAGCGTTTGCCGTTGATCGTTTGTACGCGCATGGGGCCAGACAAATCCATATGAAGAAGTTGAAGTATGTGATCAGTACTTTGATCTATTTTTGGAGGGAAATGTGCACGGGTGCTCTTTCCTTGTTCACATGCGGGACATAAGTGATCCTTGGAGTAATGAAATCTTGGAAGACCGTCAACTAGCTTGTGTCTTGCAAGTTCAGTCATGGTTTTGAAGTTCAAATGAGAAAGTCGTTTGTGCCATAACCATGATTTTGTCGAAGTTGCTTTTGAAAGTAGACATATTGGAGAGGAAGCAATCATGTCAGACATGGAGATGGTGTAAAGGTTTGTTCCACGGTTTCCCGTCATAAGATCATTTCCTTGTAGATCATGTACGAAACATGTTTTCTCCCTAAATGCTACTTCCAAATCCCCATCACAGAATTGACCGAATGAGAAAAGGTTGTGACCAAGGCCTTCGACGTAATATACACGACTAATTTCTATGTTACCATTTACATAATCTCCATAGCCCATGATCGCAGCAAAATGATGGTTCCCGAATCTGACAGTACCAATGAAATTAGAAACAAAATTAACGAGCAGTTTAAGGTTTCCTGTCATATATCGAGTACATCCGTTATCAACAATCCAGAGTACGATTTGGATCACCTGAGACAGGCCATAAGTGTCATAAACTGGCCTGTATCACTCATGTGAAGTTCCTACATGTTTGCCATTAACATCACAGCTGCATGCGTGCGGTGTCGTAGTATAGCTTCCAGATCTTCCATTTCATCATCTGAATTAGCAGAGGCCATGAAGTTGTTTTCTTTGTCAGTGAGAGTTCCTTCAGCTTTATCTTTGAGAGCTAAAAGTAATGCCTGCTTGTGAAAGTCACTACCTCTGACCCATGCCGTTACAGTTGTAGCATCTGATCACCGCATTCCCAGTTTGTGCATTAACAGTTTCAATGATTTCAACCCTTCTTTCAGGAGCACCTACATTGTTCCTACTCCTACTAGCAGCATTAGACACTTGGGCATTTCCTGAATTCCTTGCATAACCACCAGTTCCCATCTAACGTTCATAAGATTGATTCTGCACTTCACCCGTCCACCTTGAACAACAGCTTGATTTCTTGGGTTAGATGAATTGCGAAGGCGATTGTTTGATTTGTTTTCAAATTTGCTGAAGGCTCGAGCAATGAATGCAAATCATTGATTAAGTGTGTTGAATGCTTCCTCTTCATCATGTGCTTGTGCATAGTACATTGTATCAGGTTGTTCGTATGGAACAAGTTGAGTTTCAGTTGAGTGTTGTGAAGAATCATATGGAGTGATTTGGGTTGAAGGTGATTGTTGAGGTTAAGTAAAGTGATGTTGTTGTTGAACAAATGCATGATTCGACTGTAGGTATGGAGCTTGATAAGATTGAGCCATAAGTGCTAGTGGGTTCTGAGGAGGTGGTGAAGGTTGATACATTCCACGGAGAGCTCGATCTTTGCAACCTCAGATTGATGGTGCTTCAAATAATCATACAACAACCCATACTTCTCATTATGAAGGTTTTTGGCTTGACAAACAAATGTAACATATTTCTACCAGTCTGGACCTAAACAATTGAGAAACTTAGTGTTGATAGCAATTTTAGGTAAGATGATATTGTGTTGGTCGAAGTCATTGATGATGTTTGTGAAGCGATGATAGTATGATTCTAATGACTTCCCTGGATCAATCATGAATGTCTCATATTCGAGATAAAGTTTGGATTCCATGTCTTTTTGGTTTAGTTCATTGCCTTCCATCAAAAGATGTACATGTTCCCACATATCCTTAGCAGTCTTTTGAGCATCAATACTTTGGTAAATTGGATTAGGTATACCAAGAAGAATATACTCCATTGCAAGTTCATTTGCCTCACGGTGTAGGATCTGTTCTGGTGTAAGTTGATTCTCTGGAAGAGTGGTTACAGTCTCAGGTCTTGGAGGAACAGTAGTTGCATCTCCGGGAACCGTTAGAGTTGGCATTTGAAAGGGACCTTCAAGTATAACTTGCTTCAGATATTTGCCATGAGGTTTTCGGAGTTCCATAAACCTTAAGAATCGACTTACCCATTGAACATAATTTTCAGGAGTGAGCATTGGAGGTCTTTCTAGTGAACCAGCTTCATGAATTGATTGTTGACTTCTAATGGCTTCACACATTTAATCAAACCAATGTGGTTGTTTTGGTGGAAGAGGGAAATGGTTCAATGGAAATTGTTGTGTTAGGTATGGTTGTTGTTGAGAGAATTGTGGTTGTTGTGGGAAAAAGTGTTGTTGTTGTGGTGGAGGAGGGAATATTTGTCCTTGTTGAGGGTAATACGGATAAGGATCGTAATAAGGATAAGGTGGTTGAGACATGTTTGTAACTATGATATGGATCTTTTAGACGGTTAAGAAGTGTGTTGTAGTGTTGATAAGTTATGGTCCTTTGAAGTGTAATTAGAAAAGTTCCTAGAAAAGTTACTCAAAAAGTTGCTCAAAAGTCCTTCTAGAGTTGCTCGAAAGTCACTGTAGCAGTATGTATTCGAAACTTTTGAAGTTATTCGAAACTTGTGAAGTTACTCGAAACTTGTAACTTGCTCGAAAGTATAGTTACTCGAAACTTGTAACTTACTCGAAAGTGTAGTTACTCAAAACTTTCTTTCTAATTCGTACGAATTAGAAGAATTCCCAAGAGTCGAAGTGCTTTTCTAACTTATACAAGAGAGTAAAGCACTGAGTAATCCAAAAATCCTAACGAAGTAGCAGTAAGAAGTTTCTCGAAAGTGTAGGGTATTAGTTTCTTGAAAATTGGTCATAACAGTTACTCGAAAGTATAGGGTTTTCGCAAACTTACTCAAAACTTTGACTGTCTTTTCAAATCACTTAAAGGTAAAAAAAATTGTTTCAACACACGATTTTCATGTAAAACTAAGCTTAATTAGACTAAAACTAAATGAAAGTTGCAAACTTTAACACCTTAGATGAAATTTGAAGTTACTCGAAAAGATGTAGAACTAAAAAGTATGACTTAAAAGTTTAAAATTTTAACCTAAAAGCTTGTAACTTTCTCTTTCTAGAAGTTGTCTAACACTAATATGTAATCAAAGAAGTGCTAAACCACAAGAAAGTAAGCAAAAAAAATAAAAATAAATAAATAATACGTGTAGAAAAGGAAGGTTTTTAGCTCGAAAATCAACACTTAACACTTCTAACTATCTTCTAGCGATTGATATCACTTGTTAGGTCACCATAATGTTGTAAACACACAAGTATTTAGAGAGAGAGAGAGAGAGAGAGAGAGATAGTATGGAACTCTTATGAAAGAAATAAACAAAGTGTAATTTGCATAAAAGAACCAACACCCTCCTAAGAGGGTTACATGTGTTTATATAGTGCATGGATTAGGGCAACCCCTACATGGACCTTACTAACACTCATTAATAGGCCCATGAGCTTACTACATGAGCCTAGAAATAATAACAAAAATATAAGCCATATTTAATAAAGCAATTTATTACAAAACTTAATGACTGACACTTTGTATTAATTACAAGTAATCCCATCACCCCTAAGGGTGGAGGGAGTGGACAATCTTCAACCCTCCAACCCTCCCAAAATTAACCAATCAAATTCCTCCACCTCATTTCAACCCTCCATTCAACCTTTTTTAGTGGCGCCCATCATTCTCAACCCTCCCAAATCTTTTTTTAAATATTCATAATTTGTCCTTCAAATTTATAAATTTGCAACATTAACCCTTCCAATACTAAACAATTATATATTAAAAAAAAAAAAACTTGATTAAAAAAAAAAAAAAAAAAAAAAAAAAAAACCACTTGATTAAAAATAAAAATACAATTCCTAAAAATTTAAAACTACAAATCCTAAAAATAAAAAACTACAAATCCTAAAAATAAAAAACTACAAATCATAAAAATAAAAAACTACAAATCGCTCCAAGTCCAAGGCCAGTTATATTTCGCAGCTATCTCACGCTTCTTATCAAGCGTCCACTTTAGCATTGCGGGATTGGTGATGTGCTGGTGCGATTTGTTGTAGAACTTGTGATCTTGATATAAGGCCTTTTGTGCAAGATATTGGGCCTTTTGTTCCTTCTCTTGGAGATGTTTGTCCAAGAGTTCTTGTTGTTTCCTTGCGTTCTCCTCCAATAAACTTGCTTTCTTCGACGTGTAATCTTGGACCATCTCGGCAACACTAACCTTCGACGAGGCTTCACTAGCAACCTTTTTTCCTTTTCTTGCACGGCTATCTAGGGGGGGCGTTGGGTCTTCATTGAGATTTGGCAAAACGGTATCAAATTCGTTACTAGCCGACTCATAGTGGACCGATTCTGAGGACTTTCTTCGCTTATCGGAATGAGAGGGTTCCTCATCTTGGACACACTTTTGTTCTAACCATTTAGGTTGGTCTTTGACAATTTCCCAAGCTCGTTGATGAGTAAAAGGTTTGCCTTGTTTTTTCTCAAAACTCGCCATGGCATTCTTGAAGATATCAAGATCGCTACAACCACTCTCCCAAAGACGTCTCTACAAATACAAATGTATAAGTTATAAAATGTATATATATATAATATAATTAAAAACCGTATATTATATATATATATATATATATATATATATATATATATATATATATATATATATATATATATATATATATATATATATATATATATATAAAATATAAATAAATCGTATATAATTTACCGATTGGTGGTATAAACCGTTGAACACACTTATTAACCCGTTCATTTCGCCAAAGCCTCCTCCTCCTCCGGTGTCCAAACTTTTTTTTCGGCCCTTTTCGCAAATTTCTTCTTTGGAACGTCTTGTTCTTGAACATCATCGTTATCGTCATCGTCTACATAATTAAACCGTATATAAATATACATAATTAAACCGTATATAAATATACATAAATAAACCGTATATAAATATATAATAAACAAAGTTAAAAACCATACCGAAATTCATTTGCGTTTCGGGTACCTCGAGTAACTCGTCTTCGGAATAGGTCGCCTCCGGTTGTTCTCGGTAAGTTTCGAACGGGTTAAAATTAGTCGTTTCGTATATGTAGTAATCGTTTGGATGCATTGGTCGGTAGTCGAAGTTTTGTCGTGGAGGACTCGGTGGTAGGGGACGATAATAGTTTTGTTGCGAAGTTGAATGGTGTTGTTGACGAGGAGCCGATTGTGGTTGTATGGGTCGAGGAGCCGATTGTGTTTGTATAGGTCGAGCGGGTTTAGATCGAGTGCCCCGTTCACGACCCTTCGACGAAGAACTTGCACCAATTTTCTTATTTCTTGGATCCATATTTTTAAGAATGTGTGTAGTGATTTGTTAAAAATTTTTGTTGTGAAAAATGTGTGTTTTGTTGGGATATATATAGTGCAACAAAAGGGACTAAATTTGTTTTTTTTTTACCCCGCTCCACCAAACGGTCACAAAAAAATTTTCAAAAAACCCCCTAAACGGTCACATGACCGTTGCTATCTCTCTCAACTCGCTTCGAGCTCAAAGCCCGCAAACCCAACCCGCTCGAGGAGCTCGCTCAAGCGGCGGCGGTGTTCCCGCCAGCTTGCTGAGCTCGCTGAGCTACCCGCTTGTCCACTCCTTCCTCCCTAAAACACCATATGTACCCTCATGTTTTTTCATTGTTTTATTATTTTTTATTTTTATATTCTTTTTTATTATAAAACTACAAAAATGAAACTACATAACATAATATATATTGTAATATTTTAGAATGTATATTCACTTCCTTATTTATGTAATTCTATACTCTATAATATTCTATTAGAGCCTATATATACAAGGCTATGATTGTAACCCTAAGGTATCATTCAGTAATATACATCATTCTCTCCTAACTCTTCTCTTCACATTATAATACGTTATCAGCACGAAAGCCTCTAAACCCTAGCAATAAACCTTCAGCCGACAGTCCTTTGAGCATCGGAGGTAACTTTTAAACCCTTCTTTGTATCTCGTTAGATGATCGATAATTTTGTTTGCTACCGATAATTATTATACGATACATGCATGCAATCTTTGATTATGGATTTATGTCGTTATTGACTTTTGATTTCTTAACCATACAACAAGACATATGTATGGCGGTGGTGTAATGACTCATCCCACTAATAAACAATAAATATAGATAAAATTATGAGCTCTAAAATTAAACAAGACTGTTAATATGATTTATGTATGCATTATATTTACTGTTGTATGATTTATGTATGCATTATATTGAAAATCTTGTGAACCATATGTTTACACTTTGTTAAATATGTATTAACTATTTTGCTAGTTTATATTATCATCATCTCCTGTTTTGTGTGTTCTCCTATACATGCGATATGATTTTATTAAAATTAAACTAGAGGTGATTAACTTTTAATTGATTCATTGTGTTTGTCGTATACAATGCTATTAGTCGGATATCATATGATTTTGTTTATCTCAATAATAACAATTCTCTTCCTCTCACATTCTTGTGTTCTTGTTCATTACATTTACAACACGTAGCGATTGATGTTAATCTCTATTATTTTTATAAACACTGTTAGTATTATTATTTTTTACTTTTATATTATCATTCCATGTCTTTTATAATTGTTATCATAAATATATTGTAATTATGTTTAAAGAACTTATCGTTCTTATAAAGATTGCTTGAAGCAATTTATGATTTCATAACATTATGTTATGCATAAAAAGAACAAATCGTTCTTTCGATATTCACTAAAGTGAATCATAACTTCGGTTATGCATAAGAAACTTAAGGTTTCCTTTTTGGATTGAATCAATGATAACATAACAATAGTTATGTTCTCGAAAGAGCATGTAGTTCTATTTTTTTTTTTTTTTTTTGCTACTCTTTGAATATATTCAAAGCATAAATAATTGTAGCCCGTCAATAATGCATTATATTCTAGTAAATCTAGAAGAAACCTACTGAGTTTCAAAGATATAAGATGTAATGATTATCATCTTGAAACTATGGCTGAAAATGATATTGAATATCTTTTGATCACATCCACTAAAAATGGCCATAAAACTATAGTGGAAAAATTGAAAGGCCTATCTTCTGGCTTATACTCTACATGTATAAGCAAGCCAGAAATTAATATGGCCTCTAGCAAAACGCTAGCAGATCCAAAATTATTTGCCTTATGGCATGATAGATTGGGGCATCCTGGCAATACAATGATGTCAAGAATTATTCAAAATTCTAATGGACATCCACTTAAAGGTATCAAGATCATGCAAGCAAAGGATTTATCATGTAAATCTTGCTCTCTTGAAAAATTGATAATCAGGCCCTCTACATGCAAAGTTGAAAATGAATCTCCACAATTTTTGGAACGTATTCAAGGAGATATTTGTGGGCCAATTACTCCTCCATGTGGACCATTTCGATATTTTATGGTATTAACTGATGCATCAACTCGATGGTTACATGTTTGTTTATTATCAACAAGAAATGTTGCATTTGCTAAATTATTGGCACAAATAATTCAATTGAGGGCAAATTTTCCTGATTATCATATCAGGAACATAAGGCTTGATAATGCCGCAGAATTTACATCCCAATCTTTTAATGATTATTGTATGTCAATTGGAATTAATGTGGAGCATCCGGTTGCACATGTGCATACACAAAATGGTCTAGCTGAATCGTTCATTAAAAGATTGCAGCCAATAGCAAGACCATTGCTTATGAAATCTAATCTCCCATCATCGGCATAGGGACATGCTATTTTACATGCTACGGCATTGGTTAGATTAAGACCAAGTGCATATCACAAGTATTCTCCGCTACAATTGGTCTCTGGTAGAGAACCAAATTTGTCTCATCTAAAAATCTTTGGTTGTGTTGTTTATGTCCCAATTGCTCCTCCACAACGTACAAAGATGGGACCACAAAGAAGTTTGGGAATATATATTGGTTTTCAATCTCCATCAATTATCAAATATATGGAACCATTAACTGGAGATGTATTTACAGCACGTTTTGCTGATTGTCATTTTGATGAGACAATATTCCCGATGTTAGGGGGAGAAAAAGAAAAAGAAAAGCCTGAAAAAGAAGGTTTAACATGGAATGCATCATCCATATCATATCTTGATCCTCGAAGTGGTCAAAGTGAACTTGAAGTTCAAAAGATTATTCAATTACAAAGAATAGCCAATGAGCTGCCGGATGCATTCACTGATGCAAAACGAGTTACTAAATTACATATATCGGCTGCAAATGTTCCCGCACGAATTGATATTCCAAAAATATCGGATGAGTCTATTATATGTAGAAAACTTGGACGACCAATTGGGACAAAGGATACACATCCACGAAAAAGAAAAAACAAAACAATGAGATTGGAAAAAATGTTGATATTATGCCAAAAGAGGTGGATAACATCCTAAAAGAAAATGGCAATTCCACAATTGATGTGGATGATTCTCTGGAAGAGACACAAGTACCTAATGATGAGATCTCAATTAATTATGTACAAAATGGTACAACATGGGAAAGAAATAAAACACGTGTTGATGAAATTTTTGTATATGCTATAGCAAGTGATGTGATAAATGATGAAAACTATGTTCCCAAATCTATGAAAGAATGTCGACAAAGTAAAGATTGGGAAAAATGGAAAGAAGCTATTCAAGCAGAGCTAGATTCACTTGAAAAACGTCAAGTGTTTAGCCCCATGGTTTTAACCCCACAAAATGTAGAGCCGGTTGGCTATAAATGGGTATTTGTGATAAAAAGGAATGAGAAAAATGAAATTGTCAGATATAAAGCAAGACTTGTGGCACAAGGGTTTTCTCAAATACCCGGAGTTGATTATGAGGAAACATATTCACCTGTTGTTGATGCCTCAACTTTAAGATTTCTAATTAGTCTTGCAAATATGGAAAAACTCCAAATGCGCCTCATGGATGTTGTTACGTCATACTTATATGGATCACTTGATAGTGATATTTACATGAAAGTCCCTGAAGGACTAAAGATGCCTGAAGCATATCAATCAAAACCCCGTGAGATGTTTTCCATAAAATTACAATGATTTTTATATGGATTAAAACAATCAGGGCGAATGTGGTATAATCGCCTGAGTGAGTATCTTTTGAAAGAAGGATATAAGACTAATCCTATTAGTCCTTGTGTTTTTATCAAAAGATCAGAAAGGGGTTTTGCTATTGTTGCAGTATATGTTGATGATCTAAACATTATTGGAACTTCAGAAGAGATTGAACATAATGCAAAATTTTTGAAAAATGAATTCGAAATGTAAGACCTTGGCATTACAAAATTTTGTCTTGGCTTCTGATGCGTGGTTTTGCGACCTTACAACAGGTTTTACCTCTCGAGGGATCTCAAGAGACTTGCAATCCCCACCAGGCAATGTACCTGACCGATGTAGTATAGTGAAGTGGCAAGTACCGGGGGATTGATCGTTCTCTAGGGGAATAGTGTCGTTAGGATTGAAAAACTACTCTAATAGGTCTAAGGGTGAGGGAAGATTCTTTTTGTATTTTTATATTTTTTTATGAAAGCATGTAAAATCTCGGGTTTGAAGGAGTGGGCGGAATTAGTTGCTAGTCAACTAACCCAAATAACTACAATTGCAAATAAAATAAAATAACAGAAAATGAAAAGGTTATGGAACTTATATGGAGAGAAATGTGTTTACTTAGATTTCCTTACTCCCTAACTATCTTTTACCGGTTGATTAGTGTGTATTAATTACGTGGATGACGGGTGTATTCCTTAATACCAATCGTGGGGTGGCGTACGTACTTCCCCAACTCTATAAGCTCCTACTTCACTCCTATGTCGAGCCGGCTAAGAAGCTCCTAACATGGGATCACTAGAATTCGCTCATGCATTAAATACAACCATAAAAACCTTAGTACGCATTGGTTCATGTTTCTTAAGACGTTCAAGCAAGTTACCGTATAGGAAGTTAGCCAGTTTTCTTAAGCCTAACATCGATAAACAATCATCCAATACAATTAATAACACACCAACAACTAATAATCAATAGTTAGGTTTCATTAGATCTAAGCAAACACAAGATAAATCTAGTCTAGCATATTAATTAAAAGACAAGAACAAGATATAATCAAACAACACATAGACATATTGAATGATTAAATGATTACTTATCTTCAATTAAACATGGGAGATCTAAGGGTATAAAACCCTTAAAAATGGCAGAAAATTCGTCTTAGGGTTTCTCCTCACAAAGTTGCACACTAATGACTAAAAATTGCAAAACTATATATAGAGTTTAGGGGCTGATGGCGTCACGTTGTAGGAGGTGACGCCGTCACCTCGCCGCGGCTAGGGTTCCCGGATGGTCTTCCTGACGCCGTCCCTCTTTAATCCTCCAAAATCCGCTCTGGCGCGTCAAGTGTTGATGCCGTCAAAATTATGCTTGACGCCGTCTCTCGTTAACTTAAACCGTGACGACCTTGATCACCTTAAAGGGTGACGCCGTCAGATTTCCATTGTAAAACTCTCTGGCGCGTCACGTGTATTTTGTCATATCCACCTCTTTTGCCAAGCCGTGACGCCGTCAGGAGCAATCCTTGACGCCGTCACGTGTATTTTTCCAGCAGTTTTGGAGACTTTGTCGTTTTCTTCACTTTAATGCTCCAAAAACGTCCAAAATGCTTCCTTTTCCAGATTTCTTCTCCAAAGTACCTAAAATGACAAAAGGAACGATTTAGGGCAATATTTGATCAAATAAATACGATTTAGGGTTTAAATGACCCCCTAAAAGCGGTACACTTTTCGCTTCATCAAATACCCTTACACTTGAGATTTGCTTGTCCTCAAGCAAATGCGCTTTTATTCTAACCAAAATACAAGTTAGGGGTCATTTAACGCTAATATAAAAGTAATTACAACAAATAGTCGTTCCACTTTAATCATAATAAGCACGGAGATTACAGACTAGCACCTCACAAGTAGTGTTTAGATACTCACATCTCTCAGGTGTCATAAAAGTATATCTCATAAATGAAAACGGATAATATCTCTCACTACCTGTCATAGCAAATAGATTACCATAGGCTTGGGAAAGGATCAAAAACCTCCTCCACTAGGCGTAAGCACCTAAGATAAACTATCAAAGAGGGCTTTTAAACGGGTTATAACGTTAGGTGTAGGGATATGATAAACACGGTTTTGTTGGATAAGGGATATTTTACTGGTGGCGAGTTAAAGATCTTGATTAATTACATGTACAATATGGCGTTGCTAAGCCAAGACTAGACTCGACTTAAGCTAAAAACGAACTAATAAACATAGAACAAAACAAAACATAAATAAAAGATAGAGGCGGATGGTAGTCCGTATGCTTTTTCTTTTTCTTCTTTTTTTTTTTTTTTTTTTTTTTTTTTTTTTTTTTTTTTTTTTTTTGCATACACTCTTGCCCTACCATCCAAAACAATACATCACTAGGGATTCTTTGTACCATCCCTACACTTGAACTTTTACATACTTTACATAAAATTATTCTAATGACTCGAATTAAGATAATCGAAACACTTGGAGTACTTTTAAAATATTTAGCACATATGGGGGTAATAATGTTGTTCTTCCCCATTACTCCATTACACTAGTACTTTACCCATGAGTCCCAATCGTCCCAAAACAATATGTACAAGGATATGACTCGACTTAGCAACCATGTAATCAATTAGACAATTAACTAAGGGTTTAAACATGTAACAATAATGCACTAAATATGAGTGCATACAAGGAAGGCTAAGGCGATTTGGTTGCACATTTGGGTGGATTGTTAACAAATTCTTCCTTTAAGTAAGATGCTTAAAGTTAGAAATGAAAAGATAGGCTCTGAGGGGTGTACTAGGGGTATCGTGTACTAAAAATGAGTACAACGCAAAGGGTGTGGGAGAATTACTTGACCAATGTAGCCAATGTAATTATAACAAAAACACAGGTGTAAAACAATGGGTTAATCCTAATGCCTCTTATCATGTAGTAAATCTAACTACACGAATGTAGTCTCACTTGTGGCCTCGGAATGGTCCTAACGCAAGTTCTAGAATCTAAGTGCTACCGGTACACACATCATAGCATAAATGCTTTTCCTACCAATTCTAGGGGCGAACCTCACATATTTGGGGGTGGAAAATTTTTTAGTGGTACGGTTTTTGTGCTAGTCATACAACTCCTATCCATGAGACGCTCATTAAGACCAAAGTTTCACTCCTATATGTTGTAAAAAAATTTAAATTTGGCACTAAAATTGCCTTAACAGGTATTTCTCTCAGTTTTATTACACATCTACCATTAAACAAACAAAAATCAAGTGCAATTGTATTCTCTGAAGTATCGTACTTTTACCCCCCCCCCTTACACTTAAGATGAACATTGTCCCCAATGTTCAAATAACAAGATGTAAAAGTAAATATGGTAAAAGAATGAAATCAAATACTCCCCTGATTCGTTTGGTGGATAAAGAGGTAACATGGTTAGATCTTCTTTCAAGGTAATGTTGAAGCTTCAAGACTAATGCATCGCCAAAAGCTAGATTCCACATACATCTCCTTGTCCAAAATAACCTGTTAAACCTGAGAAAACAAACACGAAAACCTGCATAACATCGGCGGGATAAATCTGTATAAGGATATAATGCTTGTGGAATGATTATTTTGCAGATTCCTGGAGTTTATAAGTTAGAGATTTAATAAAAACTTTTTATGATTCCGGTAGAAAAACAAAACTTTCAAAAATTTCAGAGAATTAAAACCTGACGCCGTCAGGTTGTAATGCCTGACGCCGTCAGAAATGATCTGACAGAATTCTCATGTTAAGTTTCCGGAAAATTTCTGGAAAAACCTATACCTTACTTCCTGGAATTCCTGCAAAACATCATTATGACTCGATACAAGCATTTGACTCAAACAATTACTAATATGTATGTTAATTTATTATTGTTATGATTCATGTTCATTTGTTCTAATAAACCGATTTAGATTTCCCTTACACTTATCTTTTGCAAAATACCTTTATATGTAGTTAAGACGAAGTTAAAAACAAAATAAAGCATTTTCACAATTTAGTTTTGAACATGAATCAATAATAATAATAATTAAACATACATACGGAAGCAAATAAAATCAAACAAACAAATAAATAAACACACAAAGCTAAATAAAGCTTGGGTTGCCTCCCAAGAAGCGCTTTTCTTTATTAACGAGTCTTGTAGCTAGACTCAAAGTCACCGTACATTACGTGATTCCATCATTCATAATGACGTATCCCTGATAGATATAATCCTTGTTATCAGGGTGGTGGTGTCTCAATCGCTCGACATTCGCAGTCACTTCACCTCCTCCCTTGCTGGTCAAGCTTACTACCCCATCTTGGTGTAGACTTTTAATTGTGAATGGTCCGTACCACCAGGGACTTGGTTCATCGGTAGGTGCTTTTGTTTCTGAATGCCTTAGGAGCACTGAGTCTCCTTTTGTAAATTCAACGGGGTTATTGGTCTGCTCATTAGCCTCAATATAATCGTTATTTCCACCCTTACATTCTCTAATCTCATTTTCATTGTAATTCTTAATCCTTGCCTCCCATGCAAGGATTTTCTCTCGAACATTACCACGGATTATATTGGGGTTCGTCTCCATCTTCTTTTGTAGAGCAACATCTCGTATAGGTCGTGGGATCGTTGGGAAGTTTATTGTTTTCTTCCCCTTCTTCATTTGGATGGTACTATTTTCGTAATCGATTTGTGCCCTAGTGGTAACGAGAAAGGGTGCCCCAAGGATTATTGGCATATTCATATCATTTCTATCAATGATCATGAAGTCGACCGGATACAGGAATCTGGCAACGTTGACCAACACATCTTCTGTAATTCCTAACGGGTACTCATAAGAATGTTTTGCAAAGGAGAGTTTAGTACGGGTGATGGATGGCAGTTCGTCGGTTAACTGGACATAAACGGATAAAGGCATCAAATTTACGTCGGAACCTTGGTCAGCTACCGCATCCAGATACTTGAGTTTTCTAATGCTGCATGGTATTTCGAAGACCCCGTAGAATTCCTGCTTTTCCACTAACTTTTGTCTTATGAGGCTCTCATACAATTGCCATCCGGGTAATGTGTCAGATTCATCATCCGGTTCCATCCTCTTGGATTCCTTGTTGGGTAGATGAGTACGTCGATAGTTTCTCACCCAATCGTTTATGGTCTCCTTGTTTATTTCGTGCTTCAAGTAATGCCTCACTTGTTGTGACTTTGGCGGTTCTACCAATTGGCGCTCCTCAGAGGGCGCCTCCTTTCCCTTGTCGAAATCGCATTTGTAGGCATTGGTGTTTCCGTCATTAAGTGGGACGAGGTCAATTTTGTTAACTTCCATAGTTATCAACTTCCCTCTTCCATCATTTTCGCCCTCTTGGACGACGGAGATGGCATTAACACATTTAGTGTTAGGAACTTCAACGTCTTTTCGCACTAACACATTTTCAGGAGCTTTTGTTTTTATGTATTCTTTCAAAAGGTTCATCATCTCCGCCATCTTCTCTTCCATCTCCTCCTTCTGTTTGTAGATAGCTTCCTCAAATTTTGCCAACCGTTCGGAGTGTTTTGACATGTATTCTCTCATTCGAGCTTCGAATGTTGGACTAAGTTCCTGAGGTGGTGAGTTGGGTTGAGCGTGCTTATGGAAGGGTTTAGTATTTTCCCTAAGGGGTGATTCGGACAATGGTATTTGCTTAATGCTTGAGACCGAGTTAACTGTTGCTTTTTGTGGACTTAAGGGTCTCTTTTGTTTTTCCATAA
Source organism: Artemisia tridentata subsp. tridentata (assembly GCA_021014915.2). Lineage (NCBI taxonomy): Eukaryota > Viridiplantae > Streptophyta > Magnoliopsida > Asterales > Asteraceae > Artemisia > Artemisia tridentata. The sequence continues at coordinate 146,151,593 of CP139506.1, forward strand.
GATATGCAACCCTCTTCTCAAGTTCACTAACGCTTTCCTCGGTGATTTGATTGGCTTTATTGGGCGATGAATATGTCTTGACCGCCGAGCATACGTCGTGGGAAACTTGCCACAATTCATCATCGTCGGATGCAAGCTCATCAATGATTTCCCATGATTCCTCGGCGCTTCTGTCCCGCAATCTGCCCCCGGCGGCTCGATCGATGGCCCGTTTGGTGTAGTAATCAACATGGTCATAGAAGATTTGAATTTGAAGCCAGAGATTTATGCCATGATGAGGGACTTTTTGGAGTAAGTCCTTGAATCGAATCCATGCCCCATATAGGGTTTCGCCTCGACGTTGTTCGAACATCAAGATATCCTTCCTTAACTTGGTAGTTCTTCCTGGTGGGAAAAACTGAGCAAGGAAACGAGTGGTGAGATCATCCCAAGAGGTGATGGATCCTGCGGGTAGACGCTCTAGCCATTGACTAGCTTGGTCCCGCAAAGAGAATTGAAAGAGACGTAGTCGGGTCGTCTCTCGAGTAGCAACATCAAGGTCTATGGAATCAACGATTTTGAGAAAGTCCTTGAGATGTTGATTAGGATATTCGGAACGAAGTCCATGGAATGCGCATCCGCTTTGCACCAACCGGATGGTGTCAGATCGCAAGGAAGTGACATTGGCTCCTTGAGTGAGCTCAATGGTGTTTCGATAGCCATGGTGGCTAGGACGGGAGTAGTCTCCTAAGGTACGGGCTCTAGGAGGTGGGGTGTTGTTGTGGTGGTGGGTTGTTGGGATCAAGGATATTACCACCTTTCATGAGGTCGGATGGTAATGGTTACGAACAAAGAAACGAAGAAAAAAGATAGACTAAAGAAAAACCTAGAAAAATAAAATAAAAATCTCACTAGAAAGGAATCTAGTGAGTAGACCTAATAAAATAAAAATTCAACCTAAACAATAACTATTCCCCAGCAGCGGCGCCAAAAATTTGATGCGTGGTTTTGCGACCTTACAACAGGTTTTACCTTTCGAGGGATCTCAAGAGGCTTGCAATCCCCACCCGGCAGTGTACCTGACCGATGTAGTATAGTGAAGTGGCAAGTACCGGGGGATTGATCGTTCTCTAGGGGAATAGTGTCGTTAGGATTGAAAAACTACTCTAATAGGTCTAAGGGTGAGGGAAGATTCTTTTTGTATTTTTATATTTTTTTATGAAAGCAAGTAAAATCTCGGGTTTGAAGGAGTGGGCGGAATTAGTTGCTAGTCAACTAACCCAAATAACTACAATTGCAAATAAAATAAAATAACAGAAAATGAAAAGGTTATGGAACTTATATGGAGAGAAATGTGTTTACTTAGATTTCCTTACTCCCTAACTATCTTTTACCGGTTGATTAGTGTGTATTAATTGCGTGGATGACGGGTGTATTCCTTAATACCAATCGTGGGGTGGCGTACGTACTTCCCCAACTCTATAAGCTCCTACTTCACTCCTATGTCGAGCCGGCTAAGAAGCTCCTAACATGGGATCACTAGAATTCGCTCATGCATTAAATACAACCATAAAAACCTTAGTACGCATTGGTTCATGTTTCTTAAGACGTTCAAGCAAGTTACCGTATAGGAGGTTAGCCAGTTTTCTTAAGCCTAACATCGATAAACAATCATCCAATACAATTAATAACACACCAACAACCAATAATCAATAGTTAGGTTTCATTAGATCTAAGCAAACACAAGATAAATCTAGCCTAGCATGTTAATTAAAAGACAAGAACAAGATATAATCAAACAACACATAGACATATTGAATGATTAATTGATTACTTATCTTCAATTAAACATGGGAGATCCAAGGGTATAAAACCCTTAAAAATGGCAGAAAATTCGTCTTAGGGTTTCTCTTTAATCCTCCAAAATCCACTCTGGCGCGTCAAGGGTTGACGCCGTCAGAATTGTGCTTGACGCCGTCTCTCTTTAACTTAAACCGTGATGGCCTTGATCACCTTAAAGGGTGACGCCGTCAGATTTCCATTGTAAAACTCTCTGGCGCGTCACGTGTATTTTGTCATATCCACCTCTTTTGCCAAGCCGTGACGCCGTCAGGAGCAATCCTTGACGCCGTCAAGTGTACTTTTCCAGCAGCTTTGGAGACTTTGTCGTTTTCTTCACTTTTATGCTCCAAAAACGTCCAAAATGCTTCCTTTTCCAGATTTCTTCTCCAAAGTACCTAAAATGACAAAAGGAACGATTTAGGGCAATATTTGATCAAATAAATACGATTTAGGGCTTAAATGACCCCCTAAAAGCGGTACACTTTTCGCTTCATCAGCTTCCAAATTGAGCATTTTCAGAATGGAATTTTTGTCCATCAATCTAACTATGTAGAGAAAATATTGAAAACGTTTAATATGGACAAAGCTCATCCATTAACTTCGCCAATGGTCGTTAGATCTCTCCATCGGGAAGATGATCCATTTCGCCCAAAAGAAAGTGATGAAGAAGTTCTTGGCTCTGAAATACCGTATCTAAGTGCAATTGGAGCTCTAATGTATCTTGCTAATAATACACGTCCCGACATTGCATTTTCTGTAAATGTATTAGCAAGACATAGTTCAATGCCAACACGGCAACACTGGAATGGAATCAAGCACATATTTCGTTATCTCTGTGGTACACGTGATATGGGATTGTTTTATCGGGAATTCGAAATCAAAGTTGGTCGGATATGCTGATGCTGGATATTTGTCAGACCCGCACAAAGCAAAGTCACAAACAGGTTATGTTTTCACATATGGTAACACTGCAATTTCATGGAGATCAACCAAGCAAACACTTACAGCTACATCATCAAACCATGCTGAACTTATTGCACTTTATGAAGCCGGTCGAGAATGTGTATGGTTAAGATCGATGATTCAACATATTCAAGAAGAATGCGGACTCGAGTCAATCAGGGAAACTCCAACGGTGTTGTATGAAGATAATGCTGCATGTATCACTCAAATCAAATAAGGATATATTAAAGGAGATAAAACAAAACATATTTCACCGAAGTTTTTCTCAACACATGATCTTCAAAAGGATGGATTGATCAATGTTCGTCAAATTAGATCAAGCGAGAACTTGGCAAACTTGTTCACAAAATCTTTACCACCAAAAGTTTTTGAGCAACTTGCTTATAAGATTGGAATGCGACGATTGAAGAATATATGTTGAATTGAGGGGGAGTATTATACGCGCTGCGCTCTTTTTTCCTTCACCGAGTTTTTATCCCACTGGGTTTTTTTTTGTAAGGTTTTTAATGAGGCAGCAAGCATCATCTTTGCGTATAATCTAGTGTGAATATCCAAGGGGGAGTATTGTAATATTTTAGAATGTATATTCACTTCCTTATTTATGTAATTCTATACTCTAGAATATTCTATTAGGGCCTATATATACAAGGCTATGATTGTAACCCTAAGGTATCATTCAGTAATATACATCATTCTCTCCTAACTCTTCTCTTCACATTATAATAATATATAAATTTTAACAAGTTAAAAGTATTAAACTGACAAAAAATACGAAACAAAAAATGATAAAACCTATATTTTATTGTTCACAAGGAAGTTAAACAAAATAAGGAATGCTAGACTCACGAAAAAATATCAACAAAAGCATCCACAAAATGAGTTGTCAAGGTGTGATTGGCTTAATAAAAAAGAAGATAGATAAACTATAGCAAAATACACCGGTCACACTCCGATAATTCATTTTGTGAATGTTTTTTTGTGAATCTAGCATTTCTTAGCAAAAATATTGTTTATTTCTTTTTTGTTATGGATAATTATTAGTGGATGTCCATATAACCCATAATAGGCCCATGGCCCATGTTAGCTATTAGGGTTTTTGCCCTAATGTTTGTCTATATATACTCTTTGTAAATCTCATAGTTAATGATCAATAAGAAGAATATTCATTCCCTCAATCTTGTATTCACAACACGTTATCAGCACGCTCTAAAAGTTATTTTTTTTTCTCATCCCCTACGCTGAGGTATGCCACGAATTCTTTTTATTGGCATATTAACTCTTTATATATATATATTGACATATTTCTTGTACTGCTACTCGTATTCATATTTATTTGATAATGATTGCAAAAACTTTTGTTCTGGTATTCATATATCTTACGTAATGTATCTTTTTTTTTATATGTATCTTTTTTTTTTTATATCTTTCGTAATGATTGCAAAACTTGTTTTATATGTATCTTTTTCTTCTTTTTTTATATCAATATGAAAAAAAAAAAGTTAGAACCTCAAAGTTCTAATATGATTCTTTCAAGAATCAATATGAAAAAAAAAAAAAGTCGCATTAGACTTGAGAGCATGAGTATATTAATTATAGTGGTTACCTATTGATCACATGCATGTAGACATGTACTTTGTGTTATCAATCTTAATAAATTTAAACATGTTTGATATATATACATGACTTAGTTTGCTTGGACGTATTAGGAGTTACGCCTATGTGAATTACCCATCAGTTATGATGTTTATATCAAGTGAGTGGCAATAATATTTGTACATATATGTGATAACATGCATGTAGTTTGATTAGTTTCTCTAGTGATTGTGATAAAGTGAAACTAGATCTTTAATTTATAATTTATATCCTTATGTATTGTCGCTTTCATGCTATTTGTTTTTCATGCTATATGATATTCGTATATGTTTGCTATATGTTTGCTAAATGCCACTTTCATGTATTGTTTATTGCCTTGATTTGCTATATTTTTTGTACATGTGATGTTTACCGGTTGTTGTTAGGCAAAAACTTGCAAATCTTTCTATTGTAGCTTTAGACATAAGCGGAAAAAATTATTTGTTTTGAGCGTTGGAAGCCGAGACATACTTGGATGCACATGGGCTTGTGGATACAATCCACGAAGGAAAAGAAACAACTAATATGCAAAAAGCCCAGGCATTGATGTTCTTACGACATCACCTCCATGTGGACTTAAAAACTGAGTACCTCACAGTAAAAGATCCACTAGCCCTTTGGAATAAGTTAAAGGACCGATATGACTACCAGAAAACAGTCATCTTGCCAAGGGCAAGATATGAATGGACTCACTTAAGGCTCCAAGATTTCAAAACAGTGAGTGAATTTAACTCGGCCATGCATCGCATTACCTCCACATTGCTATTATGTGGTGACTCAATTAGTGATGCCGAGATGTTGGAAAAGACTTTTTCCACATTCCATGCTTCGAATATACTATTGCAACAGCAATATCGAGCCAAAGGATTCACTAAATATAGTGACCTAATTTCATGCTTACTTGTGGCCGAAGAAAATAATGAGCTTTTAATGAAAAATCATGATAATCGTCCAACTGGTACCGCTCCTTTATCGGAAGCGCATGTGACTACTTATCACAATGGAGGTCGTGGTCAAGGGCGTGGCAATGGTAGAGGTAATTATCATGCTGTTAATCATAGTGTTAACAAGATAAAGGAAAGATTAATAAGCATGAAGGAGGAAGAAAAGATAAGGCCTTGGTAGCCAATGATGCATGTTATCGTTGTGGCACTTTTGGTCATTGGGCAAAGCAATGCCGTACACCCAGGCATCTAGTTGAACTTTATCAAAAATTCTATCAAGAACAAGGGAAACGGGGTAGAGTCAAACTTTGTTTATGATAATAAAAATGATATCCCCGATGGTCCTAAAGACCATACTGATGATGAAACTTATTTGGAAGCTGATGATTTTCTTACAGATGATTAATTGGTAGAGTCAAGCCATGAATAATTTTTCTTTCAGTGTTTTGTTAGGAATTTTCTTTAAGTGTTTGGTTTGGAATTTTCTTTAGGTGTTTTTCTTAGGCTTTCTTGATTATGTTTGGATTCCTATTATTTTTTGCTATGAATGTTTTATTAGGCTTTATTTTATTTATTTTATTTCTTTGATGTCCATTATATTTTTTTTTCGAATTGATAAATGCTTCAAGACTTCAATCTGTCTTTACTTGACACATACCAATTTTATAATAACACATAACCTATTTAAGGCTATCTAGTTTGTTATGTGATCTGAGTTATAAACATGTTTATAGCAATATAGTTGAATGACGTATACAAATTTTATTTTACATATTATTGTTTTGTGGCCAAGCATAGTAACGTGCATAATTTATTTATTAATTTTTGTTTCTGTAAATTCTTTAATGGACATTATGTTATGATATATGATGTATATGTGTTAAGAATATTGTGCAACTTGTATTGATTGGCAAACCGGTTCGACCATTCCGGTATAGTGATGATGCGAAATATATAGAAGAATGATGTTTTTCTTCCAAGATAAATTTTTATTGTTCTCAGCGGAAGTTGGTTATTTACTTATCACCATAAAATACAAATAATGACTTGCTTCCTTAAATTGTGGAAAAATATAAAGGGCATGTATGTAGGCTTATACATGTGTCATATGGATCATTTTGATTTATAAAATCGATGCATCGTCAAAATGATCATCAAAGACGCAACTTAAGATTAGCGTGATTAATGGCTCGGCTTATAAAATGCGAGCACGGTTTTCCAAATTAAATTATTAAAAATGGTGGTGAAAACTTCCAAGTATTGGGCGATTATTGGAATAAGTGTTGAACATAAAAGTAGCCCATGTTCATACGCAAATTGCTTTTGTTGAAACGTTTATAAAACGTCTTCAGTTGATTGCAAAGCCAATAATATTGTAAGAACAAAATTTTTAGTTTATGGGGCATGTTATGACATATGAATCGCATCTTGCCAACAATCTATAATGAATCCTCCCCGTTAGAATGGTTTTGGTCACAAACCAAATTTCCCATGTGAGATTTTGTAATTGTGTGATATATAGTAAATACACCACAACACACAAAATGGGATATTTAAATTGATAATTCATTCAGGGGGAGAGAATGAGCAGCGAGAAATATGGAATGAATTATGATATAGATGTTGATTCTCACATTAATGAATATGAACTTAAAGTTCAAGGGACAAATAACATTTCAGATATAGTAAATGCCAGACATATTTAGTGACCTAAAGAAAGTGACTAGATCATATTATGCTGCTATTGCTCCAATTACAATGTGTGTCCCAACAGTAAAATCATTGATTGGTAGTAAGTCTATGGCACGTCTGCAGCGTGATAGACGAATCGATTCCAAATAAAAAGTCCTCGAATGAATAGATAAAATGGAGCAATAAATTAAGATGGTCGAATCGAGGTAATAAAGACCCCATAATAGTCTCTGAAAGAAAAACTAGACATGAAAGGATATTGAAAACCCCGGGTACATGAAAAAAAAAAAAAAAAAAAAAAAAAAAAAAAAAAAAAAAAAAAAAAAACTTTGAGATCTCAACAAATGATAGAATATAATGTCTAGTAAAGTGTGGAATCGAAAAGAACTGAAACGACGTCGATAATACTGTATATAATAATGCGCATGATAAATACAAGGTGAGGATCTTGGATATCTACAAGAAGTGTAGTTGTAAAATGAATGGCCAAAGAATATAAAGACGCAAGTAACTAATGAACTATGAAAGTCTCTTATGATGAAACGTGATTATTGGGTGAAATCCATACACATGAATGTTATGAGAAAGGATATTTAATGTTATGTCTGGCAATATGAGAAATAAGTTGTATGCGTCTAATATTATAAAACAAAAACTCATTTTTGTTGAGATTCCTTAAGGAATATAGAATGCATGGAACACGTGTCATGATTTAAAATTCTCGAGAATAGTAGTTGATCAAATTGAACCACAGTAAATCAAATATTTCAATATTTTCAAGGTACAAAGGATATGGGTTTATATTTTACTAACCCGTCAAAACAAGTTTAGTCAGTTTTGCAGATGCAGGATATATGTTTAACTTACAATGATCGATCTCAACATGGATATATTGTTACAAGTGGCGAATATTTTTCCTGGCATTTGATAGAGCAAACAATCAAGGCGACTTCATCAAACCATACATAAATTCTAGAAAGGAGATAGCAACTATTGCATGAAGATAATGTAGCATACCTTGCTATATTCAAGTAACGTTACATCAAAGGCGACAAGACACTTCTCATTCCAGTGATGATTTCGTTGACCTATTTACAAGATACCAAGTGATGTAGTCATCAGAGGGAGATAATACGCGCTGCACTCTTTTTGTCCTTAGTCATGGTTTTGTCCCACTGGGTTTTCCTGGCAAGGTTTTTAATGAGGCAGCATTCCCTAAGCGTATTAACAATATGGACATCCAAGAGGGAGTGTTATGTATAATTATTAGTGGATGTTCATATAACGCATAATAGGCCCATGGCCCATGTTAGCTATTAGGGTTTTTGCCCTAATATTTGTCTATATATACTCTTTGTAAATCTCATAGTTAATGACCAATAAAAAAAATATTCATTCCCTCAATTTGTATTCACAACATTTTTAACTTTTTGTAGGCCAGATATATCAATAGTAATACTCGCACCAAATAAATCAAAAAAAAAATTTTTATTTTTTCACACGACAAATAAATCAATGTTACCAGATTAAAACTCTGTAAAGATTAAAGAGTAAAGATGTACTTTAGATTTTAAAGCCTATGTACAAACACGCGTTGCATTAAAAAAGAAACTTTTTTAAACCAAGATTGATTGTGTAATAAAATGAGGCTCAAATCCACATGTACTGTCACAAAATGCCCCACCTGGTAGTAGACTTCATCATTCTTATTCAATTCATTTCATTTCAATATATATCTTCTCTTTCATATACATCATCACCACCCACATATGCACCTCTCTCTCACACACACTAAAAAATACACACACATCATCAAAACTCTCTTTGAACATTCTGAAGATCACAAAAAACAGCTAAAAAGGTCAATTCTTTACTGTCTTTTTTATTAAAGTTTCATTGTTTGAGTTGCAAGATTGAATTTTTATTAATTTCATGTTCCAAGATTTGTTTTTTTTATGATTGTCACCGACATTAGTTTGATTATATTGATTCTTGAATAACCCATTAATTTTTATATGCATTTTATTCGGTCTTTGATGAAATGACTTGGTTTTAATTTGTTGGGATGTTTTTGTTTTGTTTGGTGAAGTTTTTATTTATGTTTTTAAAATAAAATATTAAAATGGTTAGCTATGCAGCTTGTCGTTTGACTTCAACAAGTAAATCCTATCATAAAATTTGATTTCCAAAATAAATAAATAAATAAATAAATGGGGTTTATGGGATTTTTTTTTTCTTTCTTTTTTTTTTCAAGTTATGCTTAAGTAGCCTAGAAATTAGCACTCCAAGTTTAGATTTGATTATGAGTACTCTTTGATTATTATGTAAAAAATCTTATAATAATAAGGGGGTTGCCCTCGATCTCTCTCTCATCACTCACTCCCAACCAATCCCATATGCGTATCATTTACTCTCTCTCCCATCACTCACGCACATCACTCACCCAAAATCCGATCACTCACCCAAAATTCCACTAAAAAACAAAACTAAAATAGTTAATATATACTTGGTCTCGTGCGTGACAATCTCACTCAAATGGATCCCGTGTGGTGAATTTTTTTGATGGGGTGTTCCCGTGCAACACGGGTCTCGTCCCGTGCTATAATGTGAGCATTGCCAACCCCTAAGGAAAAAAAATGAACTTGGAAATAATCATCTCCCTCAAAATCTGCTTATTTAATCTCATAGTAAGTAGATAAGCAGAAGGGGAAACAGTTTGGATTACACAAAACATTTTGTTACAAAATAAGCATATAAGTAGAAAAAAATAAGCAAATCCCACATGGCCCATTTTCGTATATTGCTGAAAAAGTGAAAAGTACCCTTATTTTGATCATAAGTTTAGGAAAGAATGATAAAATGTTACTACCATTTATGTATTTTTGTTATAATCATAAAGGGGCCGTAAATTTGCAATGTAATATTTTAGGGGCAGTTTATAAGTATTGTAAAGTTGAAGCACAACTTGAATCTAGGTCTAGTCTAGTATGATAATGTCAAAGAATTGTTATTAACTATGTTGATAATTATTTGCACAACTTGGTGTATAATTTATACACATAGTTGATAAAAATAAAAGGTTGATAATAATGAGACAATGTGCCTAAATGGTTAATGCCACTTTTCCCTTTTCCACTTTTTGATTTTCTATTATTTTTCCCTACATGTCTTAATCATTGTTAATGCTCAAAAACTTTTTAGCAATGTTTATGTTTATTGCGTTTTGATACAGCTGATGAGTACTATTTTTGCGGGTGTCCGGTTGCTTTTCCAAACTTCTTATACGATTATTTGTGAGTGAACTAGGGTGTAGTGGCGATTGCTCATCATAAAGTGCTTATCTACTCAAAATTAGCATGTACCAACCTCCATATTTTTATAATCTAAATTATCGAAACTGCTTAAAAATAAACATTTAATAAGATAAAAACTCAAGTTGGCTTCACCAAAACACCCCATAATTGTTAACAGGCCTTCTTCTTCATCATAAGGGAATCTTGCTTATTGGTTTCTTGTGATACTTTGGACTTGGAGTTTTATAAACATATCTTTATCATGGTATTGATGATTTCCATGGACCACAATTTTTTTTTGTTTGCTAACTTCTCCTTGTCCTTTTCACTGGACTACAGTTTGTCTTTTTGCTGGAGTATGTGAATTTGTGATCTAGAATACCCAATGGGTTAGTTTGGTGAAGCCATTTTGCCTGCACACATGTAACTAACTTGTCTTCATCTTAATTTAAAGTTAGCAGCTACATATGTCATTTGTTTGAGGCAGGACCTAATAATAGATGGAAGTTAAATTTGCAAAAAATGTCTTTTGTTTAATGTGGAGGTGAATTGAAAATTAACATCAATTTTCTTGGTGGTCCTGGTTTAAATTTTGTCTGGAACCCATGTGATAATATATATTTTTTCTGGAGTCTTTTTGGTAGTTACTGAGTATGTGTTTACATAGTAAATTTAGTATATTCATAATTAACTTGTTCTTTTTTATACCGCGAGTAAGTTTTGTTTAGAAAAGCAGGCTGATGACCAGATTGTCTTAGATACATATTTCTATTAGCTTTGATGGTACCATAGTTTAAAATTTGGTTCTTCTATTAATTCAGAGATATCACTGCACTCATTGCAAGTTTTAGAGGACAGAGCAAAGTTTGTCCTTGGTTATGAAGGCAACCAGGTAGGAACAAGTTTCTTATAGAAGCTTGTTCTGTTTATTCTGGTGTTATTCTGAAGCTGTAAAAACTCTACTAGATATGGCAGCATCATCGTCAAACCAGAGCCAAAAACGACATGTTGGAAGGAAAGAAACAGAGATGGAAGAGATTGTTAGATATATGTCGAATCTGCCAGCTTATTTAGAGAGAGGAAAACCCATCCAAGATAGAGCTTTAAATTTTGGTGTTATGGATTGGGGGCGTTTAGAGCAATGGCAATATTATCATCACAAAAAGGGAGTCACTGTAAGCGACAAAAATTCGCCATCTACCAGCAACTCGTCTTCATTATTTTCAAGTGGTGGTTCGGGTCGCCATTCTAGCAAAGGTCAAGGCTCTTCTACTGCTCCTTTGAAACCTCATCATTCTACTCTACAATCTCATTTAAACATATCTCCTGAAGAAATCTCTTCTAAAGATGCTCCGGTTAATCACTCTACTGAGAAGAAAACTACCAACCGATCAAGAACCACATCAAGACGTTTCAAAGATGTGAATCCTAAAAAATTTTCTGAATCTAAATCATCGGATGATCTGGAAAGTTTTATGACAGCATCATCATCATCCTTAAAGGGCAAATCGAAGATCCAAGATGAATTGGTAAATGGAACCGAGAGTTTTCAAGATTCATCTCATGGAACCAGTGATGATACTTTATTCCAGAGGCACAAAAGTTTAGTCATCTTCTCTGACGACATTCAAAAAGATTCAAAGTACGACGTTGTCAACAGAAAGGACTCACATAATGAAGCCAGTTCTGAAATAAATTCTAGCACTCCATGTAAAACCAAGGCCACAGAAGCAAAAGAGTTGAGTCTCTCTTCAAAGAAATCAGATTTTAAAGATGGTAGAAAACACCGCTATAGCTTTAGTATGAGCTCTAAATCTGCAGCTCCTAAGTCTGCTACAAAAGCAGTGGACTCGCCTCTGGTTTCTCATAATTCAACAAAGGATAAATCTTCTGTGACAAAACGGTCTCATTCAAGCCCTTTAAAAAGGCTATTGGACCCACTCTTCTCGTCAAAGTCAAATAACCCTGAGACACCACCTGAAAATGCAAAAGTTAAAGCGAAAGTAAAGATGGATTTGAGAAATTGCAAAGAAGTGAAAGTTGAACATTCATGTAGGAATAAGATGAACGATTCATCATCTAAAATACAGCAAGCTATGTTTCAAGTGGCTGTAAAGAATGGTCGTCCCTTGTTTACATTTGCAGTTGATAATAACAATGACATACTTGCAGCCACAGTAAGAAGTATGACCGGGAAAGATGACACAAACAGTTGGATCTATACATTTTTTTCCGTTCAAGAGGTGAAGAAAAAGAAGGGGGGTTGGTTGTCTCAGGGCACCAAAGGCATAAATCCCGGCTATCTTCCTAATGTAACAGCCCAAATGAAGGTTTCCAATCCTTCACCGTCTAATTGTACCACTAGGGAGTTTGTTTTATCATCTATGGACTCGGGTTCAACAGACGACCAAATCTTGGATGCCCATCTGGAAATTGAGCTGGCTGCAATTGTTGTGCAGTTTCTAGGAAAGGCTGAGAAGGACGAGAGTCAAGATTATTTTAGTACAACTGTTATTCTACCTGGTGGTCATCACAGTGTACCTAGAAAAGGAGAACCTTCACCATTAATTGAACGTTGGCGTTCTGGCGGGGTTTGTGATTGTGGGGGTTGGGATGTGGGATGCCGATTGAGAACCCTTACCAACAAGGTGGAATCTAAGAGAAGATCAAACTCCCCTGAAAGTTTTAACCTTTTCTTTCAGGTATTCTTTTAACTCCCTGATTCATCTACAGTGGCCATACTAAATTTATCTTATTTGTGTTTGTTTGTGCTAGTTATCTGCTTAAGAACAGGCATCCTATGATGACTAAAAGCTTATTAATTTCGGAAAATAGAAGTAAAATTTTACTCAAATAGTTGGTGGCTTCAGTGGTTACAAAGGGGTTTGTAAAATCTTTGGAAAGGGAAATTTTGACCCGTGTACTTATAACAGGTCAAATGGGTAAATATGAAATTAGGTAAAAAGGGAATGGGTCAAATGTGTCGAACATCGCAAACGGATTTAAATCACCCAAAGTTATTATTTATTTTGCATAAAGCCTTCATAATCATTATATTCATACAGTTATCAGTATAGTTTTGTGATCATATTTGACGCTTTAATTGGGTATAAAAAAATTAGAATCATAGACAAAAGGTGTTTTGGGTCAACCTAACCCATGCCATATCAGATCGTGCGAAAAGTTACTATTTTGACTAGAACCCATTTTGACCATTACCCAGCCGCCTGCACCAACTATTTTCCTACCTTTAGATGCTAATTTTCTTCAGCTTATGTCCTCCTTGCTTTTGACCATAGGGAGATGAGATGAACGGGAGACCCTTCTTCAGTCTTTCTCCATTAAAGGAAGGAATATTTTCAGTCGAATACAATACGTCTCTGTCACTTCTACACGCATTTTCGATATGTATATCAGTCATCGAATGCAGAAAATCTTCTGACCATACGTACGTTGCCAAACAAGTAGATGAAGGTGAGGTAGATGAAGATGAGGCTCCCGTAGCCTACACCTCACTTCCCCCTATTTCCCCTGTTGGTAGGGTTTAGAGTTCAGCAAAAACCTTTTTCTTCGATGATCTAGTCTAATATAGCAGGCAGTTTCAACAGGTACAATATTTCCCCCTATTTCCCCTGTTGGTAGGGTTTAGAGTTCAGCAAAAACCTTTTTCTTCGATGATCTAGTCTAATATAGGAGGCAGTTTCAACAGGTACAATATTAAAGTCCTAGAAGATGCTGCATGGAGTCATGTATTACTTATAGCAAATATAATCGTGTTCTCTTTTTCTATCCTAGCAATATTAATGCCTTTGTATCATTTCACTATAATATCCATTATGTAATTGTGAATGAAATTAGAGAGAAATGTAAGTCTAAGCTTCACGTAATCTGTGAAAGGTAATCACTCAGGCCTGGCCTAGTGGCAAACAGTGGCGGAGCTAGGAAATGCGATCACGGGAGGCATCGAGCAATAAGAAGTTTTTTCTTGTAGCGTTAAACAAGTCGGGTAGGGTACTCGAGTTTGAATAAAGGCAACAAAAATGTTCTATTTCGATGCAATTATTATAGACAAAATAAAAGAAAATCTAAACATACTACTCTCTCTGTCTCGATTTAATTGTTCATATTTCCTTTTATGGATGTCTCAAATTAATTGTCCACTTTCTTTATTTAGTAAAAACTAAAGAATCTAGTGGAGGAATATTTCATTTTAGTGGTTGAAAATTAAAGTGGTCTCACTTTTATTAAACTTTGTGTTTTCTCTCTCTTGACAAATAAATTGAGACGGAAGGAGTATATCATACAAATTATATTAAAGTGATTGCCATTTAATGCGACTATTTTATCAAAACTATAACATTTTGAAAATTAGGCTATGATATGTCGCTAAAAGGTTAAAGCTAGGAAAAACGTGATGGAAGAACTCATATATTTGTCATGTTAAGCCTCTTATACTATGAAGATTCTACCCGTTTTAAATTTGCATAGTGATAAGCCACAAAGCACTAAATCACACTAAATTTTTACATATACAAATGCAACTTATACAAAACTTAAAATGCTAAACTAACGGGAGGTCATATGCATATAACCAATAATGATGAGGACATAACAAAACTACATTTATACTGTGTACGACATGATATATGCTACCTAAACTAATAGGGTACTACGAAGTACTTAGGAGGCGTTTGGTATGGGTCGTTGGCAAAAGTTCAATATAAATCTCATAATTGTCATAGATCCAATGAACCAATCATGCCCACTCATTTTTTTTTTTTATCAAAACAAAAAATATAAACTTTCACCTTTTTAAAAAAAAATTAAATATTTCGCAAACCGTTAATCGTTACGCGAAAAAAATTATATCATCGCGACGAGAATTAAATTATCTTTCTATAGATATGCAATTCTATATACTTTCGACGAACTTTTTTTTGTTAAAAAAAATTTCCGCCAAGAAATCACACGTGATTTGTAAAAATCACATGTGATTTGATTTTTACAAATCACATGTGATTTTTAAAAATTATATGTAATTTTTTTGGGCGAAATTAAAAAAAAATGTCAAAAATATAGAGAAATGCAAATCTATAGATAGATAATTTAATTCTCATCGCGATAGTGTATTTTTTGTAGCTTGAAAATTTACCGTTTGCAAGATATGTTGTTTTTTAAAAAAAGGGGGAAAATGGGTTTTATTAATTTAGATGAAAAATGGATGATTAAGGTTGGTTATTTGGATCTATGACAAATATGAGATCTATATTGATCTCAACTCATGGGTCATTAGATTGAGAAATTGGGGATTAAAGTAAAAAACTGTTATTGATCTCAACTCATGGGTCATTAGATTGAGAAATTGGGGATTAAAGTAAAAAACTGTTTTTGGTGTAATATTGTGACTTTTGACTTTGGGTTAAATCCAAATAGGGTTTATACACACAGAGGTTACCAAACTTTCAAGTTTTATTCACCTAAGTTACAAATCTTTTTTTTTTTTTTTTTTTTTTTTTTTTTTTTTTTTTTGACTTTAGGGGTTTGAACTATCAAAATGTGACATTAAGGTTACTGAACTTCCAAAGTGTGTTCAATCAGGTTACCGAACGACTAAAATGACCAAAATACCCTCATTCTTATTTTTGTTAACTACATAAATGGTCCCTGTGGTTCATCCGGTGTTACGGATTCAGTCCAGTTGTCATTTTTTTTCAATTTTTTTTTTTTAAATTTCGAAAAAAAAAATAATTTTTCTGAAAAAGTTAATTTCGAAAATAAATTTAATTTCGAAAAAAAAAATCTAAAAAAATTTAATTCGAAAAACAACATTATTTCGAAAAAATTTAATTCGAAAAAAAACATTTTTTCGAAAATTTTTTATGGAAAAATTTTTTTAGAATTTTTTTTTCGAATTATTTTAGAAAAATTTATTTTTTTTCGAAAAATTTTTAGATTTTTTTTTTTCGAAAAAAAAATTATGAAAATTAATTTTTTTCGAAATGATTTTTTTTTTCAAAATTAATTTGTTTTTCATAAATTTATTTTCGAAATAATTTTTTTTCGAATTAAATTTTTTTAGAATTTCTTTTTTTCGAAATTAAATTTATTTTCGAAATTAACTTTTTTAGAAAAATTAATTTTTTTTTTTTCGAAATTTTTTTTAAAAAAAATTTCGAAAAAAAAATGACAACTGGACTGAATCCGTAACACCGGATGAACCACTGGGACCATTTATGTAGTTAACAAAAATAAGAATGAGGGTATTTTGGTCATTTTAGTCGTTCGGTAACCTGAATGAACACACTTTGGAAGTTCAGTAACCTTAATGTCACATTTTGATAGTTCAAACCCCTAAAGTAAAAAAAAAAAAAAAAAAAAAAAAAAAAGATTGGTAACTTAGGTGAATAAAACTTGAAAGTTTGGTAACCTCTGTGTGTATAAACCCATCCAAATATAAGAATGAGGGTTAGGCATCCAGAAATCCCGGTCATATACATTACTTTCCTTACAAAAACATACTTTTGTGAGCCCTTTTAAAATTTCATCCTCTCATTATTTTTTTTCTTATTTTATATATGATATATTTTAATCTTAATTTATATATGATATATTTTAATCTATAACGAGGACGCAGGGGGGTTTTTTTCTCAGAGAATTTTTTTATCGATCTCTGTTTTCGGTCAAGTAAAAGTACTTGTAATTATATCTGAAATTCCTTGAAATCCTTGACGGAGTACATCATCAGCAAGAAGAAAAGCATCCTGAATTGGAGTTTGTTCATCAGGGATATCCAGTAAGCGATCATTTGGGATGAGACATTCTTTTGCAGCTTCTCAATAGCCTCTAAAAGCTGAAAATGTTTCAAAGATATTAAGGGCCTTGGATTGCAATTAGAAACGATGAATGTAAAAAGCTTATAGTCTTCTATAGCATAACTACAGTGTTTGGGACATAAGATGATAATATTAAGTCTTAGTCCATTCAAAAATTACGTTGAGTTATATCATCCTATGAGAATAAAGTGGCACTGTTTAGATCTTCTACATTGTGACTCCACACTTTGTCATCAGAAGCAGACATTAAATACATTCCAACCACCATTCAAAGAAAACTTTAGGGAAACAAAGTAGAAGGGAATATTAGACAAACCTTCACTGCTCATGTACTGTCAACTTCAATGCCTACAACATGCAAATTCAGCCTCTTTGAATTAGGGATCCTTCCTGCGACCAAGAAAGGAATAATGTAACAAATGACAACGTATAGCTTCCAATTCATCCTACGTTTATACAGAATTATTACTTTAATTCCATTACAAATTAGAGTTTGAAGTAAAAGTAATCTCTTTGACCATTACCTCATTGAATTCTTGGCCGCTAATAGGTGCTGCAATTGCATCTTGGATTTTTTTAAAATTCTCGCTTCGCTCCATTTATTTCATCCATTGTTTTGTCAACGTCATTAATTTTCATGTACCATAGAAGACGACCCACAGTTATATATCTTAGTAATCTGTTATCCAATCGTACATGTTAGTTAAAACAATTCAGAACCTATTCTTTTTTTCTCATTTCTACCCTATGAATATCAAGATAAGGCAGCATGAATAAAGGTCAATCTTACATGAAGTAAAGTCCTCCCAAAACTTGGTTCCTCTTCAGCTATAATCTCTCTAATGCGCGACTCGTGTTGCTTTAGCTCAGGAAAGACATGGCTCATAATATCCACCACAACTTTTACCAATCTGATTCCATCATAACAAATAGTTACCAAATAAGTACAAACCGAGGCTGCAATATTTATTAAAGAAATTGAGTGTGGGAAATCCCCTTGTAAACTATAATCTGATTAAGGAGAAAACATATATATTACAATGCACAGTGTATTATTTAATTGAAGCGGTAATCGGATAATCGCACACATACGCATTGAAAAATCCTTGCTTTGCTTTCAAAACTTCTCTCCCATAAAGTAGTGCACGGCAAAGAATGCGTCGTAAAACATATTCAAGCCCTTCAATGCCTGTAAAACAAAATATTATGATATATGTCACGAATGATCATGCTAGTTGGTAACACAAATATATGTTCTACAAACTGTCACATAGTAAGATGGAGCAGAGCAGGTTTTCATATCAACCTGGACAAAAGCCATCGGCTATAGCAAATGAAAGAGTTCGGATGTGGTCAGCAACAACTCTGTATGCCATGACAATGCCATCCTTGTCATGTGGCCCCACTTTGCCTGTATAAGCTCTGCACCAGTTGCCTTCCAAAAATGAATTTGACGAAATTCATATTGAATCGGAGACATATAAAAGACTGTAGGAGAGTGAACGTATGTGTTTTTATATTACCTTATAAATACGACGACTACTACTTCCTTCTCCAGCATCATCTGTGATCATAAGAACCAATAACCAATTATTAGCAGTCACACACTAACAAAGATGAAACAGAGGAAAAAAAACCACCCAAGATTACCACAACATCGAGAAGGCAGCGAATATGGAAGCAGACGTCCACCCATACGATGGGAACCTGTAAACGAAAAACGAAAAACAAATGTTATAAACATCGATACAACACACATATGATAAGGCATGAAAAAAAAATACACATTACCGGTCGCTGCAGCTGGCAGTACATCATCCACCTTACCCTTCCCTTTTCCATCGACAATCGCAGACACCGGAAGCCGTGCATCTCGAATCCCTTCTACTACACAACCTGGACCAGGCTCGTTATTCATTATACCATTAGACAACCTGGGTGGCCTACCAAGAACCTCAACACTGGTAACATCCACCTCACGCGACACCTCATTATAAAGAAAATGTGAATATCATTCTTAACCAAATCAAACTAATGGCTTCAACTTAAACGGTTCATTCTCGAAGTTTGACAAATTCTAAACCCGAACACAACACATAACTTATCACTTCAAAACTCTAACTATACTTAATCCAAAACACTTATAAAAAAACATAGTACTAAATAAAAAGAAAAACAATGAAACCTGTTTTTCTTGGAAGAAAGAAGTTTGTTTTCATTGATTTTACGGCCACCGTTTCCAGTAGTATTACTTGCTCCTTCTTTCCATTTATCAGGTACAATCACTTTCGACAATTTCTTCTCACCTATTTCAATTTAATTCCCAAAAACCATATATTAATTAATTAATAAACCGTAATAAAACTAAGTACAATCAACTGGGCATTTGTAGATGGTTGCTGATATGTAAATAGAATTATTTGATTGACGACTTACACTTATCGCAGACCATCGTTAGCATTTGGGATTTGTTTGGGTTTCAAGGAAAATATTGCTATCAGAAAGAGAGAGCGAGCAACGATCATTTGCTATGTAAACGGAGATCAGATCTAGTTTAAGGCGGTGTGTTTGGCGGTTATGCTTATCTCGTCTGTGAATTTGTGAAGATGAGCTGCTATTACACAAACTTAGAGATTAAAGGATAACGGGCTGAATGTAAAGATGGGCTAACATAGTGGGCTAAGGGTTTAATATATTTTATTCAAATGAACAGTAACCGCGTTTGTGTTTTTGTATATAGAGAGAATATGCATGTAATTATTATTTTCTCTCTTTTACATTAAATCTAAATTAAAATCCTAAACCAAATTCAAATTCAAATCCAAAACCCATGCACAAACCAAACGGGCCCCTAAGTTTGAAATAAAACTATTTCACAAATTACAGTAGTAATTAAAGTAGCAGTATATTAAATGAAAGAGAGATAAAAATATATTTATATTAGAGTAATGCTATTTAGACCTATAAAACAAGCCTAAAAACATGTCTAATGCATAAATGTAACACCCCGACCCGACAAGGGTAAAGATATCACAATAATGGATTCACATCAGATCAAAACAAAGCATACATCTTCAGTAATACAAAAATCTCAAAGGATTACAAATGAAATACTGAATCTACAAGGTTACAAATGAGAACTTCCAAAAACACTAATTCTAAAATATATTATCTTCTAGTCAACTCTAATCCAGAATAGCTATCCAATCTTCTAAGTCCAAGGTACACTCTCCACTCATTCCCAGCTTTCCTACTAAAACCTGCCGCAGGAAAAGAAATGCGGCTGAGCTACGAGAGCTCAGTGAACAGATATAACGATAACAAAAGCAGTAACAGATAGCAGCACAAAGAAAACCAAGAATACAGACCATACCGATACAAAGTTAAAGCGAAAAGAGTAAGGAACGGAATAAGGACAAAAGAAAAGAAATAAGGAAAAGGAAACAACAAAGTTATAGAATAAGGGAAAAACAGAAATCTGTCACGAGCCCAGATAACAGATAATACCATAGCATACCAATATAATAAAACAAACCTGTGTAGAGTGATCAGCTCTCAGACAATGTGAAAGACGTGTATCGCACACACCATCAGTCACCGGATATAATAACAGTAAACATATAACATAAACAGAGAACAGATCAAATCTAGGATGCACCCATACGCCCCCGCAGACAAATCATAATCATAATCATAATCATAATGGCCATAGCAGATAATAAATAAGGGACGGAACATGTCATCACTCTCCTGCCCTAGAGTCATGTCACAGGTGCGTCAATGACATGGACATGAAACCCTCATGCCTAGTGATTGGCTCGGACATCAGACTGTTGGTCAAAGGTCAGATGTACTATCAAAATAATCAAAAGTCATATCTTAAGGGTACATGGCAAAAGATTCATGTCAAACATTTTAGAAATAAATGTCAAAAGTTCAAATCAAAGTTTATCAGATTAAGTTTTATATCAAAGTTTAAGTTCAGATTAAAAGGACTACGTCAAATGGTTCAGAAAAGAATTTCACAGGTTCATAATTAAAGTTCGTAGCAAAAGTTCATTTTAGAAGTTCCTGTCAATAGTTCATTTAAAGCAATCCTTTAATAATGGTTTTCAATAAAATGATCTTTCAGAATAGTTTTCATAAAATAATCTTGCAAAACGGTTTTTCATAAAAATATTCTTTAACCTAGTTTCCACAAAAGTTAACAAATGTCATATAAAAATAGTCTCATATCACCATTCATAATCATTCTTTTAAAATAACTGATTTTTCTCAAAACATTTCCAGGTCATAATTAAAAAGGTTTTCGCATAACAGATTTTATATCAGGGGTCGTAACAACAGGGAATCATGAAAAAGGTTCAAAGCAAAGAGGATTATAATAAGGACATCAACTCAGAAGTAAAACATATCAGAACATGAACGAGATCATCGAAGGTTCACAAAACAAAGAGATCACATGAAAGGTTCACAAACAGAAGGGAACATAGCAATGGTATAGGGAATCCTAATAAGGAAAATGAAAAACTGAACGAAAAGGGAATGAAAAACCCTTACTGAAAAAAAGGGCAGAATATCTGTACCTTATTAGCAAAGAAAAATAAGCAAGACAAACACGGAACAGAATCAGGGCTCCTCCTTCTTTACACCTAAAGGAGTAGAAGACGGAATTATAAAGGATTCTAACTCAGATTACTATTTTTAATTTACCTTTTCATTTTAATAACTTTTTAAGTTTCTATAATTAACAGATTTCCATATTTAGTAAGATATTAGTACCCCAGATTAGGTTAAGTTCTTATTTAAGGATTATTATGGAATTAAAGTACATTTTATCAAATTACAAAAGTTTAGGGTTAATTATGACAAGTATTCATAGTTTAGGGTTTTAATTGTAAATTCATATAATTCAAAGGTTTAATATGAAAATACTTTAAGTTACTGAATTATATACTCATGTTATTCAGAATTACATTTTAATCTCTTAAGTTTCACAATTTACAGTTTATACCCCTCTAATTATATAATTTACAAAACAAACCTTATATTTACATATTTTACAAATTAAACCCTACAATATCCATATTTACCAAACACGCATCTTATTTTACATAATTACAGAATGTAACATCAGAATTAAGTATATTACAAATCAGATCCCTCAGAATTCAGAATTTACACAATTTGTCCCTTAAGTTTACAAAACTTATAAATTAAATCATAATTTCCTAACAATTACATATTAAGCCCATAAATCCTCAAAATTACACATTACCATTTTAATATCAGTATTTACTCAGAATAACCTCAAGATTCCAGAATTTACACTTTTAGTCCCTCTATTTTATTTAAATTCAATTCGTACCTTATAAATATAATTAATTCATTATCTTGCAATATTTACACTTAGGACCCTCAAGTTATATTTTTCCCACATTCCTACAGATGTATATAACATTATAAAAATATCCCAGAATTTTCAAAGTTGGCAAAACAGGTCCTTATACTTTTAAAAACCAATCGGATACACTTTTTAAGTACAATTACAAACCCAATCAAATCCAATCATTGAACCATCATTATTAAAACCTTAAAACACCTTTAATGACCAGATCATTCACCAAAAACCCTAACCCTAATTATTTCGATTAGGTTTTGTTTATTTCTTTACTTTTCCAAAAATCCGGTTTGTACAAAAATTAGCCACACTTTATTTAAGCTTCCAAACTTCGAACCCATATTTTTCCCAGGTTATATGATGCATAAGGAACTCGTAAAAATTATATAACAAGCCCAGAAAAATCGTATAGCATATTTTAGATTTTATGTATGTTTTTTATATCAATAATTACCACGACATATCTAGGCCTTTATAATTCGTTCCATCATTTTTCCCAGATCATATACTTCATATGAGGTCCAAATAAAATAATCATAACACCCAGAAATTCGTATCACATATATTTACAAATTACGTGTGTTTTATTTATATATTTTTCGTACGCATGATTTATCTTGCATGATCCATTTTTATCATTTTTTGTGAGTTATATACGACCTAAGTAACACCATAAAAATATCAACATGAATTTAGAATGCAAGAATTAGTCGTGGTAAATTATTACCTCTCGGATGGGATAATTCGACAAGAAAAGGAACTAGCGATCAACCAAGCTTCTTATGACCAAACACCTATTTTTCCTAGCTTGTTTAATCCTTGAAGAGCACCAGAAAATTACTTGATCACCTCCAGAAATTCGGATTGAGGAGCAAGGGAATTTGGTTTGTCGACTTAAGGGTTTTTTTTTTTTTTTTTTTTTTTGGGTTTCGGTATTTTAGAAATAAGACAAAAGTATTTTTAATTTATTATTAAGTGTAAAACCGACATATGAGGGGGGAATAACTCAGAATTTTTGGCCCACAATTTGATAAGAATTAGGATTGTGATTTTTGTAATATTTTCCATATTTATTTGATACTTATCTTAATTAAAATGGTTTTATAAAATATAATTAGTTTAATTATTTATTTTCGGATTACATGCATAAGTATATGTGACACTATAATTTTTGGACATTCAGAAATAATATAATGTTGTCCCAGAAATTAATTTACTTCATGTATAGTTCGTTTTCAGAGGTTTGGAATCATTTCAGAATTTTATAAGTGATTTATTTAAGTTTTATGGTTTCAGGGGTAATTTGGTCATTTTACAGGTTATCAGAATTTCAGGTATTACAACTTCTTCCCCACTAACAAAAAAATTTCGTCCTCGAAATTTGCAGAAAGCAGAAAGAAAAGAGAACAGAAACAAAACAAGGACATACCATACTAATAGATGATAATCGGATTCTCTTGGAAGAGACGTAAGAATTACACAGGATTTTGACGGATATGCCGTCCACAGGATTTGATTTGACAAGTCAGATTAGAACGTACAGGAATAGATTATCGATAACATCAATTGGTAGAAGTTCTATAACAGAACCTAAGATTTTTATCGGGAGTCCAGAGGTCAGTAAAATGCATGACGAGAATCCAGACGTATCAATTCGCATAACGGTGAAAGCAGATTGCGCGTAAAGGTAGAATGAACTTAAAGTCTCACTAACGCAGATGATCTCAAACAGTTATCAGAATTTCTAAAGCTCTAAGGCACTTCTCGAAATATCTGATGCCCACAACAAGTGCACGTTATATGATGTAAGTATTATCACGTTGGCCAGACGTCATAATACTGGCATCATATAAATATGCCCCCACGATGGTCATACTTTATTTCAAGTCGTGAACAGAACAACTTATCTTAATCCACCTGGTCTTTCTATGGTCTCAGAGGTCATCAAAATCAAATACCCTAACTAAGAGGAGAACGAATCACTCGAAAGAGTTAACGGAATTCCCAGAATGTCTATCAGAATCTGGTACATCGTTAAAAGCATAAGATCATCCTTCATTCGTCCCATTTCACATAACAAAACCATCGTCCAACATACGCAGAATGAACACAGAGCGGAATTACTAATAGGGAACCTAAATCATTCAAAGAATTTCATCATCAGGTAACATAAATTTAAATAGGTCAAGAGGAAATGTGTAATACCTGAAATTCAGATAACTTGTCAAATGACCAAATACCCCAGAAACAATAAAACTTAAATAAATAACTTATAAAAATTCTGAAACGATTCCAAACATTCGGAAATGAACCATATATGAAACGAATAAATTTCTGGGACAACATTACATTATTTTGAATGTCCAAAAAAATTATAAAATCACATATACATATATATATGATCCGAATATAATTAATTATATATTTAATATATTTTGTGAAAATCATTTAACTAGATAAATACCAATTAAATAAAGGAAATTATATACAAAATCAAATTACTTTTGTGATAAGTTTCTAGGCCGAAAATCTGGATCACATGCCCCCTCCTAGGTCGGTTAACACAATATAAATACAAAACATAATTTTTGTAAAACTCTATTTTGCCGAAACCCTAAGATCGACTAAACTAAAATCGACCAACCTTCCTACGCGACTTCTGGACCTGAGCAAAGAATTTCTTGGTGTTCCTTGGAGTATTAGCAAGCTACGAAAAATAGGAGTTGGAGTGTCGAAGCTTTGATTCGAACGTGGTGATTTCTTTTGTTCGATCCATACGTACGAGAGGTAGAAATTCCTTGCGACTTATTTTTACGTTCTAAAAATTATCCAGTATTTTTACAATGATCTACATGTCGAATATAACCTAAGAAAAATAATAAACACAAATCATGCATGTTTATTTAGGCGTACGAAATTAAGAGGGTTAAAACAAACTTAATTTGCAAATCATGCTATACGAATTTTCTGAGGTGTGACCATAATTTTTATGTGATCTATACTGATGATATAAGTCCAAAAAAATAACCCTTTGATTTGTGGAAGCTTAAATCGTGTGTTTTGAATTAATATTGTAATCGGACTTATTGAAAAATAAAAGAAAATAAGAAGAAACCCTAAATCGTGTTAGGGTTAGGGTTTTGTGGGTTGAATCTGAGTAATAAATGCAGTTAATCATTGTGTCATGATGGGTTAATGAGTGGGTAAAGTTAGGGTTGGATTTGGTAAATAAAACATGTATACGATTTGAGATATAAATGACAAGGGCTTGTTTTGCCAACTTTTAAACTTAAAGGTTATTTTTATAATATTAATTAGGTCAGTAAAAGTGTAGGAAAAATATAACTTGAGGGTCTTAAGTGTAAATATTGCGTAAAAATGAATAAATGATAATTAAGGGTACGATTTGTAATTTATTTAAATGGAGGGACTAAAAATGTAAATTCTGAAAACTTGAAGTTATTTTGAGTAAATAACATTATAAAGGGTGTCTTATGTAAATTTGAGTAATTATGGGTTTGATATATAATTATTACTAAACTAGGGTTTGAAATATAAGTTTTGTAAAGTTAAAGGACAAAAGGTGTAAATTATGAAATCTGAAGGACCTGAATCGTAATACACATAATTTTGAGGATATGTTCTGTAACTTTGTAATATAAGGTGTTTATTTGGTAAAGACAAATATTATAGGGGTTTGAAACATGAATTATGTAAATGAAGGATTGTTTTTGTAAATTATATAATTAAGCGGTATAAACTGTAAATTGTGAAACTTAAGGGATTAATGTGTCATTCTGAATATAGTGTGTATTAAATCAGTAACTTAAAGTATTTTCATGATTAAACCTTTGAATTAGATAAAGTTGCAATTGAAACCCTAAACTATGTGAACTCGTCATTTAACTTTTGTAACCTGATAAAATGTACCCTATTTCCATAATAATCTTAAGAAGGACTTAACCCAATCTTGATATTGTCAACTTACTAATAATGGAAATATAACTGAAGACCCTTTGGACTTCTGTCTTCTACTCCTTAGGTTCGAGGAAGGAGTAATTTCATCTTGTCAGCTTTTATCTTTGTGTTCTTGCATTCGTCATAAGGTACAGATATTCTGACCTCTTTCAGTAAGGGTCTTTCATTTCTCTTTTCCTTCAGTTCTCATTTTCCCTTATTAGGATTCCCTATACCATTGCTATGTTCCCTGTTCGTTTGTAAACCTTTCATGTGATCTTTGTTTTGTGAACTTTCATAAACCTTGTGTTTGATTTTTGTCTTGAACCCTGAGCTGTGAGCCTTGTTTTGAATCTAATCTAATAGACTGGTTATAAAACTAAATTGATTTTGGAATATAAACCTTAATCTGTTAAATCTTTAGTTAAACCTAATTGATTTTGAATTGTTCTTAAAACTACTTATGAAACGTTTTGAGAAAAGCTACTTTAAATAAGTAACATCACTTTTACTGAAAGTTACTAAAAGTTTTGGAAGAACATTTTGAAGAAAACTATTTTGTAAGATCAGTTGTGATGAAAACCATTTTTGAAGGATTGTTTAAATGGACTTTTAAATAGAAACCCTTTTTAGATAAACTGTTGGTATAAAACCTTGATTATAAACTTTTGCCACATGCTTTTGAAACATTTGATACAGTTCTTTAATTTGAACTTAACTTTGACATGAAACATAACCTGATAAATTCTAAGTTTGAACCTATGGTATATAATCTTGAATTGTTGACATGAACCTTTTGGCCATGTACCCTTAGGATATGACCTTTTGATTATTTGATAGTACGC
Source organism: Artemisia tridentata subsp. tridentata (assembly GCA_021014915.2). Classification (NCBI taxonomy): domain Eukaryota; kingdom Viridiplantae; phylum Streptophyta; class Magnoliopsida; order Asterales; family Asteraceae; genus Artemisia; species Artemisia tridentata. The sequence continues at coordinate 146,178,974 of CP139506.1, forward strand.
TGACCTTTGACCTATAGATTGATATTACGAGCCAATCACTAGGCATGAGGGTTTCATGTCCATGTCATTGACGCACCTTTGACATGACTCTAGGGCAGAAGAGTGATGACCTGTTCCGTCCCTTACTTATTAATTTGCTATGGCCATTATATTATGATTATTGATTTATCTGTGGGGCGTATGGGTGCAATCTAGATTTGACCTGTTATCTGTGTATGTTATTTGTTTATTGTTATATTTATCTGGTGACTGATGGTGTGTGCGATACACGTCTTTCACATATCTGGGAGCTAGCTACTCTATTTAGTTTCATTTACAATGATATGATATGGCTTGTGTCTGGGCTCGTGATAGATTTATGTTTTCCTTATCTTGTGAAATTCCTTATTACTCGTTCTATTTCTTTTCCTTTGTCTTAAATCTTGTTGTTCTTAACATCTCATTTCTACACCTTGATTTATCGGTATGACGTGTATTCTAGATTTCTTTCGTTCTATTCCCTATTATTGTTTTGTTACCTCTATATCTGTTCACTGAGCTCTCGTAGCTCAGCCGCATTTCTTTTCCTGCGGCAGGTATTAGTAGGAAGCTGGGAATGAGAGAAGAATGTATCTTTGGACTTAGAAGTTGGATAGCTATGCTGGATATAGAATTGGACTGAAGATAGTATATTATTAGAAATAATGTTTTGGGAAGTTTTCATTTGTAACCCTATAGATTCTAGTATTTCGATTATTATCCTTTGAGATTTTTGTATTAATGAAAATGTATGCTTGGTTTGTTCTGATGTGGATCCATTGTTGTGATATCTTTACCCTTGTCGGGTTGGGGTGTTACAATTTATGGTATCAGAGAGACAGGCTGCGATTCGTAATACACTTACCCTTGACCTGTGTAAGTAGGACCACTAAGTTTTCCCTGTAAGTGCTCGTAGGACAACCTTTGAGAATATATTTTAGGACTTTTCCCTATAGGAACTTAAACGCTGACCGGTGAGGATTTGGGTAGACATTAGGATTTTGTTTTGTCGTTCCATTCGTACTTGTTCTCCATATTTCGTTAATCATCTTTGAAATCGTTCAGACGGTGAAATCTCACGCGTTTTTAAAATTTTGAGTTATGAGTAGTCTTTCGATTCCCATCGAGTTCTAATACTTAGTATCATTTGTGTCATTTTTAGTATGGCACCTCCAGCACGCAACAGGTATCGTTGGACAACCGTTTTCGCTACAGGCCAGAGAAGAATTGGTAATTTGAGATGGACCAACAAAAGGATGCTGATTCCTGCTAGCATGTGTCCCTGCCGGATTGAAGAAAAGTTGACTGTGGTTAATATAAATGGAGCAGAAGTACATGTGCACGAGACGAAAGTGATTGATAAAGACGGAGTAGTGACTAAGTACCCGGGAAGGTGTCCCAAGTTCGTAGAAGAGGGAGGAGTAGTGAGGGCAGAGCCTCATAATTTGTATGGATTCGTGGACGACATAGGAGATGAAGGAAGGAACCATGAAGATGGTTTTGCGAGACAACCACTGCCACAACCTGAAGGAAACCGAAACGGATGGCTTAGCAAGGAGGATGAAGTGGATTCGGATTTGGAGTCCACTGCAAGTAATGTGATCTAGACGTAGGATGAGAGCTCGAGCCATTTGTGTGTTATTTTATCTTAGGTTTCTTTTGACATTTATATTGTACGGATTCCTTTGAATTGTGGGTTTTCCCCAAGTATTTAATAATAAGGCTTGAGCAAATTTTTGGAATAAATTATGTTGATATGTGTCTATCATGTTTCTCAACCTTCTAAGTAGGTCAAGCTCACCTCGGCTGTAAACGCCCGAATTGATTTTCCCCTGGCTACCTTGGTTTTTGGCATCCATTAGAAATACCTCCTTAGAAATTCTAGCACAGAAGTCTCTTAGAACCCATTTCGTGCACTAAGGAATGAGCCACATCTTGAGAGTTATTAGGCACCCTGAGTTTCTAAATAAAATTCTTAGATGAATCACCAATCTGATCACCGAAGCATGAAGTAGAAATTGACAGGTTACTGAGAGAATATTCTAGTCACCCAGTGAAGGTGTCTCTCAAATAGGTTCGGGATCATATAGATTGATTTGAGCAACCAGGAAGAGCAACAATCGAAGACCGGGAAGTAAGTTTGTTTACCTATATCTTCTGGGCGTATTTTAGTTCCGTTCGCGATAAAGAAGGATGGTGGCTGAAGATAGCTGAACCGTATTATCATTAGAAACCAATATTCCTCCACCCTGAAACGAGTAGGTGCTTGTTAATTTTAGAGCGTGAAGTTCTTTCAAGAGACTAAGTAACTTTAGTTGAAATCGCTTTCCGGATCCACAAACGACTGTTATGATGATTAGTAACGCTAATGGTATTGGTTAAAGCTCTGACTGCTTATAAAGTTGGTAATTAGGTTTCTGCGTGCCTACTGGGACAAATGGTCATTGTATGACTTAATAGTACGTCCGGAGACGGGAAAGAGCATGTTAGAAATTCACATTACCCCATCATATTTCAAGAAGAACTGTAGAAGCTTGAAGGACCAAACACAAGTTCCAATTTTGATTTCACTTTCCGATTGATGGACTGATCAATATAGATTAACCGGACTGGAAAGGGATTGGATGTATTACATGAGCGGGTTTTTGGAAAAGACCCTTTGTGGTTGGTAGAAAATTTATTCTATGAAGGCCGAAGATTTTGGCGACTAACTTTTACCCCGTTGACTTACTTAAGTTCATAATAAGATCCTTGAATGAGCTAAATTACTAGAAGCATTCCTGTTCGTGTTCATTTTCTTATGTTCGGTGATGACTTTGTTTTGAGAGGTTTTAGCAAATGATGAATGATTGATACGGCTGATAGGCATTCCGAGAGTTTCGTTAACTCTTTCTAGTGATTCGTTCTCCACTTAGTTAGAATATTTAATTTTGATAACCTCTGAGACCGTAGGAAGACTAGGTGGAATAAGATAAATTAGTTTGTACACGGCTTGGGAATCTAGTATGACCATCATGAGGGCATACTTATATGATGCCAGTATTATGACGCCTGGCCAACGTGATAATACTTACATCATATAACGCGCACTTATTGTGGTCATCGGTTATTTCAAGAAGTGCCTTAGAACTTTAGAAGTCCTGATAACTGTTTGAGATTATCCGCATTAGTGAGACCTTAAGTTCATCCGAAATGTACGCGTAATTTGCTTTCATCGTTAGGTAAATCGACACGTCTGAGTTCTCGTCACGCATTTTGCTCACCTCTAAGAACTTTGGTAATAAATTTAAGTCCAATTATAGAACTTCTACCATTAGATGGTATCGATAATCTATTCCATACGTTCTACTCTGACTTGTCAAGTCAAATCCTGGGGATTACCCATCAGTCAAAATTCCATGTATTTCCTGTGTCTTTTTCGAGAAGATCCGATTATCATTCGTTACGTTCGATATACCTTTCTTTCGATTTGAATCCAGTATAATTTTGCCTTTTTAGGAAGCCGAAGTTCAACCGATATTATAGAGTCATAGAAATCAAGTTTTCATATTCCGTTCCAAAGTCAGTTATGTTTCCATTCCGTTTCACGTCAATTTTCGAGGACGAAAATTTTTTTTAGAGGGGAAGAAGTTGTAATACCTGAAATTCAGATAACTTGTCAAATGACCAAAATACCCTGAAACAATAAAACTTAAATAAATAACTTATAAAAATTCTGAAACGATTCCAAACATTCGAAAACGAACCATATATGAAACGAATAAATTTCTGGGACAACATTACATTATTTTGAATGTCCAAAAAATTATAAAATCACATATACATATATATATGATCCGAATATAATTAATTATATATGTAATATATTTTGTGAAAATCATTTAACTAGATAAATACCAATTAAATAAAGGAAATTATATACAAAATCAAATTACTTTTGTGATAAGTTTCTAGGCCGAAAATCTGGATCACATGCCCCCTCCTAGGTCGGTTAACACAATATAAATACAAAACATAATTTTTGTAAAACTCTATTTTGCCGAAACCCTAAGATCGACTAAACTAAAATCGACCAACCTTCCTACGCGACTTCTGGACCTGAGCAAAGAATTTCTTGGTGTTCCTTGGAGTATTAGCAAGCTACGAAAAATAGGAGTTGGAGTGTCGAAGCTTTGATTCGAACGTGGTGATTTCTTTTGTTCGATCCATACGTACGAGAGGTAGAAATTCCTTGCGACTTATTTTTACGTTCTAAAAATTATCCAGTATTTTTACAATGATCTACATGTCGAATATAACCTAAGAAAAATAATAAACACAAATCATGCATGTTTATTTAGGCGTACGAAATTAAGAGGGTTAAAACAAACTTAATTTGCAAATCATGCTATACGAATTTTCTGAGGTGTGACCATAATTTTTACGTGATCTATACTGATGATATAAGTCCAGAAAAATAACCCTTTGATTTGTGGAAGCTTAAATCGTGTGTTTTGAATTAATATTGTAATCGGACTTATTGAAAAATAAAAGAAAATAAGAAGAAACCCTAAATCGTGTTAGGGTTAGGGTTTTGTGGGTTGAATCTGAGTAATAAATGCAGTTAATCATTGTGTCATGATGGGTTAATGAGTGGGTAAAGTTAGGGTTGGATTTGGTAAATAAAACATGTATACGATTTGAGATATAAATGACAAGGGCTTGTTTTGCCAACTTTTAAACTTAAAGGTTATTTTTATAATATTAATTAGGTCATTAAAAGTGTAGGAAAAATATAACTTGAGGGTCTTAAGTGTAAATATTGCGTAAAAATGAATAAATGATAATTAAGGGTACGATTTGTAATTTATTTAAATGGAGGGACTAAAAATGTAAATTCTAAAAACTTGAAGTTATTTTGAGTAAATAACATTATAAAGGGTGTCTTATGTAAATTTGAGTAATTATGGGTTTGATATATAATTATTACTAAACTAGGGTTTGAAATATAAGTTTTGTAAAGTTAAAGGACAAAAGGTGTAAATTATGAAATCTGAAGGACCTGAATCGTAATACACATAATTTTGAGGATATGTTCTGTAACTTTGTAATATAAGGTGTTTATTTGGTAAAGACAAATATTATAGGGGTTTGAAACATGAATTATGTAAATGAAGGATTGTTTTTGTAAATTATATAATTAAGCGGTATAAACTATAAATTCTGAAACTTAAGGGATTAATGTGTCATTCTGAATATAGTGTGTATTAAATCAGTAACTTAAAGTATTTTCATGATTAAACCTTTGAATTAGATAGAGTTGCAATTGAAACCCTAAACTATGTGAACTCGTCATTTAACTTTTGTAACCTGATAAAATGTACCCTATTTCCATAATAATCTTAAGAAGGACTTAACCCAATCTTGATATTGTCAACTTACTAATAATGGAAATATAACTGAAGACCCTTTGGACTTCTGTCTTCTACTCCTTAGGTTCGAGGAAGGAGTAATTTCATCTTGTCAGCTTTTATCTTTGTGTTCTTGCATTCGTCATAAGGTACAGATATTCTGACCTCTTTCAGTAAGGGTCTTTCATTTCTCTTTTTCTTCAGTTCTCATTTTCCCTTATTAGGATTCCCTATACCATTGCTATGTTCCCTGTTCGTTTGTAAACCTTTCATGTGATCTTTGTTTTGTGAACTTTCATAAACCTTGTGTTTGATTTTTGTCTTGAACCCTGAGCTGTGAGCCTTGTTTTGAATCTAATCTAATAGACTGGTTATAAAACTAAATTGATTTTGGAATATAAACCTTAATCTGTTAAATCTTTAGTTAAACCTAATTGATTTTGAATTGTTCTTAAAACTACTTATGAAACGTTTTGAGAAAAGCTACTTTAAATAAGTAACATCACTTTTACTGAAAGTTACTAAAAGTTTTGGAAGAACATTTTGAAGAAAACTATTTTGTAAGATCAGTTGTGATGAAAACCATTTTTGAAGGATTGTTTAAATGGACTTTTAAATAGAAACCCTTTTTAGATAAACTGTTGGTATAAAACCTTGATTATAAACTTTTGCCACATGCTTTTGAAACATTTGATACAGTTCTTTAATTTGAACTTAACTTTGACATGAAACATAACCTGATAAATTCTAAGTTTGAACCTATGGTATATAATCTTGAATTGTTGACATGAACCTTTTGGCCATGTACCCTTAGGATATGACCTTTTGATTATTTGATAGTACGCTGACCTTTGACCTATAGATTGATATTACGAGCCAATCACTAGGCATGAGGGTTTCATGTCCATGTCATTGACGCACCTTTGACATGACTCTAGGGCAGGAGAGTGATGACCTGTTCCGTCCCTTACTTATTAATTTGCTATGGCCATTATATTATGATTATTGATTTATCTGTGGGGCGTATGGGTGCACTCTAGATTTGACATGTTATCTGTATATGTTATTTGTTTATTGTTATATTTATCTGGTGACTGATGGTGTGTGCGATACACGTCTTTCACATATCTGGGAGCTAGCTACTCTATTTAGTTTCATTTACAATGATATGATATGGCTTGTGTCTAGGCTCGTGATAGATTTATGTTTTCCTTATCTTGTGAAATTCCTTATTACTCGTTCTATTTCTTTTCCTTTGTCTTAAATCTTGTTGTTCTTAACATCTCATTTCTACACCTTGATTTATCGGTATGACTTGTATTCTAGATTTCTTTCGTTCTATTCCCTATTATTGTTTTGTTACCTCTATATCTGTTCACTGAGCTCTCGTAGCTCAGCCGCATTTCTTTTCCTTTGGCAGGTATTAGTAGGAAGCTGGGAATGAGAGAAGAATGTATCTTTGGACTTAGAAGTTGGATAGCTATGCTGGATATAGAATTGGACTGAAGATAGTATATTATTAGAAATAATGTTTTAGGAAGTTTTCATTTGTAACCCTATAGATTCTAGTATTTCGATTATTATCCTTTGAGATTTTTGTATTAATGAAAATGTATGCTTGGTTTGTTCTGATGTGGATCCATTGTTGTGATATCTTTACCATTGTCGGGTTGGGGTGTTACAAAATGAATTATATCATCCATAGCTTCATCCTTCACAGAATCAACTATTCTAAACACAACGTTCACTTCAGAAATATCATACATTCAATACATGGTTCCAATTCCAAGTAGTCTGTCTACGTCTGTCCATATGATCACAGAGTGGAAAGGAAATATAAACTTGAGTCTGGTCCCTCAAGCCTTCGGCACTTCTTCTAGACACTGTGGTGTAGAACGCGAATCCCTGACATGGTCACTGTGCATCTTCCATTCGCGAGTCTGCTTCTGCTCTCAATTCATCTTAGTACAACTAAAATGAATAGAGAAACAAGACTGCGTGTCTTAAACCGGTCTTCCAGCACAGTTCGAAATTCGCCAACTCAAACTGCTGTTGTTACCGGATGCCTGGTAGTGTTGTCTGCTACAATTTCTGAACGCCAATCAAATCTATTCTTCCAGAACAAATGGTCATTCTCCTTAATACAAAGATGATCTACGTGTTCCTTGTTCGTCTCAGGGCATAAACATGCTGTCATACTATGACAGTTGTCCAATTCCTCACGAAAACATGTTTCCATTAGCCAATACAATTGGCATCATTTAAAACTCATAATGGTCATCATGAGTACGAGAGTAGTTTCATGAATCGTTTCAGGGAAAACTTCACATCTAATTCACATCACCAATCTTTACGAATAAAACTGAAATACTTTACGGAAGTTGCTCTTAGTTAGTCATCTCCTATCTTAGGAGTTCTTGTGGTTGCTTCTTCAGTCCTTCAAACATTAAATGAGGTTGTCTGATACAGAGTTTACAAGGATAGAATAATTTAATCATTGATACTCGGAAATGAAAAGTGATTATGGTTAGAATTACGGTTAGGTTTACGATAGTTGATATGCAGACGCAAAATTTTCTCTTTCTTATTCATAATGTAATAGGGGTATTCAAGGGGAACACTGAAGTGGACAAAAACATGTTACATCAGCTTCTTCAATCTCTCAACTTTAATAGCATCATGGTTCATCGACTGAGATCGATTCAGAGTTAATTCTACTTCTCAAACAGGAGGGAAAGCTCGAGAGTTTCATCAGAAAATGCCAGAAAATTTTGTACAACAAAACTTTCAATGCCAATGCTTTCTAGGGGTGGATACAAATAGGTGTCAGGAGAATTGAAAATCAAATGAGAACGGGGTAAGTGTTTCCATAGCAACATTAATCTTATCAGATTTGAGCGGTTAAAGGTTTTCATAACAAAAGTAGGGGGGGAGCAGATTGTTAAGGATCACATTTCAAATACGGTAATCTTATGGTAGCTTTTACGAAGAGCCAGCCCGTCAATACTCAAAGATTTCCAAAATCAATAGTAAACAGATCCGCAGAACGAATATGGTCACTAACCCAGACGGATAGTTCATATGTCAGAGTCAAGTACATGGTTTCGTATAGTGTGGAGATATATAGGCGAACAATTCAAGGTGATGGAATCTTAATTAGCTATTTAGCACAAGTGGCAGGTAGGTTGCGAATCATCGGTAATACGAACATCGTATACTGTCAAAGTGAGGCATATGAAATATCAGTTATCAGCATCATCATGCTTAGTTAACAATTCCATACAGAGATGGTATTTGCATCAAATCCTTCCAAAAGAAAACTGATTGGCAAATAAGATTCATCATTCAAGGGAGGGAATAAACTTATATACCCAAGGTTAATAATCACTAGAGTTCTAATAGGAGTAGTAATGGATTTGCAAGACAGAATAGTATCAGGTGATACATTTATATCCAGCACGGTTATTGAATTTAGAGAATGGGTCAAACACATTAGGGTTAAATGACCTTCGAAATGATCGGAGAAAATATCAAACTGTTTATCAAACAGATCGGAAGTGAAGGTCAAAATCAGGTAGTGGCAGCAAAGTTTAACAATCGGTAATCATGGTAAGGGTTCCAAAAATTGTTTCAAACGCCAAAGGTGAGACATAGGAGGATAGTCGTCAGTATTAAATGATCAGTCCATCAATCCTTATAAGAATAAAATCAAGGTTACTATCAAAGAAAGACGGATCAACAAGGAAGAATCTTATCGTTCAGAATGAGAAGGAAAATATTTTTACACTCGTGGTTAAACACCACAAAACTTCTCATGGGAACAGGGATGGTTAAGACGAAATCAAATAGTGTCAAAAGATTCATAGAATAGCATGTACTAAGTATACCGTCGCCATAAGGATTCTCAGAATGCCCGAAGAGGCATCAGAATGATTAACAAAAGGTTCTGAGGTTGGAGTCGGAATCTGAAGGCAAGGATCAAATAGTGTCAAACAATTACTATGCAATTTCAATGCTTCAGGTTTTATTTAGGTTTCAAATTTTTAGGTGGTGCAAGGCATAAGCACTAATTTTACAAATGTGATTTCAATAGTCTTTAACCAAAAGCAAGGCACGAATCAGGGTGATGCGGAAGCAATGCTACTTAAACATATGACTTATCGTCTACCCATTCCTCACTGGTTAGAAATTAAGTTCCTATAGGGAAATCCTAAAGCAAATTCTCAAAGGTTGTCCTACGAGCGCCTACAGTGGAAACTTAGTGGTCCAGACTTCACAAGTCAAGGGTAAATGCATTATGAGTCGCAGCCTGTCTCTCTGATACCATAAATTGTAACACCCCGACCCGACAAGGGTAAAGATATCACAATAATGGATTCACATCAATCAAAACAAAGATACATCAGATTCATAATACAAAATCTCAAGGTTACAAATAGAAATACTGAATCTACAAGGTTACAAATGAGAACTTCCAAAAACACTAATTCTAAAATATATTATCTTCTAGTCAACTCTAATCCAGAATAGCTATCCAATCTTCTAAGTCCAAGGTACACTCTCCACTCATTCCCAGCTTTCCTACTAAAACCTGCCGCAGGAAAAGAAATGCGGCTGAGCTACGAGAGCTCAGTGAACAGATATAATGATAACAAAAGCAGTAACAGATAGCAGCACAAAGAAAACCAAGAATACAGACCATACCGATACAAAGTTAAAGCGAAAAGAGTAAGGAACGGAATAAGGACAAAAGAAAAGAAATAAGGAAAAGGAAACAACAAAGTTATAGAATAAGGGAAAAACAGAAATCTGTCACGAGCCCAGATAACAGATAATACCATAGCATACCAATATAATAAAACAAACCTGTGTAGAGTGATCAGCTCTCAGGCAATGTGAAAGACGTGTATCGCACACACCATCAGTCACCAGATATAATAACAGTAAACATATAACATAAACAGAGAACAGATCAAATCTAGGATGCACCCATACGCCCCCGCAGACAAATCATAATCATAATCATAATCATAATGGCCATAGCAGATAATAAATAAGGGACGGAACAGGTCATCACTCTCCTGCCCTAGAGTCATGTCACAGGTGCGTCAATGACATGGACATGAAACCCTCATGCCTAGTGATTGGCTCGGACATCAGACTGTAGGTCAAGGTCAGATGTACTATCAAAATAATCAAAAGTCATATCTTAAGGGTATATGGCAAAAGATTCATGTGAAACAGTTTAGAAATAAATGTCAAAAGATCAAATCAAAGTTTATCAGATTAAGTTTTATATCAAAGTTTAAGTTCAGATTAAAAGGACTACGTCAAATGGTTCAGAAAAGAATTTCACAGGTTCATAATTAAAGTTCGTAGCAAAAGTTCATTTTAGAAGTTCCTGTCAATAGTTCATTTAAAGCAATCCTTTAATAATGGTTTTCAATAAAATGATCTTTCAGAATAGTTTTCATAAAATAATCTTGCAAAACGGTTTTTCATAAAAATATTCTTTAACCTAGTTTCCACAAAAGTTAACAAATGTCATATAAAAATAGTCTCATATCACCATTCATAATCATTCTTTTAAAATAACTGATTTTTCTCAAAACATTTCCAGGTCATAATTAAAAAGGTTTTCGCATAACAGATTTTTATATCAGGGGTCGTAACAACAGGGAATCATGAAAAAGGTTCAAAGCAAAGAGGATTATAATAAGGACATCAACTCAGAAGTAAAACAGATCAGAACATGAACGAGATCATCGAAGGTTCACAAAAAAAAGATATCACATGAAAGGTTCACAAACAGAAGGGAACATAGCAATGGTATAGGGAATCCTAATAAGGAAAATGAAAAATTGAACGAAAAGGGAATGAAAAAACCCTTACTGAAAAAAAGGGCAGAATATCTGTACCTTATTAGCAAAGCAAAATAAGCAAGACAAACACGGAACAGAATCAGGGCTCCTCCTTCTTTACACCTAAAGGAGTAGAATACGGAATTATAAAGGATTCTAACTCAGATTACTATTTTTAATTTACCTTTTCATTTTAATAACTTTTTAAGTTTCTATAATTAACAGATTTCCATATTTAGTAAGATATTAGTACCCCAGATTAGGTTAAGTTCTTATTTAAGGATTATTATGGAATTAAAGTACATTTTATCAAATTACAAAAGTTTAGGGTTAATTATGACAAGTATTCATAGTTTAGGGTTTTAATTGTAAATTCATATAATTCAAAGGTTTAATATGAAAATACTTTAAGTTACTGAATTATATACTCATGTTATTCAGAATTACATTTTAATCTCTTAAGTTTCACAATTTACAGTTTATACCCCTCTAATTATATAATTTACAAAACAAACCTTATATTTACATATTTTACAAATTAAACCCTACAATATCCATATTTACCAAACACGCATCTTATTTTACATAATTACAGAATGTAACATCAGAATTAAGTATATTACAAATCAGATCCCTCAGAATTCAGAATTTACACAATTTGTCCCTTAAGTTTACAAAACTTATAAATTAAATCATAATTTCCTAACAATTACATATTAAGCCCATAAATCCTCAAACTTACACATTACCATTTTAATATCAGTATTTACTCAGAATAACCTCAAGATTCTAGAATTTACACTTTTAGTCCCTCTATTTTATTTAAATTCAATTCGTACCTTATAAATATAATTAATTCATTATCTTGCAATATTTACACTTAGGACCCTCAAGTTATATTTTTCCCACATTCCTACAGATGTATATAACATTCTAAAAATATCCCAGAATTTTCAAAGTTGGCAAAACAGGTCCTTATACTTTTAAAAACCAATCGGATACACTTTTTAAGTACAATTACAAACCCTAATCAAATCCAATCATTGAACCATCATTATTAAAACCTTAAAACACCTTTAATGACCAGATCATTCACCAAAAACCCTAACCCTAATTATTTCGATTAGGTTTTGTTTATTTCTTTACTTTTCCAAAAATCCGGTTTGTACAAAAATTAGCCACACTTTATTTAAGCTTCCAAACTTCGAACCCATATTTTTCCCAGGTTATATGATACATAAGGAACTCGTAAAAATTATATAACAAGCCCAGAAAAATCGTATAGCATATTTTAGATTTTATGTATGTTTTTGATATCAATAATTACCATGACATATCTAGGCCTTTATAATTCGTTCCATCATTTTTACCAGATCATATACTTCATATGAGGTCCAAATAAAATAATCATAACACCCAGAAATTTGTATCACATATATTTACAAATTACGTGTGTTTTATTTATATATTTTTCGTACGCATGATTTAGCTTGCATGATCCATGTTTATCATTTTTTGTGAGTTATATACGACCTAAGTAACACCATAAAAATATCAACATGAATTTAGAACGCAAGAATTAGTCGTGGTAAATTATTACCTCTCGGATGGGATAATTCGACAAGAAAAGGAACTAGCGATCAACCAAGCTTCTTATGACCAAACACCTATTTTTCCTAGCTTGTTTAATCCTTGAAGAGCACCAGAAAATTACTTGATCACCTCCAGAAATTCGGATTGAGGAGCAAGGGAATTTGGTTTGTCGACTTAAGGGTTTTTTTTTTTTTTTTTTTTTTTTTTTTTTTTTTTTTTTTTTTTGGGTTTCGGTATTTTAGAAATAAAACAAAAGGATTTTTAATTTATTATTAAGTGTAAAACCGACATATGAGGGGGGAATAACTCAGAATTTTTGGCCCACAATTTGATAAGAATTAGGATTGTGATTTTTGTAATATTTTCCATATTTATTTGATACTTATCTTAATTAAAATGGTTTTATAAAATATAATTAGTTTAATTATTTATTTTCGGATTACATGCATAATTATATGTTACTTTATAATTTTTGTACATTCAGAAATAATATAATGTTGTCCCAGAAATTAATTTACTTCATGTATAGTTCGTTTTCAGAGGTTTGGAATCATTTCAGAATTTTATAAGTGATTTATTTAAGTTTTATGGTTTCTGGGGTAATTTGGTCATTTTACAGGTTATCAGAATTTCAGGTATTACAATAAATCACTTGTATAATTTTATTATGTACTTTCTCTCTCAAAATTTCCACCAATCATTTTTTGAAATCAACCAATCAAATCATTATGTACATTTATAAGCATGATTAGTAGGCATAACAATCATTTTTCTTTATATTAAATTTACTTTGTAAGTAAGCAAGAGATAAAAATATATATTATATTATGACTGTAAAACCCAATTCCCATCTCTTCACCTTCTCTCTTCCCACTAAACCTTTTCACTTCCATTGTTTCCGACCAGCAATACAGCCGCAAAAAACAGTTTATGCCTTAAAGAGCTCTGTTTTTCGAAAACCTTGAGAGTGTAGAGGGCACTCTGACTATTTGCTTGAGGGCACTAATCCTATTTGTTCCCAATATCAAATTTTTTCTATGTATTTTTGGGTATCGGTAAGAGCTTTGTTGGGGGCAACGCCCCCCACTACCTTGCATATAGCTCCGCCCCTGGTGGCAAAAGGACTTGTGATTATCGCTCTAAGATGTGTGAGGTCTTAAGTTCAATTCCTGCTAGGTGCAAACAACCTTGAAGTGGCAACGCCAACCTCCTAAAAAGGGAGGGCTTTACCCGGTTTGAGTCTGTGTGGTGGTGGATTCAAACCCTATGGATTAGTCGGCCAGAAGGCCGAAAACATAGTTACTAAAAAAATAATAATAATAAAAAAATTAAAAAATGTGAAAGGTCATAATTTTATATTGATGATCTCTTGATGGATTTATTTAGGAAGTCTTAGGGTGCGTTTGGTTTTTAAGTGAGATTGGAATTAGATTCGAATTTGGGAAATGTTTGAAAGAAAATGATGACATCAAATAACGACATATTATTAGCATCATTTATCCTATATTATTGACTTGTTTTATATCACTTTATATGAGAATTGATACTTAATCGTTTACTTTTGTAATTCTCAGTTATAAACAAGCATTGGGTGAAAGTTAATGATTTCAGACGGAAATTGGAGCAAAATGAATCAAGTTGGAAAAGTCTGCTGAGTTGAAGAGATTAAAGACCATTGCCTGACTTTGAAGCATGCGCCGCATCTGATTTTATCATGCGTCGCATATGAAACTTTGGTCAACGAAGAAGAACCAACTTGTTCTACTCCAGATACGCCGCATCGGACCAATCCGATGCGCCGTATCGGCCAAACACAACCCTTACCAAGGAATCAAGTGGAGATTAGAAGCTTAATGAAGAAGTCAAGATTACAAGTCGACACTTGAAGATGCTTTCGTATTTTGGCCATAAAATCTTCATCCGGACTCCGTTTTAGGTGATTCAAGCGGCCACGGAAAGAGAAAAAGGAGATCTACCTGTATCAGAAGGAGATGCGGCGCATCTAGTCCTTAGATGCGCCGTATTGGGAGATGAGGCGCATCTGGTATTTAGATGCGCCGTATTGGGTCAGTTTCAGACTTGGAGGCTACGTTTACTTATAGATGCGGCGCATCTAACTCTATAGATGCGCCGTATCGACCCAGATTTCAGAATTTATAAATACCGAACTCATTAACGAATTTGGGCATCTTTGGGAACCCTTAGGGGCATTCCCAGACGATCAAAGCCTCTCCAAACAGTAGAAGATCAATATTGAAGACCTAATCATCCTTGAAGAACATCTCTAATCATTGTTATATTACTTAATCATTCGGTTAGCGTATCGTATTCATTATGTTTCATACTTTATTCGTTATGATTATGTTTATGTACTTTGTTACAGAGATTATGGGCTAACACCCTTAGGTGTTAGCCATGTTTATGAAGTTTTATTAGTTTTTATGATTTTGTCGATGTGTTTGCTTTGTTATTGGATTGGGTGCTTGTCGATAAAAACTCGTTTATTGCTTATAACTAGTAGAAGTCTATGTAACTAGGTTATGATCCTTATAACTTTAATTGATGTGACTTAACTACCTGTAATTTTGGGTTGCTTTGGTTGAGTTATATGCGTGTTAACCCGAATCTCTATTAGGAATCATTGTTTGGCATAAACGGAACGTGTCTACAACCTAATAGGACTAGTAGCGTGTAATACCGAACTAGGTTAGATGGTTTAAAGCAATAAGTTAGTATTGATGCTAGACGAGTCACTATGATCTTTCGTCATATCCGCCCCGAGGGCTAGTTACTTAATTGTGACAGAATTTCGTAATTGATATGCCGATTAACAATTGAATGAATTAAAACAAGTAGATATAAGCATGTATAACTATAAAATGGATTAGACTTGGCTAACCCGTTCTTCCTATCTTTGGTGTCTTCATACTTGTATTGTTTGTTTATCTTAGTTTAGTTAGAATAAAACCAAACCCGTGCCAGTCTCTCAGGCTGAACCCCCCTTTACGTTAGTTTAGGAGAGTCGAATACCTCTAGAATTAGTATATTAGAAATCTCACTCCTAGTGAACGACCCTTGCTTACCTAGAAACTATCTACATTGACCGGGTACACTGCTCGTTAGTGTTTAGAGTCTATAGGTTAGTTCGGCAAAATATAAATTTAAAACTTGGTAGTTTATTATAGACGTAAAAAAACACATCAGATTCGAATTTGGGAAATGTTTGAAAGAAAAAGAGGAAAGAGAAAGAATATGATTATTATAATAATTTGTTTATTTTATAATTTTAAATGATTTTTAAATTAATGTTTATTTATTATTTTAATATAAACAAAGAAAAAACAAAAAATTGTCAGTAAAATTTGTGGTATAAAGTTGACAGGGCCCACTTATAAGAGTGACAGCACTCGACACCCGCCTATCTCATATGGTATGAGATTATTGAAATCATTTCTATTTATTATATTTAATATATTGTACCAAACATTAAATTCAAGGGTGAAAGGATTCTTTGAATCCGACACCCTCAAGACAAACGGCCCCTTAAATCATCCCTCCAATTCCCCATACCCGTAACATACACAATAAATTATCTAGTTTTCTGTTATTGTGGGGAGAGTTGACGGAGAAAAATCATTACTCCGTCACTGTTAAGGTAATTTAGGGATCAATATCTAGCATACCTTGCTAACTCCTAACGTGCGTTACACAATGAGTTGTTTTTATGTGATTTATCAATATAAAGTTAAATACATTCTTTCCCTTTTATTTAAATTTAGAATATACCAACCTCATTTTTTGAAAGTTTTTATGTGATAATTGTGTGAACGTTGCAATTCTCTTATTCAATTGCGTATTATGATGGATTATTTTAGAAAATTGATTTGCACACTTATTGTATGCTTTACACAGTTGTACCATATTCACATCCTGCTTTGTTAGCTTACACAGTAGTGTGTGCGAATCAAAAAACAAAGTGTGCAAATGGTCCCACATTTTCTTATACTACATTTAATTCTATTCATATTACATGTATTAATTAAACATGCATAAAAACGCAAAGAGCAAAACAAAGATTGTTATGTAAAACACAAAGAGAATAAAAATGTGAGAAAAATCGTTAACGGAGATGTCTCTCAGTCCACTTTGGATAATGATAAAGGTGTAATTACTTTATAAATATAATAGAAAACGATACAAATGTTGTTGAAGGTTTAATGAAACTTGTTACAAATAATATGAAAGATATTGTTGAATGGATGGTACAATTGAAATCATATTTTTACCGAGTAAACCAATTATCTTGTTGGTATATTTGTGTGTATGTTATATTATATCTCATTTTTTAATGACATTTTTATTTTAGTATATGTGTTTGTAAGATGATACTTATGTTGATGTCATAAATACTTGCATAATTATATTTGATTGCAAATAAATTAAATTGTAGGGTACTCGTTGTCGTAACTCGCGGGTACCTCACTATCAAGTTTAAGCCTTAACGAGCTAGGCTTGTTTAATAACTATTAGATATATATATATATATATATATATATTGATGTATATATATATATATATAATATATATATATATATATATATATATATATATATATATATTGATGCGGCTGGTGTCCCTTTCCGTCTTCAGCTCCAAGCGCTTGGCTTTCCCCTCGGATATGAAGTTGTGGGTTGCTCCTGTATCAACAAGAGCCCTATGCCCGCTCCTCCCCCATTGCGTTGCGATTGATTCCGTCCTATCGGTCAATTCAGGCCCTTCCTCGGCTAACTATTATCCTTTTGGTTAACCTTGGGTGCATCCAACATGCTGAAGTTTTAGACTTTGCAAACCTCGATAATCACCCGCCCCTCTTTGATGAGGAGGCGAATCTATATATATATAATATATATATATATATATATATATATATATATATATATATATATATATATATATATATAGGATAAAGATCAAATAAAAAGACAAATATCCGTACACTACGTAAAAAGAATTTTTTTTATAAAAATGTTCACGAAAAAATCCAAAAAAAAATCCACAAGATCGGATATATTGGTGGATGAAAAAGTTGTGAAGGAATTTTTTCTAAAAGTGGATACTTTATCCGGAAAAAAATTATGAATAAATACGTTTGTGCATTAAATCGCTTTTTTGTGCATCAAAAATTCGTTTTTGCACCCAACTTCTTTTGACTTTTTTCATCAAAATAACATTGCGCATCTAACTATAATAGGTTGAAAATTTTGTGCATCAAAATTTTTTTGCGCATCAAAATTCGTTTTTTGTGCATTAAAAAAAACGTATAAAAACTCAAAATTAGAAAAACTTCTTTTACAAAAGTTTTATGCACCAACATACCCGATCTTGTGAATTTTTTTTGGATTTTTTCACTAACTTTTTAGAAAAAAAAAATTCTTTTTACGTAGTGTACGGATATTCGTCTTTTTATTTTAACTTTACCCTATATATATATATATATATATATATATATATATATATATATATATATATATATATATATATATATTTTATATATATATATATATATTATTAACTTATGTTAACAAATTTTAAATATTGATTTACTATATGTTACTGCAAATATAAAGATATTTAAAGTAAACGGTCTCTTATGTTTTAATAATAACAAACATGTAACTTGTAATACATAACATAAAATGCGCAACTTACTCGTAACCATAACTCGTCAAAGTATAAATTCACAAACACCTCAACGACATCTCGAGTAATCTCATGCTTTAAACACAAGTTCGAATATGCTTGTTATGTTGCATTATGATCAAACCATTTAACAAACAATTGAGAATGTCTAAAATCTATTTTGGAGTCATTAAGTATTTACAATGCACAAGACACTTGCATCATTTTATGAAACATTGCATACTTTTCATAAACTTTCATATAATTTTACTTACACTTCATTTAAACAAATAAATTTCACTAAAGCAAAATGTTTTATGAATATATGATTATCTAGAAGGTATCTTCCAAGTAAATCCATTGTGATTTTGCACTTAGAAAGTGATTAACTATTTATGATAATAAACCAAAACCTCCTCCTTGTCAAGAGAAGATCAACCATATTAAGCTTAGAGATCTTGATGTTGGGCCATAAAACATAATGGGTTTGGTTCGATTGTGATTGATTCAAACTTACACTAAATGTGTATATATATGTTTTGTATATATATATATATATATATATATATATATATATATATATATATATATATATATATATATATATATTATATATAGGGGGCTTTATTTTCAGAATCCTCTTAAGTGCGGGAACTGCGAGAACTCTTCTAAACCAATGAAATTTTTTTAAATATTAAAAATTATTATTAATTCAAAAGGGTATTATAGTAAAATACAATTTTTATATTCTATTTGAATTTTTTTTATAAATCCGGATTTTTAAATATTCCAAAATTTTCGGATTTTTTTTTTTTTTTTTTTTTTTTTAGGCTAACGTGGTTCCAGATATTACAGGTGCATATATGTTTTTTCTTATAAAAGATGAGGTGCATGTATGTTTTTTAAATATGTTTCTAGTATGTAATTGTTTACACTTTTTTTTTTATCAACCTCTTGATATTTTTGCCTAACCATTATTATTTTTGAAAGTTTGATACACGAATCAAATAAACATTTATAAAATAAAAAACAAGATTCATAAATTTATATGTTACATTTCATTTAATTACAAATACAACAAAACACACATGAAATAATCGCATCTTTTTATAAATTGCAAATTATCTTCATGTATAAATATGTTCATCAACTTCTAGGTCTTCAATGATCATCATCTTCAATAATCTGAAAGAATAATACACAAAAACAATTAAACCACAAACAAATAGAAAACAAAATTTAATCACAACTAGGATAACACATGCCTGTTCATAGAAAACATGTATGTTTTTACCATATACCTTAATAAAGCTAAAAGATAAACATGCATGTTCATAGAAAACATGTATGTTTTTTTACCATACACCTTCATAAACATAATGGCTAAAGATGCATGTTCATAGAAAACATGTATGTTTTTACCATACACCTTAATAAAGCTAATAGATAAACATGCATGTTCATAGAAAACATGTATGTTTTTTTACCATACACCTTGATAAACATAATGGCTAAAGATGCATGTTCATATAAAACATTTATGTTTTTTTCCATACACCTTAATAAAGCTAATAGATAAACATGCATGTTCATATAAAACATTTATGAAACAAATGGTATAGCAATCTAGACGCACCTGTACGAGTACTAGTCACACTTTTATGATATAAGAAAATACAAATCTATGAAACAAAACATATAGCAATCCACATATCATCCAGTTTATAGCAATCCGCATATGGTTTGGTTTTTGGGGTCAATATCATGCATGGATTCACAAAGCTATTATTAACAAAAAATAATTAACGAAAACCATCAACGAACTACATCCTACATCTATGTCCCATCTTCTAACTTCACAGTCAACAAACACCACTCAACTACAACAATCAATACATGTAAGTCCTAAACCCATTTCCTTACAATAACAAGACTCGAAATAAAAAAATGATAAACTCATACGATCTCAGATCCGTTAAACTCAAGCATAGATCTTTAAAGATCTTAAGAGTTTAATCACAACCCATCATTGATCTTTAAAGAAACAAAAAACAACAACACGCAACACTTTACGAGATCAAGACGAATCCATGATTAGTATACAAAAAACCTTCGTCGTCTTAAACCAATATTAGTGGATCGAGAAGAATGCGATACCTGTAAATTTATTCATTGCAAGGATGGGGTTGTGGATTTGTGGTAGGGGTGGTTAGGGTTTATGTGAGAAGAAGAAGACGGCAATAATGTGTGAGAGAGAAGAGGTTGGCGGCTTAAATCAAAGGATGTGATGAGACGTGTTTATGTGGGTACAAATTTTTTTCTTGGTCATTAATATCCCATAAAAAATGAGCAGTTATTAAAAATTTAAAATCATTAATTTGATATGACTTAAATACCCTTTAATCATTTACAAGTGTTTTCCTAATCTTTTCTTTATTGACACAAATGGCACACATCATCTCAACCCTTGATCAACTAATCCAATGGCTAAAAAGAAGTTCTCGCAGTTCCCGCACTTAACAGGGTTCTGAAAATAAAGTTACACTATATATATATATATTATATATATATATATATATATATATATATATATATATATATATATATATATATATATATATATATATATATATATATATATATATATATATAATATATATTATGTATGTTTTTATGTGTGTGGCGTGTTTGTATGTATTTGTGTGTATGACATATAGTTGTTAACTTGTGACTCAACTCTGATTCGAAATTATATAGTTTGGCACATAAGTTATATCTTGAATCAACTCGTAAGAGACAAATATAACATAACCCTTATTAGCTCAAAGTCACGCTCAACTTCATCAAATATCATATCAGTTTGAATTTTACTTTGATACTCCATAAGCTGTGGTATATGTTATGTCTATAGTGGCTATATGTGAATGACTCGGTTAACGATTCATTGTGTAAAGAATTTTTGGATGTCTAATTCTTAATGTTTAGCATTTTGATTTTTCAGTGATATTGCATTGTGTATTATAGATATAATGAATGTTACAAGTTTATTTTTTAACATCTTGATTTTCTAGAAAGAATAACACTGCTTTTTACAAGTTTATAGTTTAAAATACTTTGATTGTTACATGTTTAGAGATCATTCCAAAAGTGTGTAAACTTAAATCATTTAACACTTCTACAAATAAATACACACATTCAAATGCTTTATATTAGTTTAGATAAGATAAATAAGTGTATTTATATAGATTAAACTTAAAAGAGTTGTCTTTTACTTGGTTGACAAACTTGTTTAAAAAGAAAAATAGTGTATTAGATATAAAAGATGAAAGTAAAAAACACAAGTTAAAAAAAGTACGGAGTATAAGAATACACATCCAACATAGAAAGAGAAAAGAAAAAGAGAAGAAAAAAAGAAAATAAAGAGCTTATAAAACAAAGTCCAAAAAAAGAAGAGGTTTACCTTCAAGTAAATATATAACTTTGGAATATTAAGCTACAACTTGAATCTAAATCATATTAGAAACATATATTTAAAATTTTAAAATAAGCTTAAAATTTATATAGATTAAGTGTTGGCTTGTTAAGCTCGAGTAGCTCGTTCGGCTCGTTAAGCCCAACTAGCTCGTTCGGCTCGTTCAACTCGTGATTATAAACGAGTTTTTGAATGAGCCGAGCCAAATATTAGTTTTCAAAGCTCGGCTCGTCAAACTAATCGAGCACTAATATTTGTTTGAGATCGACTCGAGCTCGTGAGAATTAAGCTCGAGCTCGAGTAGCTCGAGAATTAAGCTCGAGCTCGAGTAGCTCGTTAAAAGCTCGGCTCGTTAACACCCCTAGATAACATGTAAACTTGAGCCTTGAGGGTATATTTAACTCGGGCTGGATCAGGTCCAGTACTGAGTCGCGTTAGGTTGAGTAGATGTAGAAAGTCTTCTTTTATATATGTTTATTAACGATAGTATTAAAATCTGATTATAAAAACACATGTCATGGATTTAATAAAGTGAACTTTATTAACGACTTACGATATTTTTAATCGATTGAGCACATTTTAAGACTTTCAACGCGTTAGACTCGTTTCATTTGTAACAAGTTTCCATAGGTACCCGTTAGAAGGTTGTTAGTACTTAGAATTATGAAAGTTAATTAAGCCATGAAATAATCATTCTAGACAATAAAACTGGCATGGTATATTAACATAATCCTTATTTTAAACATTCACCCAGAAAGTTTTTGTTGCTTGATAGTTACACCTGACTTAAAAACTATCTGTTTGGGTCACACGTTATCAGGTCACATAAAATTCAAATATTTCACCTATAAAATTTATCTTGTCTCTTGTTGGGAAGAGAATAACCAATCTGCAATCCATCTTTTGACCCAACAAAAACAGATATTGACCTGAACATGATATACAATAACAATAAAATATGTAAGTTTACTACTAGGAACCAATAAATCATCTTCAAACTGGTGCAGTGGTAAAAAGTCCTCAAAGTTTTAAAAGAGATTAGGGATCAAGTTAATCTCGTTGGGTCCACATGTTAGAATGGTTAAAGAAAAGTCCGAAAACAGTCACTGAAATACTGGTTCAGGCGCGAGGAAAAAGGCTTTGTTTACCTGTTTACTTTTAAGTCACAATATATTTATACGTACGATGTTAAATATATTTTTTTAAAGGAGAATTTCATCAATATCTTTTAAAAAATGTTCTCTAGGGTAGCTTAAGTATGTTTTTCGTAGTACAATACATTTGGATTTAAATGCTAAAATTCCATGAGAAATGTGATGTTTAGTTTACATTATGTGAGGATTACACGGTATTATATGCATGCCATGATATCTTAAACAAGTCAAATTTTCGTCATTTACTCAAAATCTAGTATAACATAGTGCTCGTGTGCATGTGTGTGTGTTAATTATGATGAATAAACTAATTTTTGCTATTGAAAATTTAAAAGCGATTCGTAATCTGAAAGCAATCTTTGAAGAAGTCCTGACGGACAAAAAAAAGAATAGGTACAATTTGTCCACCATTTGTTGGTGCTTACTAGGTCAATTTGTGTGCAAACGAACAAAAAAATCCAATATTTTGGTATAAAGAACATTATTTAGGATTTGATTAGGAATTACATATAAAAGGTTTTTGTTAAGGGGTGTTTGGTACGAATGTATTAAAGAGAATGAAATACAAAAGAGAATGAAATCGCAAAGAAAAATGAATAGCATAAGAGTGTTAGGTGTAGTAATGCCCTAACGTGCGTTACGCCGACGTGGCAGCCGCGTTATCACACCGTAGAAACGGCGTTGCTCCACCAACGTGCATTTTTTATTTTTTTATTTTTTTATTTTTAATTGTGTGTTTAGGTGTTCGTATGATTCGTGTGTGTGTGTGTTTTTGAATTGGGAAGATGATTATGTCTTATTATTATTATTATTACGAGGCGATGGCAAGCCCGTGCGTTGCACAAATTGTGTCTAAGTGTTCATAGCTTAATGGTTGGTACTCATTATGTTTACACTATTTAAAATAATTACTTCACTTTAAAAGAGGACATGTGAAGAGGTTTTTTGCAAGATGTTATATTTTTCAAACTTCTTTTATGGTAAAATTAAACTACTTAGAGCTGGCTAGCCGCTTACTATATCTATAAAATTTTGGTAGAGCACGTAATTCTCAGTATCTATCGATATGACAATGGAACATCAAATTGTAACCAAATATTACATAGAATTATAGAAGTACAAAATAAATAAAAGGATATAAATCAATAATTGGTGATAATATATAAGATAAAAGATGACCATATGTAATGTTCCTACACCACAACACCACTCGCTCGGTAACTGAGTCGGGACCCATCAAATTTTCATAGAAAAAAACCACCCATAAAATTATGGCCCTCAAGTGTTAAAGGTTTTATGCTCATTTCTTATGATTTTCTTTTTTCGATTTATTATTTGCAAATATAAATCTAAGTCATTTTAAAGAAATATAGTGGAAACTGATTCTAATTATTTAGAGGTCATATAATCATTTTAAGAGTAGCCACAACCAAACTGATTTATCTTATCTGAATGTTTAGGGATCATTCAGTCCAACGAACAATGTATCTGACACAAATTAAAACATCGGAAGCGGATCAAAACACTATCTTCTGCAGCCCATTTTATTAACTACAACAGATGTGTGATAATCTAATTTGTACATATGGGTGACTAATTTATACACATGGTTTAACACCCAAGGCCCAAATTTACAACCCCAAATACATATCCAAATGAAATACATACATATCATAACTTTACCCTAATCACAAACATGTCGCCTCCATCTTTCTTGTGCTCTCCATCTGTAGGGAAAAAAAATCCAAATCGTAGCTTACAACCCATCTCATCATCATCTACCATTATAACCGATCATATGAAAAACAAATACAGTCGAGTACACGGCTTCAAGATCCTTTGGAGGGTCTCGGGTAGGTTATTCTTTTCTTTTGTTATTGATCGAAACAAAGGACGAATTTAAATTATATTGTTTTTGTTCGTCCTTTAATATTTCGAATAACAAAAAGAAATATGATCTACATAGATCGACGATGATTTTTGTTTCTTTCGTGTTTTGTACCACACCAAAAAGAAAAAAAGATCTAAGATCGTTAGTTTTTTATTTTTTATTTATTTTTTATTATTTTTTTTTTTTTGTTTTTAGTTCGACTAAGTAGTGGTTGTAGTATTGTGTCGAGATGGGGCTAGGATAGTCTGAATTTGTTGTTGAAGGTTTTTCATGTTGTGACTGTGATTAAAGGATCCTGATTTTTTTTTTTTTTTTTTTTTTTTTTTTTTTTTTTTTTAAATCATTATTATTATTATTCTTGTTTGTGGTTGATTATGGATTAGGAAAGACATAAATGATTGTGGTGAAGATCGTTAAAAAAAACGATATGGTGATAGTTTTATTTATAATCTTCAAAATCCAACTGAAAAGTCTTATATTTAAAGACTTATTGATACAATCAGAATGCTTTATATTCTTTTTTCAATACACAAATTTATGAGTTGTGTAACTCCTAGATTGTTTGTATTCTTTGCATATAATTGTAGACATTCAATTGAGAACTCATGTGGAGCTTTGTTATGTTTGTACGGTACTTTCCTTTGTGCACATAATTAGACCAACACAGCCATAAAGTTAACATCTTTATAAGATACTTACTACTCAGATCAAATGTTGGTCAAAACATACAACATATCAGATTTGACGTAAGGCATAATATAAATGTAAAGCACAATCCATGAACCATTACACCTCCGAACGCTTAATGTTACATTTTTTATTAGGCAAACTAACAGCTACGACCAAACATGGACCATCAGTTTACCACGCATAAACCTATTCCTCAATGTGAAATTGCTAGTAATAAAAATTTACTAACTAAACATTACTTGAAGAAAATTTTCTCTTTTTCAAAAGAAGAAGAAATACAGTATAGATTTGTATCCAAAATTTTTGTGTAAAAAGAATTCGGATAACAAATGTTTATTAGCAAACCTCAGCCCAAATTAATAGTCTCAATCCAGCCCATAATCAATGTCATACCCGATCCAAAAAGAAAGCACTCGATCCAGCTAAAAGTTATACCCGGTTAAGGATATAATACCCTAAAAACACTCACACTTAACCTAAACCTAATCCACACTTCATTTGTTATCCGCCCCCTTCTATCATAACCTCTCATCAGGCACGGATCTCATCTCAATCAAACAAATAATTCAAATCTCAATCTCAGTTCCCATATATCATCAATCAAATATGATGTTCATTATCTATCACAACCCTTGAACAACTCTCACACCCACGGATGTCTTTCTTGCTCGATCTTACACGGCGTGGCTTCAAGGGACACGGCTTCAAGATCATGGTAAAATGGTCTCGGGTAGGTGATATGATATGTGTTTGTTTTTGAACCGACTAAAAGTAATGAATATAACATATTTGTTATCATTCGTTATTTTAGATTCGGATATTGAGAAAGGAGCTAATGCTTCCACATGATCGATGAGGAGTATTGTTCAACAAAAAAAATCTATAATAGATTAGAAAGAAAAGTTGAACAAATATGAGATTTCTTGATTTCTTTTGTTTAAATATAATTCGAGTCTTGTGACTAATTGATGTTGGAGATGGATTTGTGATGTGGTAGTAATCGAGATTGGATTAAGAAACTGAGGATGGATTTGTTGTTGTCGTTGATGGGTTTGGTTTCATGTGTTTTGGTGATTTGGTTTGGTTTACTGTGAGTGTGAACCTGCCTGGTTGTGCTATTTATACTTGAAAGAAAGAAGTTGAAAAAGTTAAACAATAAATACGGTTTGTAAATTTGCAACCTTCTGTGTTCCATAACCCTATGATGAATAAGAGACATTTAATTGAGAACTGTTTGTATTCTTGAAGTTGTGATTATGAATTGAAGGCTCGATTAAAGGCTCTAAGCAGGTTGTACAGTACATACTTTTGTGCACAAACCATCTTCCACATTAAATTAAGCCATTGAATCTTTATATATAATAGATTATTATTATTATTGAAACATAATAACTTTGCATAAAGTTGGATGTGAGTCTATTTTTCATATTTGTCATAAATTCAAATAAACAATTTTAGTCATTCATTTTTCATCTAAATTAATAAAAAATTATTTTTCACCTTTTTTTAAAAACAACATATTTTGCAAACGGTAAATCTCTAAGCTACAAAAAATACACCATCGCGACGAGAATTAAATTATCTATCTATAGATATGCAATTCTTTATACTTTCGACGAACTTTCTTTTTTCAAAATTTCCGCACAGAAAAATCACATGTGATTTGTAAAAATCAAATCACATGTGATTTTTACAAATCACATATGATTTTTACAAATCACGTGTGATTTTTCTGGGCGAAAATTTTGAAAAAATAAAGTTCGTCTAAAGTATATAGAAATGCATATCTATAGAAAAATAATTTAATTCTCGTCGCGATTGTATAATTTTTTTCGCGTAACGGTTAACAGTTTGCGAGATATTTAATTTTTAAAAGAAGGGTGAAAGTTTATTTTTTTGTTTTGATAAAAAAAAATGAATAGCTAAGATTTTTTCATTGAATCTATAACAAATATAAGATATATATTGAACTTTTGCCATATTTATTAACGTATCAAAATAAAAATCCCAAACGGCGCCGAAGCAACAGCCATGGATGGTCAATGATTGTTGATTATTATTACTTCATTTTATCTTGACCCATCCTTCTAATTACATGAGAAACTGAGAGGTGATGTTTACTTTAGACTTTAGTAGCAAAACAATTGCATAATAAACTTATGCCAAGTTGATCATGTTACATCTAAGTTAATTAAAACTTGAAAACGCCAATATTTTAACTTTAATTTGTAAGTTTAATATCTATACACAGACGTGATAGGAGCCAAAAAGTTATTGTCAAAGAGATTAACG
Organism: Artemisia tridentata subsp. tridentata; assembly: GCA_021014915.2. Classification (NCBI taxonomy): domain Eukaryota; kingdom Viridiplantae; phylum Streptophyta; class Magnoliopsida; order Asterales; family Asteraceae; genus Artemisia; species Artemisia tridentata. The sequence goes on from CP139506.1 coordinate 146,207,014, forward strand.
TTTGATAATTTTTAAAAGTGCACTACAAATCTTGGTGACAGGAATATTGGTAATGTTCAAGTTATAATCGGTAACTATGTGGCTAGAAATACATGAGCTTACTGAGGGTACACACGTATACACCCGAGGGAACGTTTTATTAATATGACTAAGGTGGAGAACCGAACCGAAAATTCTCTTTTTTCATCATTAGTAGAATCACTGTTTGCAACTTATGTAGTAACCTGTAAAATTCCCCATTACTTTGTAAATGTTAATCAAGTATTAAATTACCATTACAGTTTAGTTAACCATTTTACGAGCAAAATTTAAATAATTTTTTTTATTACATTACAATGATTCAAACACGTTGATACGTGATTCACAAATACTTTTGAACGAGCTCACATACGGACCACGACAAATCCAATATACGAATAATAAACCAAACGGATCCATATTACTATTGCTTAGCCCAACAGACTATTTCTTAAGCCTGTTACTATTCAAGCCTAATCCAAATTTCATTATTTCTTTTATTTCACTCGATCAAACACACGATTACTTGGCCTTTATATCTTGGAAATTCGACACCCAACTTGTGCTACATTTTACACGATTCGATTCCTCATACTCCAAGGATTCGAGAATGACAAACCTCATTGTCTAGTTCGAACGTTTGATCATAAAACGAGGCTCAAAGCTAGCCACCCTCGACACTTGTTCAAGTTCATCCAAATATTAACCAAATTCGACACAACTCATTTTCCTTATATGTTTTGCATTTGTTCCTAGTCTAAATGATTTCTTAAGGCATTGAACACCTTTTCTATACATTTGGTCACGTTAAATAAGTTGTTTGGACCCAATGTATATCGAGCACAATGTATATACATGCCACTTGACCCTTGATCGAACCAAGCACCCAAGCACCCAAGCACCTCCTCTAAATATCTCCTATACTCAAGTACTAGCTACTCTATTCCCTAATCCTATCTAATCCCTTGCTACATATCAAATCGAATCAAGTTGAGTCTACAAAATACTATATACCATCCATATACATGCATACTCACACGTATAATCTCACACTCTCATTCACACTCCAAAACTATTATCACACATATCTTTCTAAGTCATATACCTTCCTGCCGAGACCACTCAAGAACAAGGAGCAAAGTTCTAGCCATTCGAATCATATTTCCAACACATTTAAGCTTGACTCGATTACTTTGAGGCCATTCTAACGTGAGACGTGCAATCCATTCGATTTCTAGATCATATTGACGTGTTTCTCACCACCATATTTGGTGTAGTAAGCATTCGATTCCATTTCCTATAATTACTCATGTTTTCATTTCATTTATGCAACGTATATATTTCTATTCGAACCTTTACTAGCTTTCCTTGATTATTTTCGAGTTCTTGCTATTTATTTTGCATATACATTTGACCTCCTATATCAAAGGATGGCTAGAAATCAAGTACAACATTCATTCGTATCTTGTTTCATCATTTTACTGCTTAACGAGACTTATTTTGAGCATGTATTGCATATCGAACGTTTCATATGTCATTATTCATTTTGGACCATGTGATTTACTAATAAGAAAACGCCCCATAAAACCCATTTTATACGTACAACCTATCAAATAAACTTCACAAACTAATTCTCCATAAGCTACTCTAATAAGCTGTTCAAATAAGCTCTTGTGATAAGCTCATTATTTTCCTTTTATGACCCACAAGTAAAGTACACTCGAACCAGTTTGAAAATCAAAATATATATCAAGTGGGCTTTTAAGCCCAATAAGCTCATAATAAGCTATATCGATAAGCAGTTTGGTAATATTTTTAAGACTACAAAATAAGCCCAAGACCAAGCCCAAAATGTTCTAGAACCTATTGGATCGTAAACTCTTAATGGGCCTGTGTTTAAACTCGTTAAAGCCCATTAACCTAAAAATAAGCACTTTTTAAGCAATAAGCAGTTTTACAAACTCAAATAAGCTATTTGAGGCTTATACAACTTTCGGAAAACTTAATCCATAATTTTTGTGAATTTTGGACTAAAAATGCAAAATATTGTACATATCGGGTAAAAAGTGTAACTTTCACATAAAGGATGTCAAGTGCCCTTGAATCTTCATATGTTGGAATGCTTTGATGGATGATGACTTCAAGATCTCCTAACCTTCTTGGTGGATCAGGAAGTATGCTATGCTAGTGGTGGATGATGACTCACGATCTCTGAGCTTGCTTCACAGGATCATTACGAGTGTATGCTTACAACATAATGAAAGTTAGTAACATTATGATCATTATGGAAAGGGTGATTAATGTATGATTCTTGATTTTTGAAATCAATTATATTCCCAAAAGGAGAATTGCAAAGGAAATATGCAAAACCCAAAGTTCGTTGTCCCGATTGAAGATTGAATGGAATATGTGATTCGGGATCGTGATTTGTGTTGTGAATGTGAGATAAGAGTGAGATTTTTTGGTCTTTACACTAAAGATATGAAATACAAGTAAAAACAAGTTATCAAGCTAAGAAAACAATCAAATTAAGCACACGAATCCTAAAACGTAATTTTAAAAACGTAAGTTACGAATTCTAAAAACGCACCTAAATTATGGAATCCTAAATTACTAGCCCTAAAACTATGAAAATAATTTTCCTAAGTTCTTAATACTAAAAGAAAATTTTAGAAGAAAAAGAATTTTATTTTTTTGATTTTTATTTTATTTTTTATGAATTAAAAACTAAAAGAAAGAAATTAAATGATTAAAAATAGTAAATGATTTTGGAAAATTATGAAATTTTGCAGAAAAATCTTAAATGATATTAAGAAGCTATGAAAAATGAAATTTGATCACTACTAAACCCTAATAAGCAGTTTGGGGGAAAAGCAGTTTCAAATAAGCACTTGAAATAAGCAATTAGCACCAAAATTTTACCAAAAGCTCAAAAACAGATTAACACACTTATAAAAGCTTAAAACAACTTATTGAGACCAAAGAAGCACTCAGAATAAGCTAATAAGCAGTTGAGCAGTTGCCAATTTAGGACTGAAACAATTGATTAAACAGCCTACTTTAAGCCACTCTAGAAGCTAGATAAAAGCTAATTAGGGGAAACCAAAAGCTGATTCATGAAGCTTATACTACAGATTACTTGTAAACTAAAAATGCCCAAATTTCACAATCAATTGCTCACTTAATTTAGACCAAGAACAGATGATCATGGGAACAAAAACTGATGCAGGCATAAAACAGCTCTAAAGGGGCTACTTGCAGACCAATAATAAGCTATCTAATAAGCTAACAATTGAAAACCAAGCTCAGATCCTAAAAGCCAATACTACTAGCTATTAGCAAACCAAATATCAAGCAATGAGATCAATGGAATAAGCAGATACAAACCAAACAAGAAACTGAGATAAGCAGACTTATTGTGCAGGTCTGCACATACTTTACTGATGCAACAGTGATGGATTTTTGACCTCAATACTTTAAATACTTGATGAAACTGAACCAATCCTTGTATTCTCACTTAGACTACTGAAAGGAACTTAGAAATGACAAAAGTGCTTACTTAAACAAGCTCAGCTTATACTGAGCTTATAAGAGCAATTATGACTCTACAATTTCACCAATCAACTCATGACCTCAAAAACTTTCAAATCAACTTAAATTCTACTATCCACAGCTTTTCTATCCTTAATTAAGCTCTATCAAATCTCAACTTAAAGCAAATGAACAGTAGCAAGCTCTAAATCACTTAAGCATCAACTTATACCAAACGCTCCTTTTGAAACTGAAATGGAACTTTTACACTAGAAGCCAACAAACTATTCTAAGATTTTGATTATCCTCTGATTTTCTAACTTCTAATTCACCTAATAAGCAATTTTCAGATCCTAAATAAGCACTAATTAGCAGACTCCTATAATGACTATTTTTTAGCTTTTTGTGATTTTCTAGACCAAACCGAGATTAAACCTAACAATTACTGAATAACAAGCACAATTAAGATCAACTAACTATTACTACTCAGAAAAAGCACTAAAATAACTGGAATAAGCAGTTCAACAGTACTACACTAAAAATTGGAATAAAATGAGCTTACAAACGGAGGTTATCAGTTAAACAGATCTGATCCAACCCAAACAACTACCCAAGCTTATCTCATAAGCCAAAAATAACACCCAATAAGCTCTTCCAAACAGCTTATTCTTCCAGCAGCTTAAATGAACAGTAATGTTGACTATTGTTGACTTTTTTTGCACTTTTTAGACTAAAGCAATTTTGAACTTATCTATCACTCACAATAAGCTAGAGAGCTTATATGAGCTTGTTCTAGTGGTAAATAGCTTTTTGAAAGCTGATTTTACAATATTTTTTGTATTTTTGAAGGATTTTTCTATATTTTTGGATTTTTGAAATACATTGAACACTAATGAAAGAAAAAACTTTTGATAAACTAAATTGGTATAATATAAGCTGATAAGAAATAGTAGATAAGCTAAGATGAGATTGACAATAAGCTAAGAGATACGGATTTAAGGAAAATTAAAACTAAATTTCATTAATCAAATTTGAAAGTTACACAAGAAAATATGAAACTACAATTCAGAAATCATTTTAACAGCATATCATTAACCTAAAAAACTACATACATCTGAAGAAGATAAGGGTCCTATTTATAGCCGAGCATTGAAGCTTCTAGGATGTCCATGTCATCGATCCACACCATTTTGTGCTTCTTCAAGTTGATTTCAGCCTTTGGATCATCTCTTGGTCATCACTCAATCATCCTCAGCCCTTGGATCACTATACCTCGTCCCATCAGCCAATCAGAGGCCTTCATTTGCCCTGGGATTGCTGACATGTCAGTATGACATGTCAGAATTCCTTCTAGAATCGTGTGAGAAATACGGTTCTACCCTTAATTGTGATAATTTTCTGGGTTGGGTAATTTAGGGTTCTAGGTTTCTGGGTAAATTGGGGGGCGGGTAAACATTGTGTGTTTTTATTATTGTTTGACTAGGGAGTTAATATGGGTTTGACCGGACCGGGTTTTATGGGTGGATCCGGGTTGTGGTTTGGGCCCGGGTTTAGGTTTAGTGGAATTGGGCCAAGGGTTAATGTGGTGGATTTGGTTTTAGTATTTGGCAGATTTTTTTAGTAGTAGTAAAGTTATTGAATTTATCAAAGGACTAGATTTGCCAAATGTAATTCTTCAAGGGCTATTTCTGCCATTTTTGTAAAATTGATCCAAGGGCCATTTTTGACATTTGATGAAACTTGAGGATTGACTTTGATCATTTGCTTCCTCGGATTCGGCTTTTGACACTTTTCCAAATCTCTTGCTCGTTTTCCCGGGTTTTCTTGATTTTTGTCTATATTTTATGATATCCGTACCTGCATAGAAACAAACACAAAAACACAATATCTTTGGCATTTATGGTTAGTTTTTGGTCGTTTTGGTCTTAATTTGGTAAATAAAAGGTATGTGTTTAAGCACATACCAATTCTACATGGTTTGCTACTAATCTAAATGTATGCAAAGGGTAGAGGGAATGTGTGTTCTAGTGGGTTCAAACAATGGGCTACTATTTATAGGAAAACTTGTTCAGACAACCCGTGGATTTGGCGGACCCAAATTCAGGGGTCCGCCCTTTATGTTGTTTGGTTCCGCCGGGAAATGACAGCTAGCTCTTACCATATCTTACCAAGATCTTACACAATCCAACTCATTGCTTGAAGATCTTTCCAAAATATTATACTAAGTCTTACAAGCTATCCAAATGATGTATGCCATGATGTCATGTATATATATCCATTTTAAGATTTAAAATGTAAATAATGTAAATGTATATATGTATGTAACATGTATCCTAGTGATCATGTAGCATGTATATACTAGCTTAACTAATATATGTTTACCAAGATGTATCATGTTAGTTTGACACCTAAAGTGTACTTATCCTATTAATCTTAGGAAACATTATATACAAGTAAAAGCACTTGTATATGCAGAATGTGAAATGAGGTTCTAAGTAGAATGGTTAGCCTTTTAAAATACTTAATGACCTAGCCGTATTTTAAACATTCTAAATGGTTTGTTAAGGGTTTGATCATAATGCCACATAACAAACATGTACGAACCTGTGTTGTACCATATGAGGACTCGAGAAGTCGAGAGGTGTTGAATGTATTGTTGAGACAAAATAAGATTACAAGTAACTTGTACATTTTACGTTATGTATCAAGTTACATGTTTGTCATCAATCAAAACAAACGAGACTGCTTGCACTAACACACATTATCCTTGCCACTACATTCAAGGTGAGCTCATAGTCCCACTTTTATCTTTTATATACTTTCAACTCGTGGGGAGATACATGCTACAAAACAGAACGCAAGTATTGTTCTGTATGCTATACCTGACTGATATTGTCTAAGTTACACTATTGCCAAAAGCCCCTCACATCATGGACCATTAATCACTTGCGAGTGAACGCGAATATAGTGAATAGATCTATTGGCAGTTGACGCCCCATTTGTGTTTGCCAGTTAGGTGACCAAATGCACTTTATTTAAAGGAAATAGGAAGATGGCAATCTCCTACACGAGGGCCATAACTCACACCATTAATTTGGTGTGTGCATGCCGTTTGTGCGGTACATTGTTAAAGTTTGCGTGTCATGAGACTTAGGGCAATATATCGAACTGCAATATTACTATTTCAAATATGATTCTATTTCTATGCAATTATAGACTTGTGTTCAAACTGATTACAATTACAAACACTACGAATTCAGTCAACAATTTTGTTGACTTTTAGCATGTTTATCTCAGGTAATTAACGGAGCATTCAAGGCACGGAGTGGGCAAATAAACTAACGGTTTTTTGTGTCAAATAAATTCTGTCATTCATTTTAAACTACTATATCTTTTGTGAGATATTAAAACATTGAAATTTCCTTTTTGTATCTGAATTATTAAATGAATGACAATAACTTTCAAAACGCCCCTTTTGAGTTGTTTTCTATGATTATGACTATAATCCTTCCAGTAATACCCCGATTAAGTCTTTCGCTGTTAACTTGAAATTTAGGGGGTGTTACAGATTGGCATCAAAGCCATGGTTATAGAGAACCAAGTGTTTTTAAACATTGGACTATAACTACACTTTCAAAATGGACCACTTTTCACCATACCACTTTACGCCCTCCGTGCCGGCATATTTCACAACACCGTGTTTAGAGTGTTGCTTAACAAGATTATTTCATATCAACTTTTATATACTTGATTTCATATTGATGGCTTACATTTACTACTTTCGGGGTTATTACAGTACCATGTCTTCAGTGTCTCACTTTAGCACCTCATCATTGGACGTGGAGTCCGAGGATACCTTATCATCCATCACCTCACCCATAGTTCCTAGAACTTCGACTGCTACAGTGTCGAACATTGCATCAGACGAAACGGAGCCCTTCGAAGAGGGTGAAGTCGTCCTTACACCACCTATGACACCTGTTGCACCAGGTAACCCAAATTCACCCATATCAGAGGACCCGTACGTACAAGCTAGACGGGCATATATTTCACCACCTCACCCGGAGAACCGTTCAGTTTCTCCTACTTACACTCTACTTATAGATGATCAGTATATGCAGACACAGCAGTTGCTGCCTGCAGCTGACTCAAAGACTCCATTACCTACACCCCCACCCCCACCTGCCCCGGTATTCCGGCAGACGAGTCAGAATCTTACAACCCTATGAACCCGAACCGTTTATGACACCATTCCGGAGCCATCCAAATGGCCCTATACGGATGCATACACCTCGTAAGAGGGTACGATTACCCGTAGTTCCGATTATACCACCATCACCACCTCTATCCCTTATTTCACCACTAGACGTGATCAGGATGACACTACCATTATCTCCTGAGCATACATTGCCACTACTACTATCATCACCCCCTCCACCGTCGGTCAGACCCGAACACTTGTTTAACCTACTCACCCAATCATACCCGTTTGTACCTCACCAATGGGAGCCGACTCCAGAGGAGGATTTACCCTCTCAGAGCCGGGCCCGCATAGCAGATCCCAGTGATTCATCATCCTCATCATTACTGTTCCCACCAGGTTTTACCCCTCCAGCCCGAGTCTTCGAGACTGGAGAGAGCTCTAGGGCAGCAGTTGCCCGCACACCTACTCCCTCCACCATCATGACGCGACTGGAGCGTCATGATGAGCAGATCGATACCCTTCTGAGCATCGTTGACAGAGCATCACTCGACCGACCCGAGACGGTCGACGACACTATACATGACCTCGTATTCGAGACGATGGACCTTCAGGATGGTCTGACGAGGATTTAGTTAGATATGTTCGTGACACGCTCTTATATGACAGTTTTACAGTGGGAGAGACAGAGGCAGATTGAAGAAGTTCTACAAGTGCGCCGCAGGGCCGCCACATTAGAGAGCCTCATCGAGGACATGCAGATCCAGCAGCAGGCCGATATACAGAGACTTCTGGATCAGATTACCGAGCTCACAGGGCACATGGATGAGACTTCCAGTAGTTAGACATATTGTACATCAGTTATAGTTTTGAGGCATCTTAGACTGCCGCATGTGGCATTAATAAAGGACCTTGTATCATTTTGTTATGTAACACAACTGGTCAAGTTATTAATATATGTTGTTGGTTATGGATTTACTATATATTGATGTTGATTTATGTTACCATGGTTGTTCATGTGTATTGTGATTTTAGTCAGACATGTCGCGATGTTACTTATGATTGTTATGGTTCTTTGAATGTTATAACTGGACTATAATTACATATTTTAATAAGAAAATTTTAGAAGAAACTTGATGAATGTAGAGAAAGTTGCTGAACTTCAGCTTTTGTAGATGATGAATCACTTTGTTCCTTAGCAACCCTATACCAAGAGTTGATCATTTATTTACGATAATACCCAGACATGTCGCGATTTTATGATTCTCAGTTGGTTGTGATTTCACATTGTGACAGTATTGTTAGGACTTGTATGCAATTACCTTGTTACTCGAATTATTCTAACATGGTCATTATGTAGATTCTAAATCTGTGTTTTCTTGTGGTATTAATAGACTTATGGCTCGCACAAGAAAGGAAACTACCACACCCGCATAAGCAATGACTCCAGCAGCTATCCAGAAACTGGTAGCCGATAGCGTTGCTGCAGCTCTAGAAACTCAAGCGGATACCATAGCTCGCTCGAGTAGCAACAACAGGTCAACGGCTGAAAGCGAGGCATCTGCGTCTCGCAAGTGTACCTATAAAGATTTCATGAGTTGCAAGCCAACTTACTTCAAAGGTTCAGAAGGAGTGACCGAACTAGCTCAGTGGTTTGAGCGTACAGAAACGGTATTCATGAGAAGCAACTGTCCAGACAACTGCAAGGTCACCTTTGCTACAGGGACTCTTCTGGAAGATGCATTATCGTGGTGGAACGCTACTGCCCAGACCATGGGTATTGAGGAAGCGTATCAGATTACCTGGGGCGAATTGAAACTGAAAATGCTAAAGAAGTACTACCCGCGTACATAAATTAGGAAACTGGAGGAAGAATTCCACCAGTTGGTTGTGAGGGGGAACGATATAAGAACCTACAATAGAAGGTTCCAAGAACTGTCCGCACTGTGCCCAACCATGGTGCCGGATCTTGAAAGGAAATTGGAGAAGTATGTCGAGGGACTGCCTCGAAGCATCGAGGGAAATGTCACCTCATCAAAACCAACAACTTTGGAAGAAGCCATCACAATTGCTCAACGGTTACTAGAACGGGAAATCAAACGGAGTTCTACCTCCGAAAACAATGATAATAAGCGAAAGCTAGATGATAGTGGAACCACCACTCACAACAACAACAGGAGGAACAACAACAACAACAACCGTAACCGTAATTACTAGCAAAATCATAACAACTACCACCACCAACAGAATCGCAGACAGGAAGCTGCCAAGGCTTATGTTGCCGCACCAAATGACAGAAGTGGTTATATCGGAACACTCTCCCACTGTAACCGATGCAGAATGCATCACACTGGGCCTTGTCCTGCCCAATGCAGAAAGTGCCAAAAAATGGGCCATAAAACTAATGACTGCAGAGCCACGGGTGCAAATTTACAGCCGGTAGCAAATGTGTGCCACAGGTGTGGCGAGCAGGGGCACTACAAGAAACGATGCCCAAAACAGAATACCAATCAGAACAACGCTGCTCGTGGGAGAGCGTATGTGCTCGGTGACGGAAATGCACCACAGGACCCCGGCGTAGTCACGGGTACATTCTTACTAAACCAACAAAGTGCTAAGATATTACTTGATTCCGGCGTAGACACTACGTACGAAATTGAAATAGCTAACGGAAATCTTATAGGCACCAATAAGATAATCCAAAGTTGCACCCTAATATTACTAGACAAACCTTTTCCCATCGATCTCATGCCTATTCAACTCGGTAGCTTTGACGTCGTTATTGGCATGGATTGGTTATCCAAGCACCATGCTAGAATCATCTGTGACGAGAAGGTCGTCCAAATTCCACTTAATGGCGAAACTCTTATTGTTCATGGCAATCAAAGCAGAACTCGACTCAACATCATCTCGTATATCAAGACGGTGAAGTATATGAACAAGGGATGTCACGTGTTTTTGGTTCAGGTGACGGAGAATGAATCAAAAGAGAAACAACTTGAAGAAGTGCCAGTTGTCAAGGACTTTTGTGGAGTATTTTCGGACGATTTTCCCGGTATTCCACCAGTCCGTCAAGCAGAATTTCAGATTGATTTAGTGCCCGGGGCGACACCAGTTGCAAAAGCACTTTATCGGTTGGCACCTTCTGAAATGAAAGAATTATCTGAGCAGTTGAAAGAGCTATCCGATAAATGATTCATCCGACCAAGTTCATCACCTTGGGGAGCTCCGGTCTTATTTGTCAAAAAGAAAGACAGAACGTTCCGAATGTGTATTGATTATAGGGAGTTGAACAAACTCACCGTGAAAAATCGATATCCATTACCCAGGATCGATGATTTGTTTGACCAGTTACAAGGATCGAGTGTCTACTCGAAAATTGATCTGAGATCGGGATATCATCAGCTGAGAGTCAGAGAAGAAGACATTCCCAAAACAGCCTTCAAAATGCGGTACGGACATTACGAATTTCAAGTAATGCCATTTGGTATTACCAATGCACCTGCAGTGTTCATGGACTTGATGAACCGAGTATGCAAACCATACTTGGTCAAATTCGTGATCGTGTTCATTGACGATATCCTAATCTACTCCCGCAACAAGGAAGAACATGCTGAACATTTGAGAACCATTTTAGGGTTACTCAAAGAGGAAAAGTTGTACGCTAAGTTCTCCAAATGTGATTTTTGGATTCCAACGGTACAATTTCTTCGTCATGATATCAACAGTCAAGGTATCCACGTAGACCCTGCCAAGATTGAGGCTGTTAAAGATTGGGCATCTCCTACAAACCCAACAGAGATTCGACAATTTTTAGGTCTCGCTGGTTACTACAGAAAGTTCATAGAAGATTTTTCAAAGATCGCAAAGCCCTTGACAGAATTGACCCAGAAGAAGAAGAAGTATATCTGGGAAGAAAAACAAGAGTCAGCTTTCCAACTCTTGAAGCAAAAACTCTGTGAAGCACCAATCTTAGCACTACCAGAAGGAAGTGAAGACTTCGTAGTGTATTGTGATGCGTCACATCATGGTTTAGGCGTAATACTGATGCAAAGGAGCAAAGTGATAGCCTATGCTTTTCGACAGCTCAAGAAGAATGAAGAGAACTACACCACTCATGATCTAGAATTAGGAGCAGTAGTCTTTGCTCTTAAGATATGGAGACATTACCTGTACGGTACCAAGTGCACGGTATTTACCGATCACAAAAGTATTCAACACATCCTGGATCAAAAGGAACTGAACATGAGACAGCGCCGATGGTTAGAGTTACTCAACGACTATGATTGTGAAATTCGCTATCACCCAGGGAAAGCGAACGTTGTGGCTGATGCCTTGAGTAGAAAAGAACAAATTAAACCTCTTAGAGTCCTATCTCTGGGAATGACCATTTGTTCACCACTTCCATCACAGATCCTCATAGCCCAATCAGAAGCTCTCAGGGAAGAGAACATACCCAATGAAAGAATTCACGGTATGCTAGAGAATGAAAATGGTTTCATGAAAAGATCAGACGGAATGCTTTGTTTCAAAAAAAAGAAGTTGGGTTCCTCTCTACGGAGGTATACGTGATCTCATCATGCATGAATCCCACAAATCCAAGTACTCCATTCACCCGGGTTCTGAAAAGATGTATCAAGATCTCAAGAAGATCTATTGGTGGCCAAACATGAAGGCCTACATCGCCGAGTATGTTGGGAAATGTTTGACTTGTTCAAGAGTCAAGGCGGAATGTCAAAAGCCGTCGGGATTGATTGTACAACCTGAACTACCAGTATGGAAATGGGAAAGAATTACTATGGATTTCATCACCAAATTACCAAAGACGTCAACTGGATTGGACACCATCTGGGTCATCATTGATCGTCTCACCAAATCCGCTCATTTCCTACCAATCAAAGAAACTAACGAGATGAGCACTCTCACACAATTGTATCTGAAAGGAATAGTGTCTCAACATGGAGTTCCAATCTCCATTATCTCAGATAGAGATAGCCGATTTACTTCTAGATTTTGGCAGACTCTACAGAATGCTCTCGGTACACGTTTAGACATGAGCACCGCCTATCACCCTTAGACTGATGGGCAGAGTGAAAGAACAATCCGAACCTTAGAAGACATGCTTCGGGTATGTGTAATAGACTTCGGGAAAGGTTGGGATAAACACTTGCCATTGGCTGAATTTTCCTACAACAACAGTTACCATGCCAGCATCAAAGCAGCACCATTCAAAGCACTTTATGGTCGAAAGTGCAGATCGCCTATTTGTTGGGCTGAAGTGGGTGATGTACAACTTACAGGACCATAACTGATCCATGAGACAACGAAAAAGATATTTAAGATCAGGCAACAACTACAAGCCGCACGTGACAGACAAAAGAGCTACGCTGATGTGAGGCGAAAACCCATGGAAATCCAGGTTGGAGATAGGGTTATGTTAAAAGTTTCTCCATGGAAAGGAATGGTACGCTTTGGAAAGCACGGAAAATTGAATCCATGGTACATTGGGCCGTTCAAAATCCTGGAAAGGATTAGTCCAGTTGCTTATAAACTTGAGCTCCCAGAGGAACTCAGCAGAGTACACAACACATTTCACGTATCAAACTTGAAGAAATGTCTGTCAGATGAAACCCTTGTCATCCCAATGAAAGAAATCCGACTTGATGACAAACTCGTATTTACAGAGGAACTAGTGGAAATAATGGACAGAGAGGTGAAAGAGCAAAAGCAAAACCTTATCCCAATTTTCAAAGTTTGATGGAACTCGAAACGAGGACCAGAGTATACATGGGAATATGAGGGCCAAATTCGAGGCAAATACCCACATTTATTTCCATAGACAACCCTAACAACTACCTTAGACTTTAATTCCGGGACGAAATTCTGTTTGATGGGTAGGTACTGTAGCAACCTGTAAAATTCCCAGTACTTTGTAAATGTTAATCAAGTATTAAATTACCATTACAGTTCAGTTAACCATTTTACGAGCAAAATTTAATTTTTTTTATTACATTACAATAATTCAAACACGTTGATATGTGATTCACAAATACTTTGGAACGAGCTTACACATGGACCACGACAAATCCAATATATGAATAATAAACCAAACGGATCCATATTACTATTGCTTGGCCCAACAGACTATTTCTTAAGCCTGTTACTATTCAAGCCCAATCCAAATTTTATTATTTCTTTTATTTCACTCGATCAAACACACGATGACTTGGCCTTTATATCTTGGAAATTCGACACCCAACTTGTGCTACATATTATACGATTCAATTCCTCATACTCCAAGGATTCGAGAATGACAAACCTCATTGTCTAGTTCGAACGCCTGATCATAAAACGAGGCTCAAAGCTAGCCACCCTTGACACTTGTTCAAGTTCATCCAAATAATAACCAAATTCGACACAACTCATTTTCCCTATATGTTTTGCATTTGTTCCTAGTCTAAATGATTTCTTAAGTCCTTGAACACCTGTTCTATATATTTGGTCACGTTAAATAAGTTGTTTGGACCCGATGTATATCGAGCACAATGTATATACATGCCACTTGACTCTTGATCGAACCAAGCACCCATGCACCTCCTCTAAATATCTCCTATACTCAAGTACTAGCTACTCTATTCCCTAATCCTATCTAATCCCCTGCTACATATCAAATCGAATCTAGATGAGTCCATAAAATACTATATACCATCCATATACATGCATACTCACACGTATAATCTCACACTCTCATTCACACTCCAAATCTATTATCACACATATCTTTCTAAGTCATATACCCTCCTGCCGAGACCACTCAAGAACAAGGAGCAAAGTTCTAGCCATTCGAATCATATTTCTAACACGTTCAAGCTTGACTCGATTACTTTGAGGCCATTCTAATGTGAGACGTGTAATCCATTCGATTTCTAGATCATATTGACGTGTTTCTCACCACCATATTTGGTGTAGTAAGCATTCGAATCCATTTCCTATACTTACTCATGTTTTCATTTCATTTATGCAACGTATATATTTCTATTCGAACATGTACTAGCTTTCCTTGATTATTTTCGAGTTCTTGCTATTCATTTTGCATATGCATTTGACCTCCTATATTAAAGGATAGCTAGAAATCAAGTACAACATTCATTCATATCTTTTTTCATCATTTTACTTCTTAACGAGACTTATTTTGAACATGTATTGCATATCGAACGTTTCATATGTCATTATTCATTTTGGACCATGTGTTTTATTGATAAGAAAATGCCCCATAAAACCCATTTTATACGTACAACCTATCAAATAAACTTCACAAACTAATTCTCCATAAGCTACTCTTATAAGCTGTTCAAATTAGCTCTTGTGATAAGCTCATTATTTTCCTTTTATGACCCACAAGTAAAGTACACTCGAACCAGTTTGAAAATTAAAATATATATCGAGTGGGCTTTTAAGCCCAATAAGCTCATAATAAGCTATATCGATAAGTAGTTCATATAAGCAGTTTTGTAATATTTTTAAGACTACAGAATAATCCCAAGACCAAGCCCAAAATATTCTAGAACCCACTGGATCGTAAACTCTTAATGGGCCTGTGTTTAAACTCGTTAAAGCCCATTAACCTAAAAATAAGCACTTTTTAAGCAATAAGCAGTTTTACAAACTCAAATAAGCTATTTGAGGCTTATACAACTTTCGGAAAACTTAATCCATAATTTTTGTGAATTTTGGACTAAAAATGCAAAATATTGTACATATCGGGTAAAAAGTGTAACTTTCACATAAATATGTATCAAACTGCCATTTTTATAACTTATGGGTAGAAATTGATAAAACAGTAACCAGAAGCCATAATATGTCATATTGGAACCTTTTGGACTAAATGTGTAAATGTTTTCTAACCAAGGACTAACGGTGCAAAAGTTTCACCGTTAGGGTTAAAAGTGTAAAACTCATATAAATTCAGGGACCATTCAGTAACTTTATTTCATATATATTCCATTACATGTTTTATACTTTTGCGTTCGAACAGGGCATTTATACATTTCGTGATATATATTCAAATTACGTTACGTTTATATATATTTATATAAACGAGAATTCTAACGAATAACATAACGTGTCACTGAACAACTTTTGAGGAAACGATATTTATGGATTCAATAACATAAAAACAAGATAATATTATATATAATATTATTTTTGAACTTTAAGCATTTTAAGCATATCATCCATTCTCATCACGAACCAATTCGTTATCCGATATATTTCCACAATCATTATTCGTATTAAGCCAAAACTATCAAAATCTCAAACTTCACTATTATTCAGGTCGTGTGTTGGAGCTGTTCCCATAATACATTTGATTTCACATTATCCTTGCCACTACATTCAAGGTGAACTCATAGTCCCACTTTTATCTTTTATATACTTTCAACTCGTGGGGAGATACATGCTACAAAACAGAACACAAGTATTTTTCTGTATGCTATACCTGACTGATATTGCCTAAGTTACACTATTTCCAAAATCCCCTCACATCATGAACCATTAATCACTTGCGAGTGAACGCGAATATAGTGAATAGATCTATTGGTAGTTGACGCCCCATTTGTGTTAGCCGGTTTGGTGACCAAATGCACTTTATTTGAAGGAAATAGGAAGATGGCAATCTCCTACACGAGGGCCATAACTCACACCATTAATTTGGTGTGTGCATGCCGTTTGTGCGATACATTGTTAACGTTTACGTGTCATGAGACTTAGGGCAATCTATCAAACTGCAATATTACTATTTCAAATATGATTGTATTTCTATGCAATTATAGACTTGTGTTCAAACTGATTACAATTACAAACACTATGAATTCACTCAACAATTTTGTTAACTTTTAGCATGTTTATTTCAGGTAATTAACGGAGCATTCAAGGCATGGAGTGGGCAAATAAACTGACGGTTTTTGGTGTCAAATATATTCTATCATTCATTTCAAACTACTATATATTTTGTGACATATTAAAACATTGAAATTTCCTTTTTGTATCTGAATTATTAAATGAATGACAATAACTTTCAAAATGCTTCTTTTGAGTCGTTTTCTATGATTATGACTATGATCCTTCCAGTAATACACCGATTAAGTCTTCCGCTGTTAACTTGAAATTTAGGGGGTGTTACAACTTATGATTCTATTTTATAATCAATCTAGTCACCATTCATTTTTTTTTTCATTTTCTAATCAATGTATAAATCTCTTTACTTGTTTCATTTTGATGTCACGTATTTCTTGAAATAGGGATTCGGTTGATGGGATTTGGTATGATATTTATGAGATCGATGATATCGATGAAATTGGTATTCAAATATTTCTTCTTAAAACGTATTGTATTGACCTTTGGACCACCACCAATAGAATGTTTCTGTCTAGAAAGAGATTCTTTAACAAAAAGAATTTGGTTCATATGTATGACACCTATTTAGAAGTTTTCGCAACTCAATGGGAATGGACTAAATGCCATGTCCAAGCCAAGGAACTTACGCTGAAGAGTCCTGATAAATGATGATTAAGAGGAGATTTTGAGATTCTATAGAAACACTCAGTTTCCATTTCGGTTGTAGATGTAATGAACCTATTATTAAAGACATGGCACAAATAAATAACTGAAAAAGAGCTCAAATATAAAGATCTTCGTTAGTTAGTAGTTGAAAGTCTCAAACTCAGGATCTTTCGCCTCACGATTCACTAGAGAGACGTAGCCATAGGCACGTAGGTTCTAGGAAAGACCGACTACTCCAAGTGCACACATCTATAAAAGTTGTTGGTACAAATAATATAAAGAAATCTAAACCAACATTTATTGAAAAAAGCAACCCTCAAGATTTGTGACCAAAAGCGATTAGCATTGACTATTGATTAAGTTTCTTCTGCTTGAGTTGGGTTAAAGCATAGTTTGTTTAGGGATTAATGGTGAATTTCATGTAATCAAATAGTTTAAGGTTAAAAATAGTACCCGTCCGTATCAAAATAAGTGTTAATATTTTTATTTTTATTTGTCTGAAAATAAGTGTCCATTTCATATTTCAACCAATTAAAAGGGATTTTAATGTGCCGAAATCTATACTACATATAATACACAAAACACTCTCTCTCCCCTTAAATCTTAAAATTCAGACTTACAAGAAATAAAACATGAATTAAAACACTTTAATGCACCCAATTTCATTTTCAGACTTACAACATTAATGCTATTAATTAATACACCCATCACCAATTAATACAAAATGTAAAGCACAATGTACAAATAGATTTCCTCCTCAATCAACAAACAACTGGACACACCCATTTACCCTCTCATCAATCTTCAACCCACAATCTATCATAACTCAAAATAAAAAAATAAAAAAATAATTACGGAGTAAATAAATAACGAAACAAAAAGATTCACAAGTTTTTTGAACATACAGCCATCATAGATCTATTTGAAGACAAAACTTCTCTTTTAATATTTAAAGGAAAGAACAAAAAAAAAACGTGTTTATTTACCGGGGTAATTTATCCCTTTACCCAAAACAACAAACGTGTTTCATTCTCACATTTTTTTGGGTCAAACACACAAGAACAACAAAAAATTACATATATAGGATCCAGAAGCCAAAAAATGTTTGGGTTCTTTGTGGGTTACTCGAAACAAAGAGGTCAAAAAGGTTCTTCATTCTTGTTTTTTGTTCGCGTAAACAAAGTAATACTGGATTAGTTTGTGTGTGGTACGGGTTTCTTTGCAATTAGATAGAAGAGGACATATGTAATTTGTGGTTTGAAAGAGAAAAGTGGCTACCGTGTGTATTTGGTAGTTGTGTAGGTGTGGCTGCTAAAGTTTTTGAGAGTATAATTAGGTTTGTTTTATGTGAGTGAAATGGGTTAAGTTTTATTTTGTGGGCTGAACTCTTGCTAATTTTTAGTTGGGCTGTGTATCATTAAGATGGACTGATTTCTTCGTAAGAAAGTTTTTGTTGGATTGGTTATCATAAAAAGAAAAAATTGGTTACATTTCATTGTTTAATCCGAAATTTGAAAGGGTAAGCTGAATTTTTGCTACTAACAGGGTACCTGCGCGTTGCGGCAGCGGGTACCTTGAAATAACTTTACTATTGCAATTGTATAATAAAAAACGTTGTTTACTAAAGTATTTATTATTGCAATTGTATAATAAAAAACGTTGTCAATGATTAAAGAGTTGAAATATGACATGAAATTCTTGACATCCGTACATTTATTGTAAAAGAAAATTGTAAAAAATTAAAATACGTAGTTCACCGGAAATCAAAATACATAAAGCTATTTGTTAGAAAATACAGATAAATGAAAAACATTTTCTCGCCATAAAATTTTGTCACAGGGTACCCGCCGCCGCATCGCGCGGGTTCCCTGCTAGTTATATTTAGTTAGTGAAGAGTGTAATTAGAAAAAAAAAATTAAAACTTTGTGTATTTTTAAAATGGCATTTATATTGAGATGGAGAGAGTATAAAATATATAAATTAGGTGTAGTTTAGATAAATGTTCACGTTTGTTGTTGAAGAAAGAAGCCAATTAGTGAATCTTTATTTAAGCTACGTACTTATCAAGAATCCTTTCGTCTCAATTTAATTGTCCATATTTTTTTTATGGATGTCTCAAATTAATTGTCCATTTTCTTTATTTAGTAAAAACTAGAGAATCTAGTGGAGGAATATTCCATTTTAGTAGTTGAAAATTAAAATGGCCCCACTTTTATTAAACTTTGTGTTTTCTCTCTTCTGACAAATAAATTGAGACGGAGGGAGTACTTATCAAGAATCCTTTCATTATTACAAATGATAATTAGCAGACAACTTTGAGCACAATTCAAGAGAATCTTCACATTTCAGGGCCTCTATTATCCACACCTCCTTATATGTGGGGTCCGGCTACTTTTAGAGGAATGTACAATTCAACAAAACAGACAGTACAAGCGACGGCAGCAGGGGAGAAAGTCAACACCCCCCTTAAGGGAGGTTTGGATAAGATGGGCTTCACACTTTGATGTTGTATCACTCTAGTTAGAACTAACTAAGAGATCTTGACCCATTGTTTAATTCTCAAAAAGAATCGAGGAATTTAATATTCTATTATTCCAATCATCTTAAAATAATTGTTCCTGACAAAAAAAAAAAAAAAAAAAAAAAAAAACATATAATTTAATGAAAAACATAATTATTACTCTCTCCGTCCCAATTTTATTGTCCCTTTTTCCTTTTTCGGTTGTCCTAAAATTATTGTCCCATGCCAAAAATAGAAAATGAATAGAAAGTGAAATTTGGTAAAGTTTATTATATTACCTTTGGTTGAAATTAATATTACAAACTTTAAAGAAGTGTTAATTAATTGGTTAAGGGTAAACTTGTCATTTGGCAAAAAGGTAAGAGAGAGAAAACAATATTAATTATGTTTTTCTTAATCTGTGTGTTTTTTGAGGACAATTATTTTGGGACGAAGAGAGTAATATTTTATCTCTCTTATTTTTTGCATAATAACAATATTAACATTAATTAATTAATTAATATATTCTTTAAAGTTTGTAATATTAATTTTAATCAAGGGTAATTTGGTAAACTGGATCAAATTTCTTTATTTATTTTTAATAGTAGATAATTAAATTGACTTTTAAATAAGAAGCATGAACTATTAATTTAAAATGAAAAGAGTATGATATTTATATGGGTGAAGATATATTGACCCTCCCTGTAGGGAGGGTATGTTGATTTTACAGCTACCGCCGCTTGTAGTGTCTGTTTTGTCGGATTGTACATTTTATCAAAAGTAGGTGGGTCTCATGTGTAGGGAAGGTCCGGTTAATACAACCCTATTTATATTGATATAAATCAGCATTGAATAAAAAACACAAAAGGGTGATAGAAGAGGCATGCCTTGTGGCCAACATCAATGGATTCTTTCCCTATCAAACCATCAAAGCAACAACTCACCTCAGGGATACACTTGGTTTATAATCTCAAACATAAAATAACCATCAAAACAACAACTCATCTCAAGTCTCACTTGGTTTCTAATAATAACAAACATAAAATAAATCATGTGACACCTACTCTTTCACACCAATTGGATGTACCAAAATAGTTTACCAGATCTAATACTTGATTAATGTTATCCACAAAAATACATATAACAGTTTTCATTTAAATCATTTAATTATATAAAGCTTTCGATTGCAAGCATTTTTAAATGGTTGATTTTCTAGTAATGTGAAGCTCCCACTTATATGATTAGGGTTGTAAATGAACCGGACGAATACGAACGGTGCCTTGTTCATGTTTGTTCGTTTAATTTTTACCGGACAAATAAACGAACACGAACGCTTAAACGGACGAATTTTCTTGTACATGTTCGTTTATTAAGAAAATGAGTTGTTCATGTTCGTTCATTAAAACACTAAACGAACATAAACGATCAAGCATAAATGAACATAGACAAACAAATATAAACTTTATTAAATTATACACCATATATTGTTTTATAAGTGTTGTTTTATTTAAACGAACCAATTTTAGAATTATACAATTAAAAGATGTGATATACGAACATAAATAAATAAATGAACATAAACGAACGCATAATCGAACGTTCACGAACATAAATAAACAGACGCGACATTTGTTCATGTTCGTTCGTTTAACTAAACGAACGTAAAATTTTGTTTATGTTCGTTCATTTAATAAATAAACAAACATAAACGAACTTTTTACCGAACGGTTCATGAAATATTCACTGAACGTTCAGTTCGTTTATAACCCTATATATGATGGTCATCAGGTCATATCAACTCATTAAGTTTCATTGAAAGTATTTTATGATAAATTGGGTTCCCTCGCGATTCAGCTGTGTATTAAATTTAAGATATATACTTGGGATAATTACCTATAAATGTATATAACTTGTCACTTTTTTTAATTATGTGTAGCCTTCTTTATTTTTTGCTATTATATACCTCAAACTTATGAATTTCGACCTTCATTTTACCCTTATACTTTGTAACCACTCTATTGACAACAAAAGGTAAATTGGTCATTTTACATGACAATACACACAAAAGTCGAAATCAAAAGTTTATGGTATATAATAGTAAAAAATAAAGAAGGTTACACACAATTAAAAAAAGTGACAAGTTAGATACATTTCTAGGTCATTATCCCTGTATACCTCTTGCCTACTTTTCGTGATTCAGCTGATAAATTGGGTTCTCTCGTAATTCAGCTGCGTATTAAAGACAGATTTTCGGAATTAATTAAGTTACACACCTTAAGTGTTCACCGAATTTGTATTATAACTCTTGCCTACTAAACTAAAAGTTTTTTGACAAGTTATTCAAGTATTCTTGGTATATCCATGTACACGGAATTTCTCTTGTAACTATTGCCAACTAACTAGCTTACAAGTTTTTTTGTTGATAGGGTTCAAATGTTCAATGCTACATTGCCCAATATCCCTAAATTTCAACAAGCCATTTTGACATGTTTGTCATTTGGCAACAACCACAGTTTCGGAGGGAATGAATAATAAAACAAAGGAAATTAACGAATAGAGAATGTGGGAGATCAGATATACAGATAGAGTTCTTGGTGTCATTTTGGTCTTTATTCTTTAAAATATATAATGTTGGAGCTAATGCATATGATGATGGCAAAAATAGGGTCCCCTTTATCTTTCTAAAAGCTTGGTTCTTCGAGATATATTATATACATATATAGAATTATTTACAGCCCTTTTTTATCGAACACGCTGTACGTCAAATAGTATATTCACTCGGTTGAGGTGTTTACGAAATTATTATTGATGGTTTTGGTTAATAATGCGACTTTGAACTATTTGATAACTCAAATAGATCTTGATCTTTCTGTGTAGGTCAAGTCAAAACACGTATTTTACGTTTTTATATGGTTCTCATAGTTGGTAGCTGTTGTACACTTGTAAGTTAATACTTGTGTGATACGAACCCATCTCATACTAGGATCACATCAAGCAACAAGTTAGGTGTAGAACTCACTCCAAAAAGTAAGTTTGAAGGAAGATGAAACACCTAAACTTTGTTAGAATTTTGGTGTGTGTGGGTGGTAATAATCCTGATATGTTATCTGAATCGTGTTGAGATCACTTTCAGATTGAAGTATTTCGACCCTATATGCCTCGGGTATCACGAAATCCTCAATTGGATAAGACACAGAACAATACTTTGTTTCTAAGGCACGAGAAATCAAAGCAATACACAGAAAGTTGTTATTCCTATTCTGTTATGGAAGAGATCAATATATAATGAAAATAAATAACCGAAAGTTAGTTAAAATCGGTTAAAGTCGGTTGGCAGGAAGGGTCACGACTGTTGGGGAAAAGAGGTGACTTTTGGTAGGAAAAACCGTTTGGAAATAAAACCGGTAATACCAGAATCCCAAAAATCGTTTAGGTTTTGGGGCTGCCCCAAACTTACGAGGGGCGCTGCCCCTTGACCCCGCAAGGGGGCGCTGCCCCCTTGACCCCTGCTCTTTGTTCGTGGCGACATCAAGCTAGCTAGAACGAGTGTGCACTCCGCAACTCCTAACTCAACTGTAACTAAACCTGATTGAGCCCTTGATCTCAAGTAAATCACAATTACATAAAATATAAGTGATGACACTAAAATCACCAACAAACTTTATAAGCCACCATGCACCCAATTGGATACTCCGGTGTGAGATCATTACTTTGTGCTCTTATGATTCTTTACCTCCTTTCGTCTCTTTATTTATAGCGTATTGCGCACAATACAATCAACATTAGATACCTCACAAATGTCCCTTTACTAGTGCTTGTCGTATCGGCATGACGTCAATCTTTTTTCTCGGCAAAAACTATATTATCTGTTATACTCCGTATTAGAAATCACTTAAGAAATGAATACGCTTAACCAAACAGATAGGCGAATTGGGTTTTGTTGAACAATTCACAAAAGGTGTTTGATATCATTGGTGGAATTATACATTGATTACAATCATTACAAAAGAGTGTGAATCAAGAGAGAAAACGGATTTACAATTCTTAGCTAAGTATGAGAAATTGGAAGAATTTCCTTTTATAGGTTGAAATGGGAAATTTTGACACCGGTGTAACGAGTCACGTGACTCTCTTATTTTCACTTTGGCCCTTCATCTTTTGTCACATATCAAACTATTCCCCTTAAAAGATTCTTAACTTCAAGAATTGGATTTAAAATGGATGTTACACTTCATCAGCGACAACTTGTATTAGTATGTGTCTAGTGTGTTTATTGTCCAGTGTCATGTGCCTAGTGTGTTCGTTCAGCAACTTTATAATCAACTCAGGTCATGTGTTCAGTGTGTTCGTTCAGTAACACGTCTCATCAACTTTCTTGCAACTCCTATCAGCAACTTACATCAATACTTAAATCAACACATGTCATCAGCTTAGGTTGTTATTATATCATTTTTATTTATTTCAGCAGGAAGCTGAATAGATTATATGTTAGTAATAAAGTAGATCCTGAGCTTATTCCTGAACAAGTCAATCGAGAAGCTGAACAAATTATATCAGATGGTGACAAAGCAATTCCAACCATTTTTATTAGTAACCACTAGCTCACAACACTCTTCATCAACTCATAGTATTTTGGTTTATTTCATCAACTCATAGTATTTTGGTGTATTTCTCCTAATCTATTGATCAGTTTACATCCATTAGTATTTTGGTTTATTTCGACCACCTTGTTGGTGCAATGATTACCAAAGCCCTTATAATGTTTTAATGATGATAAATATACATTCGAAACACTTAAAATCACAAACGATAGCCAAAAACTGAAAACTCTTGAAAAGTTGGGTCTGGTGCGCGAGCTCATGCGTCAAGCACATGGGCAATGCGCCAGTCTCAGATCAAAAAGTGTTTTCGGTTTTTCCAAGTCGGCTTTCCTCTTACCCGACTATGGTGCTTCTTTCAATACAGGTTTGTACATGATATTTGAGAAACTTTACTTTAAGATTTAGAATTAGAGAGATGCCCAAAACCAGCCCTCTCGGTTTTAGAAAAATGCCAACTCATAAACATTTTTATGAAGCCTCTAGCCAAAGCAAAAATGCTTTTCCTCAAACCTAGGAGGTTTATAATTTTACTAGAACTTTAAAAGAAAGTATTTAATTGAACATAATCCTTGCGTTCGTCTTTGCTAATCACGTAACGGGTTTACCCCCTCATTGGTCGTTTAAGTAAAGGTCACTTTGCGTAAATGCAAATTTCTCATTTATGGGATATTAATTTACCTTGATGCAAAGCACTCATCGTACTTGCATCAAGATGATTAGTGAATGACTTAATCGTTGGTTAGCTAAAGATTATCAAGTTTGAATTCTTGAAGTATAAAGATCATTTGAATATTTTTAAATATCCCAAATAAACATTCTCTTAAATTCTCTTACACACTATTGTACTTCTTGTCCCTTACACCACAACACAATCTACTATATTCTCTAATGTCTCCTTCATTCTTACAATGCCACCACACATTCTTCTTCTTCTTCTTCTTCCTCCTCAAAATAAACTAATCATAGCCCTTAGCTTCTAAGTTTCATCTTCTTCACCACATTTCTCATATATGTTGTTGGATTGGCCGCATCACCTTCTTACACACCTATCATCCTACTACTTCCTTAAACACTCTGAACATTCAAATTTGAATTTGAAATCACTCACACGCACATACACACACTCAAACGCCTCACACATACACACACACTCACTCACAACTCTTCTAATTTGAATTTGAATTCAAATAACACCTCCCTTATACAACCATTATACAACTCATCTCTTACACATCTTCTTACACACCTACAATGTATTTCTTCTCTAACACTCATCCCTCTCATAATCACCAACTAATTTGAATTTAAGATTCAAATTAGAACCACTTGACAATTCACATTCACTCACACATTCTAACCCTTCCTCTCCAAGTTTAAGTTTTCCAACTCACTTCACGCACACACTCTTACAACCCTATGACACAATTCACTTAAACACTCAATCATCTTACATCACACATCTCATTCTCTAACAACTAGTTTTTAAACTTCAGAACTTTAGGAGCCAAGGTAATAACTAACCCTTTGGGGAGCACACAAAGTTATTAACCAATACACAGTGTCGAATGGTTCTTCTCTTTCTCTTTGAAATTTGACTAAACCTTTAACTTCTAGTATTCACTTCACAAATGTTTTTAAACACCAAAACCTTAGCTAAATGAGTTGGTTGACCTTATCTCACTTTGAGTGTTGGAATATTATTCGAAAGGTCAAAGGTGAAGTGCAATTGGGGGTTTAACAAGAGTCGGGTTTAAATAAACAAACCAAGAAAATTCCCGGACCTGGCCCGATGTGCTGGGTGACGCACCAGCGCATGACCCGAGCGCCAGGCTCATATGGGATTTTGTTGGTTTTGTCTATAAATACCCCAATTCTTGTCTTTTACATTTGATCTCTTTCCATTCATTCTTTCTCTCTACCCTCTAAGTCTACTATCTTATTGTGTTCTAACTTCTCTTCTATCATCAACTGAAAGAACACTTCTTCCGCAAGAGAGATTCACAAGAACCTAACCTACTTTTGTGAATTGTGTCTAGGGTCTTTTTCTCTATACCCTTTATTCAAGAATCGAGTCTCTAGGATAGGTTAGGTTATTCTCAAACAAATAAACACTTATAATCATTTGAAGTCTTATCCGGGTTGTGGATAAGCAAGGTGTAATCAAGTCTTATATCTTGGTGATCAAGCCTAAACCGGGGAAGGTCTTGTTGGGGTTTAATATTTCGAGTGGGGAAGTCTTTGTGGTCTTAGTGGAAAGTTGAATCACGAGATTCTTGTAGGTGATTTCCGAGGGCGAAATACCGTTGGAGTGGCTCTTCTTAGTGAGTGCCGATCTTAGTGCATATCGGCGGAGTGAAGTTGTAACGGTTTTTAGTCAACCGTAAGGATTATACATAGTAAAAGTATCGGTGTCATGGATTCGAAACTAGACATACAGATGGTATAAACCCCCCATCCCGAACCAGTATATATCGTGGTGTCTATCTCTCTTTACTCTCTCTTTATCGTGGTTGTGATTGTTGTTGTGTATAACCACTTGTTCGCTCTTTGAGACTAGAAGTTTTTAAACTTCAAGTTATTCGAAAAGACCGTATTCACCCCCCTCTACAGTTCTACACAGCTAATGAATATTTACAAGTTCTACTCAGTGAGTAAGCATACATCTTTTTTCTCTTTGGCCATTTCCATATGTAATACCTGAAATTCAGATAACTTGTCAAATGACCAAAATACCCCTGAAACAATAAAACTTAAATAAATAACTTATAAAAATTCTGAAACGATTCCAAACATTCGAAAACGAACCATATATGAAACGAATAAATTTTTGGGACAACATTACATTATTTTGAATGTCCAAAAAAATTATAAAATCACATATACATATATATATGATCCGAATATAATTAATTATATAAGTAATATATTTTGTGAAAATCATTTAACTAGATAAATACCAATTAAATAAAGGAAATTATATCCAAAATCAAATTACTTTTGTGATAAGTTTCTAGGCCGAAAATCTGGATCACATGCCCCCTCCTAGGTCGGTTAACACAATATAAATA